>JAYKAV010001456.1:0-180125 GCA_035582835.1 Phoebastria nigripes | reverse complement strand
CCCCCCCTCTATAGGAAGTCTGCATATGGGGGGCGAATTTTGCATAGCCATATCTCCTCTTCATGTGGAGATGTGAGCAAAACCGTTTAGCCCATCTGCCTCATGCTATAGGCACAACAACAAATTGCCAGAGCAAGGATGCCTGTGTAGAGGTGAAGTATTATCAAGCACCATTCAAATACAAGACATTTTATTGAGTTCAATGTGGCATTAAATTACTTGCCATTACACAGCAAATAAATTCTTGTAGGTGTACCTTAAACTCATCATTTGGTTCGACTTACAAATCTATTTTCCTATTCCTCTAAAAGAAGAGTTAATGGTTCCTAAATGAGGAAACTCCTTTGTTAGTGCTACTTATGTGAATAGGCCAACAGTTTCTGGATTAACTGATTTTATGCTCTGGGTATTTTGTTAATAAAATGGCATGGATAAAGGGAGAAATATACTTGGCTTAAGAAAGAAATACTTAAAATCTTGTTCCAAAAGTCTTGTGCACTTTTGCTTTACTAATGTGCTTTATTGTTATCCCAGATATTCAGTAAAGTAGGCTAGGTTAGTTAAATATGTCAGATTTTAATCTCCTTTGACTATTGTTTCAACTGCCATTGAGTGCGTATGGCTGTTCTCTGAAAATGGTACTCTGCAGTTTCTGTTAATTGAATAGGTGTTCTCTCAGTTTACTTAGACCTATCTTAAGTCCTCTGAATGATCACCTCCCAAAGTGTCACTACTGGATATGACACTATCGGAATTTAATTCTGTTATTTTCATAGTCTGAGTCACACAGATTCATGTGAACCAGGTGGTTAAAATAACTAATATCAGTGCTTCCGAACAGTAGGTCATTCTCTACATACAGTATTGTTAAATGTTGTAACCTGTTTTAGTTGTTATTCCTGGTTTATCTCAAGGAAATTGTTCCAGTGTCTGTGTAACGTACTGTTTATTTTCAGTTATTAAATTTCATTTTATAACTGCCAATTCAGCAATCTAAAACTAGTATGTGAAAGTTGAAGAGTCTTCTTAATTTTAGCTATACACAATGAAAATTCTGTAAGCCAAATGACGGCTGTAATAATAGATAACCGTAAGTTTGTCTTCAGGGCACTTGTTCGTGACAAACTGGTTCGCTGTTGATGTAAGTACCTTTGATGCATGAAGAAGCACAGATCCAAGCTATCGAGTGCTGTCAGCTGCATGGTTTTTACAACCACATGGATTTTACTTAGAGTAAGGAGAGTAGGAGAGTAAGCTTCCTTCATTACTTTAAAAATAGATTGTTATTATTAGATCTTAAACAGTTTTGAAAAAATTTTCAAAGCCATTGTAAGCATCGTTTTATGCGTTATAGCAAAATAATTGCCATTGTCTTTGCAGGGTGCTCAGTTAAAATTGATTCAATGTAAGTTATGCTTGTACGTTTCACTTTTTCTGCCTTTAGGTACTAATTAAAAAAAAAAAAAAAAGAAAAAAGAAAAAAAGAAAGAAACAAGGGAAACACTCCATTACAAGCATTCTTATCTGAAATTTCTTTGAGCTTACTGATTCAGGGTTTTCTTCTCAAACCCCTAATGTTCTTTAAACATTAGAGTTAGTGGAAACAATATTGTATTCTGTTTGTGCTTGTGTTTGTGTCATGGATGCAGGGACTCTCCTATGTAGGTTGTGAGCAGGGATGCGGAGTCAGTGTGTAATTCACAATTCCCAGGGGAAGGAGCTGGAGCACAACAGGAACTTTGCAGGGCACCCCTGCAATGCAGGATAGAGCTGCTCCTTCTTCCCACAGAGCCCTTCCTCGCTGAGCTTCACTTATGTGTTGTAAGAGACTACGCTACAAGTTCAAGTTGTTTAGTTTAGTATTTTAAAACTGGAATCTAATTAGTTCTCTTTTCTCAAGCTCCTGTTGTTAGTTGCGCTGGTTATTCGTGTTCGTAGAAGTGAACACTAACAACTAAACCATGATCGCCATTTGATTTTTTTCCTTTTGTTTCGATGTCTTACTGTTGTTAAAACCTGAACAAATGTAAAATAATCCTAACATGTTGTACAGTTCTCTGGTTCCTTGTTTCAAATTTATTAAAGCATCCATAGCTAACATGTAGTTGATATACATTACCTTAATGTGAGAATGCGTGATGTTTCCAACTTTGAACAGTAAAAATTTAAAATCAAATCAGAAGTGTTTATAGTAGATGCAAGATGAACAGTTGCATAAAAATTGAAGCATTTTGTTACTTCTGTAAATGAACAACAAAATTGGAAGTAATACTGAATATGTGGTTTATGTTATTGTGCATAATAAACTTCTCAATAGCAGAACTCCATCCAGGTAAGAAACAAAATAAATTACCATAAAATAGACTTGAAATTCAGAAATCTACAGTTGATACCACTTTACAAAACAGGGCAGCCTCACTACCATGTGTAAAATAATTAGTACATATTAATGAAAAAATTGGTCTATGTACTGCAGAACATTCTACTACACTGAAGATTAGTAGGTTTAAGTGTGTAGATTAACCTGATTTGCTTCGAAGCAGACTATTTTAGTGACAAAGCTTTTAAGCAGTCTGCACAGAAAATCTTTTAAGCTTTCAAAATAATTTTTAACTCTTTTCCACTGTGTAAGACAGCACCTAAATTCAAACACAACCTTGGGGGGGAAAGAAAGGACAAACTAGTATTCAACAAATCCAATAAAATCCAGTAAAAATAGCTTCTTTATAGTAGCATAGGTACTTGTAGGGGGATTATGAAATCGGTATGATTACTGTTTGTTTCTGGAATGCACATCATCATTAGAACTACATGAAATTTTAAGAACCTTATCATCTTTTGTTTCTCCAGTGCTTTAACTCCTAGTAATGATCACTTCTTCCTTAATATTCTGGCCTTTCTTGTTTTCCTGATACATGACAGTCTTGTGCTTTGCTCTGCCACTTGCATTGCCCTTGACTGTCTATTTTGAGAGCTATTCTGCCCTTTCTTCCAGTCTCACAGGGGTTCCTGGTCCTTTTTTACTTTTCCTTCTGCGTCCTATTCATGGGTGATCTGAGGCTTTCCTACAACTTCACTGTCAGCTTATGCTGATGATTTGCATATCTACTTTTTTTTTTCTGACCTGACTCCCTTCATTAAGATGTGCATTTCAGACAGTCTGTATGACAGTTCTCCCTAGATAGCTGATGCCAATTACTGATACCAAGAATTCTTCTTTTTCCTCCCAAAAGCTCTTGGTTCTCTTATTTTGTAACTTTTTGTGGTAGATCCTGCATAGGACATTTTTGTTTAACATATTTTTCTCTTACATTTTCCAGATGATCTGTACTCTACTTTCCCTTCACAGAATTTCAAAAAGCCCAATTCTTATTCTTGTTTTGAACTTTTTGTCTAATATGAATAATATGAATCTCTTTAAATCAGATAGAATATGTAATTTGCTGCTTCTGTCATTACTCAGATCTTCTATCATTCAGTTCCTTCATTTTCTTGCCATTTTTCTCTGTAAGTATTCTCGTGGTTATCCCAATTTTAGTTTTTTTCTCCCAGCAGTAGTTCAGGAATTACTGATCAAAAAACTCCAGCTATTTCAAAGTGTATATAAATCTGTGCTAAATTTTGTCTGTTCTGCGCTTAATTGGAATTAATATTTTTGTAGTGTGAAACTGAAGTAATGCTACATATGCTGCAGTATGTAGGTGAATATGAAGAAGTTCTGAAGTGATGCCTAACATGGCATCAGTTATGGGCAGTGGTTTTCAAATTAAATTTGATATCAGCCGTCCTCTGGACCGTCTTTAGTAAGCGTTACTCCACTAAATCTTTGCCGCCTTTAGCTGTTAAGATTAATTTCAAAACAACAAAAAATTTCAGCATAGGAATCTTCAGTTTGGCACTGGTTCAGAAAGTAAGTTGCCCTGATTATTCTAATCTCTGAACAGAGTATAGAATGTGCACTAGAAAGTACAATTTGTGAAATATTAGGTGGTTGTTATGGTTATTCTGATTAAGTACACAAATCAGTTATTAATAATACCTGCACATTTTAAATTAATGAATTAATTTGATACTACTATCTCTTATTTTCTTTTTTTTTTTTTTTTTTTTTTTTTTTATTATGTTGTCTCCAGTGAATTCAACTCTTTGCCCAGATATATCTATGACAGAACATTCATTTCTATATTCAACATTTTTGGCTNTTAATGAATTAATTTGATACTACTATCTCTTATTTTTTTTTTTTTTTTTTTTTTTTTTTTAATTTTGTCTAGTCTATTCACCTATTTGAAAAGATATATCTATGAAAGAACATTCATTTCTATATTCAACATTTTTGGCTACACCCTAATCCATTTTCACTGTGTGTTTAATAAAGAAGTTAAACTTGTGCATGGGAGTCAGTGGATAAGATTCATTTCAGGTAACTCAGTTGTCGTCAACAATGTTCCATAGGATAGTAATATCTTTCAATGAAGCTAAAAATCAAAATATATCTCTCTAAAGCACTCACTCAAGACTAAGTATAATGTCTGAATCACAACTTGAGCATCATTGCTGTGCTGCAATACTGTTGTGACTTTGTAAACAATGAAGGAGTTTACAAATAAAATGAAAATGGTTATTGTGGGAAACATATCTTTCAGAGATGGTGACTCCGCATCTGCTGTTGCAGTTTTTGAAAGCCACAAATGTGGTGGTAATTGAAGGAAGATAAATTTCAATTCAAGCTGGAGGTACTTTGGTTAAATGCTGGAACTGTATTTTTCCACAGTAGAGAGGGAAAAATAGGGCTTTATTTCCATTTATTAAAAAAAGTTTATTGTAAGAAAGAATAGTGTTATTTATATAGCTTTCTCAGTTCATATTAACTGTGATGTTTGAGAAATACTGAGTTTACAGTTCGTGCAATCAGATAGAAGTTGAATAGTGTGTTGCCAATGGCACAAGTTTGTCATTCATGTATGCTGACAGAGGTTGCCAAAAATGCTTTTGGGAACTTCATTTGAAGGTAGCTTATGAAATGAGTTAAGAAAATCATACTTTTTTTTTTTTTTTTTTTTAACCAAAACTGGTAATTTGTGAAGTTGAACAATACCCTTTTTTCCAATGTTTGCAGTGTGCTATATGCTGAATTTAGCTACTATTATTTTGAATGGTTGAATATTATTACATTAAGGATACTTCAGCCCACTTTAGCAGAGTAGTAAAGTACACTTGTATTTAGTTGATTACTGAGATTTCTTTTCATTCCGGTTGCAGGGGTTCACGATGCTTCAGTTTCACCCTGACTAGCTTTTGTTTCTCCACTGTCTTAATGAGCACTGACAATTCACCAACCTTTCTATCTTTGTTTCCAAGTCTTCTAATTGCAGCCTTCATCTTTTTCTTTCCTTTTTTTTTTTTTTCTCCTTTGAAATGAAAGATGTTTTCTCTTTCTAGAACCATTAAGCTGTTTTTTAAAAGACGTATTTTTTACAGCCATGGAAGTGAGAACTTCCAACTTTTTTGAACAATCCTGTGTTAATAGGTATGCTGCTAGTTTTGCAGCTTTGTACTTGTAGGTGCTTATAGGCAGTATCCCTGCAGTCATGTGAGGATACCTTGATTATATAAATTAGCATGTGCAGCTCATGAATTCTTCAATTCCCATTTTGATATGTTGACACTTTCTAGGTTGTTTGGATTCTGTGTTTATTAGGCACTTTTTTCCAAATTCTTCTCTTCAGAAGCAAGATTTAGATGCAAGTCTGCATATATATGCAGCAAATGCAAGTCTGCATTTTGGTTTGGAATAGTAGTGCAGTTCTGAAGCAAATTGCCCTTTTGTCCTCACTTGCCTTCTGTTGGTTTGGTTCATGGAATATTTTTGGTGTTAATTCCTTTCTGAGGAAATTTAACGGTAACCTCTTTTTCAGCTACACACCAAAGAGGCTCCAACATGTAATGTCCCCTAACGGGGACATACATGTCTAAAGGCAATGACTTGGACAGCTTTGAACCATGTGAATGGTGGGAACATTGTATTTGAGGGCTCAAGGCTAAATCTAGTCTGAATTAAAATCCAAGGCTAAATTGAGTGTGAAGTAAGATGCAAATCCAAACTGCATTTACTGTAGCTGTAGAAGCCTCAGCCCAAACTGCTCTGATCTTCTCATCATCTCCTATTGCCCTGAGTTACTTGCTAATGTAAATGCAGACATGAGCTTTCAGATAGCCCTATTTGGTCCATCTCACATAGTCCTGGATTAAGTAGGCACTATTGTCAAGGCCAGTAGTGCATTTTGATATTATATGGAGATCACTGCTGTCTATCAGATGGCTCTTAGTCTGTAACTAATGTTACTCAGTGCATCTTCAACATCTGCTGAGAAGATTTAAAAGCTGTGCACATTTTTACTATAGTCATTTCAGACTATTTGTGCTTGGTTAACAAAAGTTCAAATGTATCCAGTTTTGCTGTCATTGCCGTATCATGATAGAATCACTAGGTATCATTACACAAGATAAAATTCATCATGTATTTGTGCAACTGTAAATCAGAACCTAGTCCCTTGTTTATTATCATTACTACAGAAAGTAGTGTTTGTATAGAAAATTTTCAAGTTTTGTCACAATATAGAATATTGTGTTGTGTTGATAAGAGTTGAAAACAAGGAGGACCTGTCCTTCACAAGCTCCAGAGTTGAAAATAAGGACCTATTCTTATTCCAACTTAAGTACCATAGGAGATATCTATCCTGCTACTAACCTCATATTCTGATCTCCCCTGTACCAAGGTGAGATTCATTTTGACAGGATGGTTATAAATCTGTGAGGTTTGTGCTATAGCTGTACCAGATTGCACATCAATTTTATTCATGAATGGAGTATGAATCATCTTTTAAAATATAAAATTTAGTAAAATTCAGTGGGGGGAGGAGTAAAGCAATGTTTAGATAACATTATGACTGCCAGAACAACAAATTCAAGAAGGCAAAATTATAACAGATCATTTCCTCTTCTGCAATTCTTTGAATCAGACCTGTTAACAATTGCTAGGCATGCTTGGTCAGTTGTTTCATATTTTGAAATTTCTGGATATTTCTAATAGAAGACAGAACTACAGCATTATATATTCTTATTTACAGCATAGTATGTGGCTATAAAACATAGAATATACTTTATTTACAAACTATGTTGTAAATATTTCAATTTGTGACTCAGTAATTTTTTCCTGTATAGCTCAACAATTCCAAAAATTGTCATGTTATTTTCCATACATGTAAACTAGTTACAAATTCCATGTACATTTTAAAAATACAAATGCATCTTCACAAACAAGCATAGGTATGCTTGTAGTTACCAAACTACAAGCAACTACAAACAAGTAACTAACAAACAAGGTAGTTATGCTTCATTTTTGCTAATTTATTCTTTTGGTGAGAGGATTATGTTTATAAATGCCATCATCCTTTTTCAGTGCGTTTCAGTTCATTTTCCTTGGAAATTTGCATTGGAAAGATGGGATATTGGTCCTTTTCAATTTAAATGCAGTAGCATCCACTAAGGAATTCTAAGGGTGGTGTATGTTGTTGAAAATGATTGATTGTGTTAATCTAATCAAACTATCAAAGCAATCCTTTTTACAACATTCTTCTTCATAAACCCATTAAGCATTTGAACTTGTAAGCCTTTTATGCCTTTTCCTCAGCAGAAAGTAAGCATGGATGACAGTCAAAGGGAAAAGGATTTAGAAATGAGAATATTCAGAAAGATTTAACTGGCAAACTGATACGTAGCTGTGAGAAATGAGCAGGAAAAAACATATCATGCCAGTTGCTCATCAACAATAATTAAAATATGGTTCATAAACTTATAGCTGATACTTTAAAAAGAACTAAGGTACGTATTTCCTAGACTTTTTAATATAGCATTTCAATCAAAGATACTTTTCTTTTTGAGTGTAGGCGATTAGCAGTGATTCATATGAAGTCCACATTATCTTCTTGTGTGATGATCTTTCAGCCTGCAGATTAAGTCATATTTAAAAACAGAGGTTCATTATAAGAGGTTCATTTCTAATTTTGGTGTGAGGTTGGGTTTTTTCCTACTGACTAAAACAGAGGGTTTTTTAGAGGGAGTTTGGTAAGAATTCCAGAAAACTTTGTTATCATCTGGAAATAACCAGAAAACCAGAAAATAATGACAGCACCTATAGCACTGTTTGAGATAATTCTTGCTAGATAACTGTTTCTGCATTTTCCACGTAAATCTTGTTTTACTTTAAAAACAATGCTCTGAAATATGCCATCCTTTGTTTTACAAATATATTTTTTTCTGCTTTTTCTTTCACGTAAATTTTATTCCAGCACTTGGAACATAATCCAGTAGGGAAAGTTAACTTCCTCTTTTGGTCTCCAAATACATGAGGAGAGCTGGCCTCTTCATTCAGTCTGGTTCAGCAGGTTGCCTGATTTGCTGACAAATAAATGAGCGAAGCGAAGTGTCAAATATTTTACATAAAATCTGATTCGTATTATAGGCAAATTATGTCCTTGTTTTTCAGTTAAGCCAAGAAAGCCTTTAATTAGGTAAACAATTAGTCATCAAAACTGTATTTTTTAATGGGATTATGATAGGTAGACCTTTCTGTGTGAATGAACTCTTACTCAAAGTACAAGGTGGTTTCCTTCAGATGTTAGTATTGCTCATAGAAACAAGGCCTGCTTTTTGTTCATCTGCTTCTGACTTTACTGCTTCCTTTTCCTGGTCTCAGGCAAACATCAGATTTGACCTCCAATGTTTCCAGTAATCATAATTCATTATTTATATCTTATTTAGTTCCACATTCTTGCAAGGTAGATCTTGGAAGCATTTCATTCTTCACAAAACATTAATATCAGTCCTATATGGGTTTACATGCCAGGAGCACATATATTTGGAAATAAATATTTCTTTAATTTTCAACATGGTGCCTTTCCACTACGGACAAGACATTTGTATTGTTTAACAGCATTAGCAAAAACTGATGTTATTCCATCAGCAGGGGAGCAGGGAGGGAGCGGGGAGAATAAAGTGTAGTAGAAATTAATTGTCTTGTATTTGACATTTCTAAATAAAACAGTTGTGTTAACATGCTTTGGTCCCTTAAAGAACTGATTGTAAAATCAAGGGAAACTAAGGAAATTCTTTCACCTTTTTGAGTCATTTAAAACCATTCTGAATTTGTTTTTCTTCCAGTTTGTTCTTTTATGTAAGAACTAAACACCGCATTATTAGATTTTCCATCATATTGCTAAGTCTAGGTCATTAACAGAAAATTATGCAAAGTCAGAGTAATGTTGCAGGTACTTCTATTGTAGTAAATTTTGGTCTCCACAGAGGACTTTTTAATGAGGAATTTAACAATTACTCATTTTGGTATTAAAATGTAAAGGGTATCGGTTTTCTTTTAGATGTGTTTGAATTTTTATTTGTATGATTTAAGCTACTCTATATATTTTATCACCTTAGCTTTTTTCAGATTAATCAACTTGTTGCTATAAATGGTTTTTCCTAGTGTCATGTCCAAAAAAATTCTGCTAGTATCAGCAGAAAAGTAGACTTTGTGGAGTTAAATCTTCATTAAATGTTTCACTTGCTAATGCAGTAATTTTTTTTTTTTTTTTTTTTTTCTTTTCCACTTTGCCCTTATTCTGCTTCATTGGTTTCAGGAATACAAATAAATCCTGATTCAGAAAACTCTTCATATTTAGAAAGAGTTCTTGGAAGTATGAAGATGAGCACAAGAAGTCTTTACTAAAGCACATGGTATTAACTACAAGCTTAATCTCATGCTTAATCCTGAAACTGATGTCCAGGAGTTCATTAATGTTGTGTAAAAACAGCGTGTTAACAACCTTGAGAGGTCTTTAGCTCATCAAGCATGTGTCTTCTTGCAATCTACCTTTGGCGCAGCCTAGTTCTTTTGAATAATGTTATTTACTGCAACCAAGTGTGAGTTATGAGTGCTTTCTTGTTCTCCTGTCAGTGGGGGGTTTAGACCTGTGGTATGTCAGCTGCCATTCATTTCCTTCCTTCTACCCATGGCTGTGAGGAGGATTCTGTTCTAATTTAGCTTTATTGTTTATTAGACATAATTAAGCTTAAGCAAGGCATAGGGAGCTGGGCAGTTCTGTGTCACGCTGTTATGAGAGGAGGCAGGAGATGGCTGGCTGGCCTCGTTGGAAGCAATCATTTCTGGCCCCTTTCCACATGTGATGTGATTCAGTTTTACTGCCTGCATGTGTTAATAACTATTTGTTAGGATATATTTAGTATAACAGTTTTTGTTGCTCACCTATACTAAAAAAAAAAAAAAAAAAAAAGCCCCTTTACTGATTTCTATCGATGCCTTCTCTTCCTTGACTGAGAGTTCTCTGCATACATTATTGGGAAAGGGTGTCACCAAAATACTATATACTAAAGTCTAGCACCACTGAAGATGCAATTTTAGCTATGTACTTTCACTGGGGAAGGTGTTTTGTAGAGCTCCATCTTGAGCTTTGATCCTTTCACAAGCATGATTGAGAAGTGCAGGAGACAATATTTAAAACATTCCTACTGGAAAAGTTGCTGTTTATATCACTGGATCATTGTAGCTCCTCAAGAAGATGTCATCAGTTGAGTCACTCATTAATGTATCTCCAGTATGCTGAGATGTCAGTTCATGTTCTCAAAACAGTGTTCAGAAGCCCCATTCACTTGCCACATCAATGCCTTATTCCTGAGAAGGGGCACAAAGGTTCTCCAAGCAGGAGTTGATGCTGACAGATACTTCACAGCAGAGAGATTTCACTGTATTCCTGTCTGCTCTAAAATGGACTGTAGAGTGTAGAGCACTGTTGAAGTAATCTGCTTCTGGTCAAATACCACAAAGGCATTTTACAGTCTACAGCATCTTCCTTTCTCTTCATTGTTAATGGAACAGCACAGGAATTTAAATAAGATCAC
This sequence comes from Phoebastria nigripes, assembly GCA_035582835.1. NCBI lineage: Eukaryota > Metazoa > Chordata > Aves > Procellariiformes > Diomedeidae > Phoebastria > Phoebastria nigripes. The sequence goes on along the minus strand of JAYKAV010001456.1, from coordinate 169,151 downwards.
ATGCAAGGAAGATTTTTTTTTTAATATATATATAAAAATTTTAACTGAGGGGGAAAAATCAGAATATCTTAGTGAATGTAAGGAAATAGAAGCATAAACACGTTGGTTTTGAGATTATGAAGTATAAGATTTACAGAATGAATGGACTTGCAGCCTAGTGTTGATTTAAAAAAGAATGTCCTAAAAAAGAGTGAGTTTTCTTAGGATAGTGGCTGCATTTTGTTTGCCAAGCTTTCTGATGTCTTTCCTCCTTTCGGCCGCTCTGTCTTATATTCGCAAGATTGTGTACATTTTTCAGTATCATTATGAAAATAAGCTTTGATTGAAATCTTTTAAAAATATTTAGTAGAAATAACCTTTCTAGAGGAAAAACACTGTTTCATAGCTGGTCAGAAGGTGGAGCTTATCATAACTAACTGTTGAAATATAAATTTTTGTAAAGCATTTTATAATATATTTATTACTGAAAATCCACCAATATACTTGAGCTAGAAAGATACACTTTTGTTTGTTCTTCGTGCTAAAGCACAGCTTACTTTTATGGTGGAGTGTTGATGATGTATTTGAAATTACAAAAATAAAAGCAAAAAACCTCTGAGTCAGTCCTAAAAAGCAATATTAAATTATGAATGACAGTTCAGCTTCCTGCCTGAGTTGTCTGATGATAACTTTGTCGATATGGTAGTCTAGATTCTGGGGGCATACTAGTAGAGATTTCGTATCAGGCTAAATCCCTTGTTTTGGCTAAAGCAATGTGCACAACAGTCAATGGTACAGGGAGGAGACAGACTGAGCTACCAAAAGATTCTACTTAGAATATTTACAATCATCCATTTTTGGATCTGGATCTCTTGTTTTCTTCTTTTTATTATAATGAGCAAGAACAAGTCTATTCTTCGGTCCTTGCATCAGCAAAAATAAAGAGAGCTTAAGGAGAATTGAGTATTAATAGATGAGACATTCTGTACTGAAATTCTGAATATCTTTCTCACTTGTAGAATAATTATTCTGCCCATCCCTTTCTTCTGACAAATGGAACACAACGGCTGCCAGTTAAGTCTATTAATTGCATCCTTTATATCAACTTCCAACTCTTTCTATTAAACTGTTACATGCTTTATTTAGTATATTATTTTGTAGATATGTTTCTTAGCACTCACGCTCAACAGATATTTATTTTTCTCATGCATGCATTCCTCTGCAAGAGTGAGGGCGTGTGAAAGAATGTGTTGAGCAGTGTCAGATGAAGCTCATTGCTATTCTAACAGCATGACTTTGCTCCTTTAGGAGGGCATTCAATCCTTGGCATTCATTCCCTCACACTGATGTGATAACAGAATAAAGGAGCTTTACAGCTGATTGAAGTCAAGTAGTAAGGCCATTGTAAAGGCTCACAAGAAGATTATTGATGAATACCATTATTGCTGGAGGTTGGACTAGCAATTGTGCATGTCCATGCTTTCTTATAGAGAGTGAATAATGAAAGAGAGCGTGTGTTAATAATTATGAATTAGCTATGCTTTCCTTTTCTAGAGGGAAGATGGTGGTGTCCATTTAACTTCAGAGTGCTAAGAATTGTGTGATAAATGTTTACCAAGTTCTGAGAAATCTTCATTTTTAAGTGGTAATTGGAGCTGTGGCTGTATTATTTCTCTAGTTCTGAATATCAGAATAAAGAAAATTGGGCATGATACTCTGTTTTAGTCTGGAGTGAAAAGGTGTTTGGCCACTTCAGGAATTAATGGAAATTTACAGTTTTTTCCCATCTTTTGCACTGCGACATTCTTGTTTTTCTTGTGACAGGAGACAGATTGAAGACTTTGAATTTATTGCGGTATATTGAACATTCTTTGCTTATAAATGAAGCAGATGGCTGAGATAAAATAGCATACTCTTCTGTGGTTTAGTTTGGCTGAACATTTTTGAAACTAAAATACTTTGTGTCTGATTGTCTTTTCCTGCAGAAAAAGAGTATATGGGGAAACATTACATCAAATTCCCAGTCTGACTCTCATTTTTTTTTCTGTTATGCTTGTAAGTGATGATGGAAATAGAAGATACAAAAACTTTGCAGGAAGTCTTTCATGTGCAAGAGGATAGTTCTTAACCATCTGTACTACCTCTGACAGGACCCTGGATACTCAGTAAAAACCTCAGGTTGGCCTGAGCTTGGAGGTGGTTAACACAGCTCCTCCTCTTTCACTTGAAAGCATTCCAAAAAGGCTTTTTGAATTGTTTAAAGGCTGGTTTTTATTAAGTAGAAGTTAGAATAATTAGTTTCTTTACTAGTCACAAAATTCTTTCTATTTATGAGAGAGCAGAAGTAAAAGGAGTTTGTAGGCAACTCTACATCTATTCAATGCGTCTTTGTAGGGCAGGTTTGCTTCCAGGTTTGATTTCTAACTTTGAGTGTCTGCATTGGCAAATAGTGTAGTGCAATAGGAGTGGATCTGCAGAGAGAAACTCTACAATGCAAACCGTGATTCAGTACATGAGTGTACATGAGAATGTTTTTCAAAAGAATGCTTGCAATCGAAATCAAAACACTGCAGTAGCTCTGCCCTTAATGACTTTCTGAATCCTAGCAAATCTCCTCGGAGCCCTCTCTGGCCTCCACAAGATTTCTTTCATCAAACTCTGTTTGCTTCCTGATCCTCTCATCAGTCTTTCTGGCTCTGGTTGGTGCAGGGCCCCAGTTCTTTGCTGTAATTTTTCTTCTGGTCTTCACTGTGGTCACTGGAACTTTCCTTCCTAGGTGTGCTCAGTTGCTCTGAAGGGAAGCTCTTAAGGGATCTCACTTTCCCTCTGGAGGCATCATCCTGACCTCCTGGTGTCTGTTTTTGAAAGGGAATATAACCCACACAAACTGAAAACTTATGTATCAAACTGACAATCTTTCACAATAGTCTTAAATTGGATCATCATAAATACCTATATGATTACTGTACACTGTATTGTATAACTGTTAATATATATTCCATAGTTTTTCATAGATGACAATAATTAGACACTATGCTGTGATTTTTTGTCCTTTATCTGTCTTTGAGAACAATGGCAATAATTACATAGATTGTGTTGATACCTCTGAATGAAAAAGGTATTATGAAAAGTAATAAATGGAAATGATGCCTCCAACTTATATTTGCTCTGAATTTGTTTCTAATGGAACTTTTATGAAACACAGTAAATAGTGTTGAAAATGCAAGTTTTATGTAGTGACTTAGGAAATAGGAATAATACCTTGAATAAGATAAATAGATATAAAAAGCTATACAGCAGGTTTTTTGCATTCTAGGCAGAAATAAATAGTTTATTTTGGAGGGGAAACATGGTCTAGTAGATCGGGCAATAGAGATAACAGTTGAAATGCCTGTGCTTTCTTGCTTTTTCATTTAAATACTGTCAATTTTTTTTTTTTTCTCTTTTGCAAAAAGTTATGGATGAAAGTTTCCAGATAACATCAACAGTCTACCATTTTCTTTTCTTTCCATAAATGGAGAACAGATTTTTTGAAAGTTTTATATAAATTATTAAATACAAATCAGCTCAACAAAAACTGTATCTTCTGATTATCCTTTAATAAATTCTCATGTAGCTGAAAAAAATTCTTATACATTGTGCTTAAATACCTTTGCACAAAATTAGCAGTAGCATTTTCATGATTGAGGCTTTAAGTTCCAATAGTCTTCCTGTTTGTTAATAAACAGGTTTTTCTTCTTTCTAAGTAGATTCTTTCTTTGTTTGTAGTAATTTATCAAACCTGCGGAAAAGCAGTGTGTTAGTGGGAAAACAAATCAATCTGTCCTTTCTGAAAGGTATAAACAACTTTCATTAATGATAGTTTTTTAAAGCTTAGATTGCAGATAGAGGAAAGTTGTCTCTTAGGTATGTTTTCACTTCATTTTAATATTTCGGGAAAAATTGCTTTTATGGGGGTGATGTGCTGTTGTTTTATTTTGAAATAATCCAACACCTGCTTTTTATTAAAACATTTTCATAATTAAAAACTTTTAACTTTTTTTGTTGAGATTTCCATAAGATACAATTTGAAATACATTTTGTTGCATGATACCGTATCACTTTTTGAAGTTAAATATTTACGTACAGACTAAATGTTTGTATGATTGCAGTATAGTTTTATTTTTTTAAGTTTTAAGTGTGATTATTAGTATCGTCTCTGAATAACTGCTAGGTAAATTAGGGATGTGGTAAAGAGGTTTTCGGTTTTCTGACTTGTAGATCCCCTTCCCCTGTGGTATTGAGTCCCATTTCATTACATGTGCATTCCTAATTTCTTTTATTCTAACTGGGCTATGACTTTTTTTTTTTCTTTTTGTTTTAAATTCTCTTTGTCTCTGGTCCTGTACCCTTTATGGAAGCAGAACTCTGCAGTTTGGATCCCTGTAGGCTCTCAGTGAGCAGTGCGTGACAACCTTTGCTTCCCGCCTGTTTCCATAGTAGCAGCACCTTGTCGTTTCTCAGAAATGAGTATTAATTTGGTTTATAGTTTAAGACCCCAGGGATGCAGAGGTTTTTCACAGCTTTCTAAGACTAGCCACACTTTATTGAGGTAACATGAAAAATAAGCAGCCCTAGAAATGTTCATGATAGAGTCCTTGCTGTCTGCAAGTTATGTGGCAAATGCAGATTCTTGAAAGATGTCCAGGATTCATCTTCAGTAGCTCATTGCTAGTCCTGAGAATTGTAAAACTTCTGGAATCAGTTAATTGTTTGACACCACTATTTTTATCCCTGCGCCTGGACAAGCAGTTTCTGCATGGCTCTGGGAGTCTCTTCAATGTGTAAACCTTCAGTAGGACTTCGGGTGAGCTGATTTCTTTGTTTCACAGCTCATTTTGCAATGCACATTGGTTGGTTAGAGCATGTTTCTTCCAACTAATAGTACTGTACTGCCTCCATTTTGACTGGAATGAGCTACAGATGTTGTCAGTATATGGTGAGCTTCATCTTTCCACAGAATCATTCCGTGATAGCAGAGATTTTAAACAGGTAAGTTTTTAATACTACCGTGAAAAATAACGTGTACAGAAAACAGTTTTCCAAAATGGTAGTATCGGCCATCATAAAATTTCTGCATGCAATTTTTTTTAAGGTATAGAAAAAGATTTGAAGAAAATTCTATGGAAGTATAATTTTTCTCTTTTATAATAGTGAAAAACAAATCCAGTAAAAGTCATTTATAACCTCAGTAGGTACTCTTTTTGAAGGCTTGAATAAAATAAATTGCTTCTGAAAATTTGGAGCGATGTTTAGGAAACTAATGCAGTATGCAGTGCCCAGGTTGTTTCAGTAGGACTAGTACTGTGCTTTTAAATTACTTGGTCAATAGTTCTTGATTAAGGAATTTGCAGAAGGTACTATACTAGAAGTTAACTCTGAATTTCAGCTGAAGATTCTGCATTCAGCCAAAAAGTTCAGCCAGAAAGCTTTTATTTGGATCAAAGCTGTCCTCCCATTTTCAGCTACTCAAGGCCGTGGAGGTAGTGATTAGGGCACTCTTGCTCGCTTTGTCGTCTGTTGGAAGCATCTCAAGATACTGGTACTGAAGACTCAGCCCTTTAAATGTCAGCATGGATTAGTGGAGAGATGCTCACAAAAGCTGGTGGAAAGAAAAAAGCAAGCCATGTTTATTGACAGCAGTAAGAGATTTGAATAACTTAAACTTTAAACTCTGGTAATGTCATGTCAAATGTGAAAAACATGAAGCTGTCAGTATGGAAGAAGCTGTTGTAGAGCAAGGGCTTTTCAACCTACTCAGCTGTGCTGTATCTGTAATGGAGTAAGGTTGTCCAGAAAAAAACCCTGTGTTATTGGTAATAACGTGGGGAATTACTGGAATTGGAATTAATAAAGTTGTATGGAGGTGGTAATATCTTAAAATTTGCCTCACTTTCTGCCTCTTTTTTTCTTCATTTACATTGCTATGCAATATTCTCATAGAAGCTTTTCTTAGCAAAGCAGTTGCAATCTATATACTTAGGAAAGCATTGATGATTAGTGTACGATACACCTGAGCTGGAGAAAAGTGTGAGAGTATTACTGTCTCGTAATTGCTCAGGGCTTTTCAGGGTCAAGACAGATCTTTCAGTTCTCAGAGATAAGAGTAGCAGCATCAGAGTTAACCTCCAGAGAACCTTGATAAAGCAGTGTGACAACTCTACAGCTGTTGCCATTCGCACATAAGTCTTTTGTTTCATGCTGCTGTCTTCAATCAGTGATCTGGTGTAAGGACTGATTATTAGTGCAGACCTTGACTTGTTTGCTCTGCTGTCCACCAGGTTTTGATTTTCAGCATTTTGAGAAGATTCAAACCAAAGAGCTTACCTTGATTCAATATCCTGAGAGATATTTAAGTACTGAGCAGGCTGTGGCATCCATCGAGTCAATAGTGTTATTCACAGGAAATATTTTGGTTGAGGCTAATAAAGTCAATTATATTTAGTGGATGTAGTTTCTCATTCTGATCAGAGTTCAGCAAAGCTGCAACCTCTCATCACTGTTATTCTATTTATGTGCTAACCAGTTGGTGGATGGGAATAGAAGTGGTCTGAAGAGTGTTTTTTTGATCAGCTTGGTGAGTCTTTTGTATTAACTGTTTAGGTAAGAAGCAGCTTATCTTATTCATCCAGACAAGATCAAGCTCCTGGCTATAGCTATCAAGTATCTAATGAATTTAATTAAAATACATGCATTATTAACATTTCTAGCTGTGATATTGAGCGACTAGCAATTTTCAGATACTTGGATGAGTAATGGTGTTGGCTTTTCAGTTGCTTTTGACATCAGCCCTTTTATAAACCTGCAGTTTTGCAGAATCACAACTGTAGAGCCTGTGTGCTGGACGTAGCTGAAGAGCAGCTGAATAAGGTTTTCAGATGATCTGCTTTTTCTTCTCTTTAATCAGTGAAGATGCTGCTGCATTCAGCAGCTGCCTACTTTAGTTTCTGTGGCATTATTAGTATGTTAGTTTTAATAGAAGCTGAATGAAATGTAAAGCATGCAGGCCAAGGAATGTTGTTAAGCAGTCATATGGTCACAAAAAGCTTCGTGCAATTAGGTCATCATCACGAGACAAGATTGAACATTCAGCCAAATTGCCATCCCTAAGTAGAGACTGATTCAGATAGTGTTGCTCTGCAAGGAAGCCATATTTTCATGAGTAAGTGTTAAGATTTTTGCAGGCCAGCAAGTGGAGGAAAATACCGGTTCCAACTATTTCCTAGTCTCTAGTCTCTAGAGGAATACTGGTGATCAGAAATGAAGGATTTTGTTGCTGGTTTGTAGAATGTAATGTGGTTTAATGATGAGAGAAGGGGATGAAAAAAGCTAATGGTGTATCTTGAGTATCTTTATAATGGTTGTGCTAGAAACTTGGGTGGTGTTCTGTGTTCTTGACTCTGTGTCATGACTTGACTCTGTTGTGACTAAGCTTGGAAAGATTAGCTTGGAAAACAGGAAAGGAAGGCAATAGCTCATGCGTATTACTAAATACCTTTTTGGTATTTCTGTTTCCGCTATCCTATCCACTTATCATCTTAGTCAAAAAGACCACCTATTAGAAAACATGTGACTGAATGTGATACACGTATTTGTTCATTCTCAGTCCTTATGGTGTGTTCATTGAAAGAAAGAAAAAGTTATTGGAATAGTTTGTTTGAACATTTAGTTGTTGTTATTAAGAAGAAATCAGGTCTTTCTTAGACCACACAAGGTTTCGGTATAAATGTCATTTCATGTACAGAATCTAATAAGAAATCTTCACAAAACATTTACATATTACATTGATGTAATCATCCCTTCATTTTACAGATGTGAGAATTCAGAATTGTAGACTTTCTGTTCACTGGACAAGAATTCAGTAAAATCTTTGTTGGATTACTTAATATGCTTTACTCAAATGACCAGTAATATTTCATTTAAGCGTTCATTGCAATCAAAATACCAACTTTTGTCCGAAAAGGCACACATGTAAGCCTCCATATCTGGAACTGACATACATGGCCTAAAACATACTCAATGAGAGGATGTCTTTGAATAACATGTTGGCAGTGTGTCAGTAAGCATATTCTTGTTATTTGCTGAGAATTTGGAATAAGCAACTATTAGTTTTTAATACTGTTATTTAGATGTTGTTTTTGTCTTTCAGCATAAATGTGATATGTATTTGTACAGTTATTCAAATGATTTTTTTCAATTGTGAAGTGTTAAGCTAACACTTTTTACAGGTCTGCTTTGAATAATTAATTTAATAACTTTTATTAAAGCTAATAATATGATAAAGCTAAAGCCAATTAATCAAACAATTATACAACTATTATACAACTATTTCAGTATCTTTGAAATCCGGGGGCTAAAAGCTCTAGTGGTTGTCTTGAACATGGATTATATATTTCAGCAAAATGTGATAACTGATGGATATCTGCAGAAAAGAATATCATTGTGCTCTTTTTAATGAACTAACAATTTCATACAAAAAATTCAGCAGTCCCATTGTTTAGAATAAAGGGATACATGTAAATGAGGCCAGTGCTGAAATTGTATTTAAACAATGCTGACAGTTCTTCTATTGTGTCCATTAATTAATTTCCCAGCATCAAGGTTCTCTGGGAATGAACTGCAAAAATAATTAAAATGATACATGAGGTAAATAGTTTAGAAATTCAAAAGGTGAAAGAGGGAATTAGTTTAGTAAATATTAGTCATACTGCTTATTTGTGCTCATTTGCCTTTTTTAAAAGCAGGTTATCGAGGAGGTATGGTCCGGTTTTGATTGACATGATCTGCTGAAGTTCTGCTCACAGGTGGAAGAGTTGCCATATTCTTTTTTACTCAATGGTGCCTGTCCTTGTTTCAAATCAGTAGTCTGCTTAAAGCAGGTTAACATTTATGTAAAAATATTTTGCCTTACAGCAAAGTTCTTCAGAATTAAATCAGTTGCAGCATATTTTTACTAATGATTTAGTGTGTGCTTTGTAAGGTAGATCATATCTTTAAGTAGAATTCTGTGAATAAAAGCAGTTTTGGTTTTGGTGTTACACAGCTTTGTTTTTTTCCACCACAGTTTTGGCCAACTAATTGGTGTCAAGTCACTACTTGAGAAAGAATTTAAATGTTTATGTTCAAATTAAATTACCAATTTCAGATAGAATGAATAGGGTCTTAATTAGAAGGAAACTTCAAAACAAATTTCTTTCCAGCTGGACAATCATGTCTGAATAATTGAAGCCAAACTTTAAGCCTCGCTTAAAACAAAAGAAGTCTTTGCAATAAATGTTCTTTCTGTCATTGAATGTAGATGAAACAAAGATGAGATTTAAATTTTGGTATCCCAAATGTGCATGCCTTTTGAAAACATTTTGTCTGGATGTTTTCACTCAAATCTGCCATATAACCTATAAAAAAGAAACAGCCTGCAGCTTTTAGAAAATGTTTTCTTCAACTTCACCTGTGCTGGGGAGGCCAACTAGTCTGTCGCTTTTGGTTTTATCCTCATCTTACTGCTCCTCAGCTTTTTGATGACGACTCAGTCAGGACTCCCATAACTTCTCTCATGCAAGAGGGGTTTTAAGTTACAGTGGGGGGCATCTGAGTAAATTAAAGATGCAAAATTAATTTCCTGAGAAATAGCCAGAGGATTAGACTTTTCAAGCATGTGTGCATTTTTTAAAAGCCTGTTGCTAGTGTCATCTTGTCATATCCTCCTATAGCTTGTGTGATCTGACTGCCTAAGCCTTTCCCTGAGGAAAATACTTGGGACTAAGGGGCATAGGGAAGTGCATGCTTCAGCTTTGTACTCATGCAAGAAGCAAAATACATTGTATGTTTGTGTTTCCTGCTGTTAGAGGAAGTAAAGGGCATAGTGATGCTCAGTCTTAATTACATAGAGATTCTCTACTTTAAGAAATCACACTGCACCATGGCTTGGTAAGATAATTGGGTACCATATTAATGTCTCTAACCAAAATACTTTGTTCTTTAATACGTTAACTGACAAAGGAAAATGTAGCTGTAAGTAATCAACCACTTTCTAAAACCTAAACAGTGTAAATTAGCCACTGTTATTGATGAGGACTTATAATGTTATGTGGTTGTTATTTGTTAATGCACTGAAACCAGCCTGGAGTAGTTCCATTAGTTCTTGCTGCTGGTTCTGCTGTTCTCATCTCCAAACAAGTTAGGAGTTTTTGGTCTTAAATACTTACATGGAAGAAAAACTTGCAAAAAGTTTTTTTTTTTTTTTCTCTCTACTAGAGGAACCATAAATATGTATATTAGGTTGGGGTTTTATATCTCATCCCTCACCATTATGTTATTTGTTGTTAGCTAAAATCGCAGTCATTGATTATCACCGGTAGAATTCATGCTCACATTGCCACGTCCCTGTTCTGGCCATGTTCTGCCTAGCCATAACTAGTAGGTAAAATAGAAGTTGTTTGCCTTCTGCTTTGTAGAAATAGCATCCATTTATATTTGATATTGACTAATAGTCTTACAATGAATTTTGCAGGCCATATGGAGCATTCTAACAGGGCAAAACATTGATCCAAAAAAAATTCCAGCAATGGTCTGTGTTCCTTGTGGCTGGGATTTCACAGCAGAGGTTTATATCGCAAGTCATCTTTTGGGAACTGTTACCAAGTTGTTGTTGACTAGATCAGAGAGGCCAACTACTAAATTGTTATGAAGGCTGATCTTCACCTAGTTTTCAGCATAAATCTGCCAAATCTAATAGAACATTGTAAGATAAAAAATTTTTGGAACATTCCTAGCAGAAATAAGAAATGTGAACACAGTTCTTTAAAGGTTTTTTTTAAAATAGCTCTTCTGTAACGGACTTAAAATGAGCACTAAGGGTTGAGATAATATTTTTTGCATGGTGTTTTGGCTGTGCCAGATACTTCTAGCTTGCTGTTATGATGTGAAAATGTTAGTTTCCATTACAGATTTTAAAGTGCTATGAAATGTGTTTGGATCAGGTTTGTTTTTAATGCAAAGATCAAACCAACCCATAAATTTTCATATTAATTGAGGGATGTTTGCATTAGAAACAGCTACTTGTAGGCCTTACCTGTAAGTAAGGTTGTTTTTTGGTTTGGGGGGGGGGTGTTTAAGCATAAATGATCCAACTTTGTTGCTGTGTTTATTGTCAGGTTAGGTTCAGCTTAGAAAAGTGCTGTTGGTCACTTACCGCTTTTAGGATCATCCCCTTGGGAATAGTCATGGTCAAACAAAAACAATGATAGAAGACAATCCAAAATGTGCTAACTCAACAAAAATAAATGTTTTTAATAGGTATTTTTATGTATAACTGTAAAATACTTTTTAACATGTATCATGACTAAAATTTAAATTTTTAGCACCACAGAATAATCAAAATTTCATTATATAACTGACTGTAAAACTGACAGGCAGGAGAAGGTTATGATCCTACATGAGTTGGTAGGCTGCTGTGTACAATGAAAATAGTTACAATCCTCGAAGTATTCCAGTATCTTTTAGAATGGCAAGATTTAGGTGACTTCAATACAGTGTTCTCTAAACTTAATCGTAATATTCTTTCACCATGAGTAAATATGACATTTTAAGAAAGTGTTGTCATGATTTTTGTAGTGAGAAATCATACCGTGCAAAGCTTTAAGAGCCAGTGAACATGTGCACCAGGTTGATATAGCCTGTTGAGATTGCTGAAAACAGTGAAGGCGGCTCTTCACTAAAGGTTATTAAAGAAAAAAACACTGCTGTGGAATTAAAGGGAATGCCCTTGTATGGATAGTAACTGTCTGAAAGATAGAAAACAGATGGTAGAAATAAGCAGGCAGGTTTCAAAATTAAAGGAAATCACATGTAATTCTTTGTGATGAGGCGTTAGCTGTTTCTGCTGAAGTGATTGGAAAAGGGATACAGGAGTGAGATGACAAAGTTTGCTGCCAACACTGTGTTATTCAGAGTAGTAAAGGTGAGAGGTTGACAGCAAGGAGTTGCAGGACTTCATGTCGCTGTAAACAACCAGGCAGTAAATAACAGGTGAAATTCCATGTGGACAAATATAAAGCAATATTGTGCATGTGTGTTTGGAATAATCCTAACTTCACCTGTACAACTATGGGCTTCAAGTTACCTTTCTACACTCAAGCGCTAGAGGAAAATACCAGCTCAGTAACAGTTAAGAAAGAAAAAGAAAAAAAATCAAAGGCTAGGAATTACTGGGAAAGGAAAGGAGAATAAAAGATCATTATGCAGCTATATGAGTTACGTTCTCTCAGCATCTTACATACTGTATATGGTTTGGACTCTATTTCAAAATGAGGAATGGTGGAATAGACCAAAAATTTCTAGTCTGTGAAAGAGAAGGAAAGATGAAGGGACTGAAGAAAGTGAATAGGAAGTGATTGTTCATATTCTCTTTCAATGAGGTAACTGAAGAGCTTTGAATAAAGCTAGCAGGTGTCGGGTTTAAAACAGACATGCTATATAGCACGCACTTGCGTTTTGGAATTCTTTTGCCACAGGACTTTGTGATTACCAAAAAAACTTACAGTTGCAAAAAACTTCGGGCAGATAAGTGAAGACAAATGCGTTAACAGCTATTAAATGGGCGTATTCTACAGCTTGTGTGAGGACATCTCTGAGCACGAAATCACTGAAAGATGGAAGAGTATTCTGGGGAGGTACTGGTATATGCTTACACTCTTAGTCATCTGCTGTTGGTCATTCCTGGTGGCAGGATAGTTACCCTGATGGACCTCTCTGTGGTTTGCTCGTGCTGTGTTGCTTCTCAGGCTGGAACTCTGAGTCTCAGTTTTGACAGTGGCTTGAGTCTGTGCCTAGGAAGTTGGAGCTCCTGGCTGATGGAAGAGGCAAATCTTGGAGGAGCAGCCAACATACTCCACTTTCCATGATGATCCTGTACTGGCTTCTTTCTCTTTTTTTGCCATAGATTGCTTGGATATTTTTGGAAAAATTACTTAAACCTCTTTACAGCTAAACTATCTACTCTCTGTAATTTAGTAAAAACTGAGTTGCTTAAAGTTGCTTTATTCATCTGTAATCATGAAGTGTTTGGAAGTCCTTGTGTCTAAGCCATTATTTGTGAAATGTGGTGGTTTAATACCTAACACTGGCACCTAACACTGGCACAACTTTATAGCTTTAATCATTCTGAGTACTTCAAAAATAATCACATATTGTATTTACTCTATCAACAAATATAATACCATGAGATATTACCCTCCCTAAATGCTGAGGTATCCAGGGTATGGGACTAATTGTTGACTAGACAATAATCAGTCTAGTCATACAACAAAATTTGCGTTTTTTCAGTGATTATCTAATTCAAGAAGTTTGGGGAGTGCAGTATAAAGAATGCCTTTCATTTCAGCTGCAGAGGAGATCCAGCATTTGCAGGGCAACGAGATATTTGTGATGTTAACAATCTAAATGATTTTTATTGATAATGACAGATGGTTCTTAGATAATGTGCTCTGAGTCATCTGTAATATGTTCAGAATAAGTCTTCTGGAAGGTTGTACATCTATCTTGAGATCTTTTGCTAAAATATTTAAATCAAGGTCATTGTTTATATTTGATTTTAAATAGCTTTTAGCTGGTAGTCTGCATTTCTGTACATTTAGAGATCAAACTGTTTGTAACTTCAAAAGCTACAAATGGAAAAGTATAATAGGTAGCAGGTGTTAGAAAAGGCAATTATGCATTAGCTGTTTTACTCAATTTCCAAAACTGTCTAAAATTATCTGTTGGAAATACTTTGTAGCCTAGACTTATCTCTGAAGCATGATGAATTTTTAAATCTATAGGGGGATATGCATTTTTTCGCTAATGAATTGCATATTTAAACCTATTTGGTTTCATTTAAAAGAGCTGAAGAAAATTGCATTGGGGAAAAAAAAAAGGTTGAACAGAAAAATCTCAAGAAAAAGTACAGGTTCTTATATACTTCCAGATATTTTTTTTTGCAATTCCTCAAAAACATTTTCAATTTCCAATAGTGCAGGTTCTTTGGGTTTTTTGCTTTTAGTTTTTTTTTAAGCTATTTATCTTGATTTTCTGGCTATGGAAAAATTTTCTTTATTATGTGATAATAGAATGAATTCTTGGGCTTAAAATCAGAATCTTAGGTTATTATCAGAAAAAAGAACACTCTGATGATCTAATTTGACTACCTATGTAATATTGTTTTGTGAGTCAATGTAAGAGAGAGCAAGATAAACAATTTTGCCAACAGCTACTGCAAATTGACTTTGAAAGTTAAAAGGCTGCTTTCAGACAGGTTTCTTTAACCCTTCCCCCTTCTCCCCTGTGCTTTTCAAGAACTTATATAATGTTGGAGGAGTGAGGAGAAGAAAGGAGGATTAGTATATCTGAATAATACCAAACCAAGTTCCTTTCAGTTCCCTCTTTCTTGCTCATGTCATGTAATTAAAGAAATGTAAACCTTTATTATATTCAGTTAGGATAACAAATAATCCAATACATAAAATATCCTGATGAATAATTATTATTTTAAATTAAATTTTCCTGCCTATAGACTATTCAGTCTTCCTACTTCTTCATCTGCAAAAATAGTCTTCCTCTTTCTTAATCTACCCTCAGCAGTATTTCTGTATTTTTCTTTATCTGTTCAGCAATCTCAATCCAGCTTTATTTGCCCCCATCCCGTAACCATAATTTTTCTTCTTCCCTGCTTTCCTGTTTGGTTGCAAATGCTCAGGCTGGTGCCATGCTCTTCAGTTACCCGTTCTTTGAAGCAGGTCTGAACACAGATCATAGTTCACCAGGTAAAGGTGAACTGAGCTAGTTCTTACTATGCCAGAAAGTCTTCACCACTGTCAGCACATACTTCAGAGTGGGCTTCTGGAAAATGTGTTGGTGTTTTCTTGTACAGACTGTTGACTTAGTCTTAAATGCAGTCTATTTTCATTGGACATTACTACTCTGCCTTTCAAATTTGAAGAAAGGTTGTCACTTTTATGAGAATATGTTGTGTATTCCAAATTGCATGTTCTGTAAATTTATTTACCCAATAAAGTAGGAAGAGGGTTGCTTTCTTAGAATTGGCTTTCTGCATATTTTAGAGTTGTGTTTGATTATTTAAATATTGCCACAATAGTATCTGATATGGTAAGTGGTAGCAGCACTTTGCTTACAAGTATGTCTTCTTGAGATACCATTTTATGCTTTTATATATGTTAACTTTCCATCCCAAGAGAAATGCCAACACTRAAGTAAAAGACCTGGATTTTTCAGGAGGATGGTAGTGAGTACATGATTCTGTAAAACTCTAACTTTAATATTGTAAATTGGACGTTACTTCGATTTTTCTGATTAAGACAAACTCCAGAGAGAAGTCTAGTTAAAATTACCATATGCTTTGTCTGTCCTGGGATTTTACAATGTTATTCAAGTCATGTTATTCAAGAACAGTGTTTTCCTGGAGTAGGAAAAATATCATAGGATCTTATAATCAGAATCTTCTTTTTCTGGTTCCAAAATTAACTAATTCCTATTTTCAGTTCCAACTACACTTTTAAACTTAAAACTTCCCTGCAAAAAATTGGCATTATCTCTTTTCTTGACTCTTACCGATTTGGTAGACAGGATGATCTGTAGTTTCTGTACCTGCTAACATGGTGTTTGTACCAACCCCTTGTAGTACACTACGCACTTCTATCAGTCAAGGGTAGAGGAGAAGGAAAAGTAGGAGGAGGAGAATATTTTTCCTTCTCCACTTGTGATAGCAGTGAGGTTACTTCATTGCACTGTTACAAATGTTATGTGGAATATTTTAAATACCGTGCTCTTCTAGGTTAAATAGCAATAAAACAGATATTTTATCATGTTATGTTTTACATAAGAAGGTGTTTCAGTTCACTTCACTTGAGCAGAACACTGTATTTTTCTAAAGAATAAATGGCAGTTTTGAAATGACCAGTAGAGAATATGAAAAAAATTTGCTATACTTTTAAAGCGCTACAATTAGATATTATAAATTATTTAGATATCAGCATTTAGGTATCCCTATATTTGTCAGATTATGTAGCTTAATTTTATAATTATTATTTTTAAATGTTATTTTAATGAGATTTTATGTAGCATTAATTCACAGTCGTCACATTGATAATTAAATATCATAATTATTTTTTCAGTTCTCAGTGGTATAGAAAATAAAATCTAAGATTAATTTGGTAATACGAGAAAACTTAGTGAAGTCTTTTAAAAGTAGGATCACATATTTTTCTAAACTCTTAGGTATACTTATAAAATCTTAATTTCTAGGGGGAGTTTTATAAAGTGACTGAATCTGCTGACTTGAACTAGAACAGAAAGCTGCAGATCTGAATACAAATCTGAGTTGTAAATGTTTTGTGTTACGAGGATTAATTTTTTTCCTTTAGTAAAAACCTCTAATTCAGTCAAATATAGACCAAGTTGTATATTTTTTATAGTGTCAAATGAAACTACGTATGCTTCATCTCCATTATTAAGAGCTTGCTCTTAATAATGGAGATGAAGCGTACATTCACACCATAATATTGAGCCAGCCAGTACAGTATTTTATGCCAGATACAAGCTAATGGGTAACATCAGAAATGGAAGAAGATCTGTACACATCTGTAAAGAGTGAATTTAAATATGAGAAATGCATACCTCACCTTAATTCCCATTACAGATACTAGCTATGAATAGGTTTGGTATAGGTGAAATGCATACATGTTTGTGATACAAAGAGAGAGAGATTTAGCTGACATTTGTAGTTAGTAGCAAATGCCATAAAAATACACTTGGGGTGTATGGTGATCAAAACTATTATTTGTGTATTGAAATGATGATTTATTTTTATTTTTTCTAGTCTGAACCAGAGGGTTTTTCTCACTTCCACTTGTACGTCTGTGCTGCTTTCCTTGTCAGGTGGAGGAAAGAGATCCTGGAAGAGAAAGATTTTCAAGTAAGTGAAGGGGATATTTTTCAAGCACAGGGTGGTATTTATTAAATTTAGCTTCTTAGAGTTACTTGGGGATGAATTTATGACAAAATAGTAGCAGTTGCAGCAAGACTGACAGTGTCTGACTGTTTGTTAGAGTTGCTCCAAAACTGTTAGACCTGAAGTGATGGACTATAAGCTGTAGGAGATGTATTTTCTTTGTCCACTCTGGAAAAAAAATGCCGTTTTTACTGAGACAGACTTTGAGAAGATGATTTCTGGAGATGCTGTTACAAGTAAAGCCTTGGTATTTCACAAAGCCTTGGTATTTCACAAAGAGATTTTCTGAAAAGGTAACTGGATGTTTTTTTTTAATCTTAAATGCATCACTGGAGTTATTTATTTATAATTTCTCATCTGTATAATATAACAGCACACTCTAACAAGGTGATGTTCATTCTTTCAAAAAAGCTAGGCAAGCAGTCTTTTAAAATAAGGAGCCTGTTTTTCAGTGAGAAATAAAAGGACTGTAAGAGTATTTACTTCAGGTCTCTACATTTCAAAACCTTACATTTTTCCAGCAAAGAGCATATCAGGGAGTTGTTTGGAATGGGATTTGAATATAGTAAATAGGAGAATCATTTGCATACCCCTGTAAAGTTCAGTTATGTTTGTGAACTGGTGACAGTTCACTTTCATAGAAATATTTTATATTGAATTTTACCCTATGATACACATGCAATGCCTGAAAGGCATTAAAGTCCTGTTTACAGGCTGACTGTAAACAAACCATGCTGCAAAGCCCACACCATTGCCTGCCCCGGGGAAATGGCCCGTTACCAGCTTATTTTCTCTGCAGCTGACTGAACTCTGTTGCTCTGTACAAATGAACTATTGTGTAAACTTGTGTATTTTTTCAATCTATTTTATCTTTCTTCATAAAACGATTTATTCAGAGCACTTTAACTGTCGTTGCCTATCTTTGCAATAAATAAATGCCTAAGGGCACAACATAACAACTTTAATTTATGCTACCTGCTAACACTGTCAGATTTTCTCAATTTATGGTATTTTGTCAAAAACATCTTTAATGTTGGCAGCGATGCCTCTCAACTACAACTGTTCACTGTTAATCCTTCCTATTAAATTTTCTGTGTTGATTTCCTGCACCAAAGTTCATAATTTTCCCCTTTCTACCGAATCTATTACAACTACGTTTAAAGTAAATAATAATCCCAAGGTATAGTACTATGATTTGTTTTGTCCTCCTTACATATGTTCAGATTTGTTTACTTATTAAATAATTAAGGTATTTCTTTAGGGTTTAATTTCTTTATAGGCTATGTAAACTAGACTATAAAGTACATAGATTGGGAACACACTGGAACACATATATCGGACTGCTTTAGCTTGCTTACAACATAGAAGTGCAATTAGTAATTTTGAGGATCTGTAGACTACTGCTTGTTTTATAACTATCATATGTTATCACTAAAAGGCTTGGCCTTCTTTATTGTGTAACATGATCTTTTAAAATGACTAAACTAAAGTGTTACCAATTCTCCAAATGATACTTCTCTCCCACAGGCAAGAATAAAAACCATTATTCTTCCTCTGTTAATAATAGCTGTAGACCATTGCCTAGTCTTCTAAAGTAGTAGCTCAAGTAATAGGCATTTAACTACATTGGAAAACTGGGAAGTTCAGTATGTGCTGTTGGAGTACTCCGATTGCATTGAATTCACATTATTGAGAAGTCATAGTTATAGTACATTTTGTACTGAAATTTTGTGTTCTGTAGACAACATCAAGAATCATCAAAACATGCATCCAATCATTTCTCTTGCAAATAGTGTGCGTTGAATTTGTTTTTCTGCATATGACATAGATAAGGCAAGTGTCTCCTAATTGTCAGTTGGAGGGTCTGGTTCTTTAGTACTAGCTGTGAAAACTCACATTTTTCTTTTACATGTCTGTTTGACCTCTTTCAGTAGAATTAAAAACCTCACAGGAATTTTAAGGCAGAATAATTTCCCCAGAACATCAGATGTGGTGATATGCCAGATGAGACACTGAGCAGGTTTTGAAAGGTCAATTTTAAAGGACTTAGTTTTGCAATACTTTTTTCTTATTATTTGATGAAGTACATTATCAGTAATGTTACAGACTGGACGATGATAGGAAATAATCTTTGCTCTTAAGATATTTATTTCCATTCTCTTAAGTGTGTCTTGTCGCAACCTAAGCAATGACTAAAAGTATGTGGTGTTTACTCTTCCTCATACGAACAGATTGATTAATAGATTTACATACCAAATGTTCAGCTGTGCATGATAGTAGTTCCTTATTATGGACAGCATGTGTGTGTCGTTCTTGTTTTGTTTTGGGTTTTATTTTCTGTATTGTTGTGTAGCAGAGAAAGAAATTTTGCAATGAAAGGAGTTAGGCTGGCTGGACTAATACTATGGAGTGAGAAAACCTGAAAACTACTTGGTACTTGATTTACATTTGTAGAATTAAGTATTGTTATATCAAAGGAAATCAATTTTGATGAGGGAAATAGAGGAAGAAAACAGTTCAGGCCTCCAGATGTTGAAATAATAATGTATATATTGTCTATATTACATATATGTATATAAATAATCATGTACTGTAAAGTTGTAACAGAAGCGTATAAAACTGTCTTCATGCTAGTCCCATATTTTTCATGTTTGAAAGAATTTAACAGAATAATTTTCTCACTGTAAGATGATAATCAAGTAATGATAGAAGTTGTGTTCATCTTAATCTGTTTGAACAAGTTATTGTTCTTACAGCCATCTATTTGATAAGATACCAATGTACACATCTGAAACATGAGATTTGCAGGTTGGCGTAAGTTTTAGCAATAGACAAGTGAGGAGAAAGGTGATGCTTTATATGTAAATCTGGAGCAATTTACAACGTTATTTGTAGAATTTGTCCCATGTCTCTGCTTTATGAAAACTGGCACCTCTTGACTTTCCACAGATTATTCCATGCCACTTGTCCATTTCCTTATAAATTGTTCTTGTCTGACTACTGTAAAATACAGTAGAATGGCAAACGAAGGACAACTATTTCAAACTGTAGTGTCCCAAGAGAAAACATTTGATTTTAGGAAGCAAGGGGTGGGGGAAATGTCAAACTTTTTTGTTTTCCTAGGAGTTCATAGTTGCTAGCATTTTGTCCTGCTCAATAAAGGTATCAGTAACCTTTCTAGTAAGCTTTGGTCCTATTTTGAAATTTGCTATGTAATGCAATGAGCTATGTGATGCAATGCTGTGTAATGAGGGCAAAAATTATTACATGCAATTTTGAAATTTCCCAGGGTCACTTTTGATAGCAGTGAAACTATAGTGATGTGTTTTCAGATAGACCTTGTAAATATTTCATGCCCATGTATAATACAAAGGTTAATATTGCTGAAAAGAATGATAGTGTTCTAGTTATAGTTAGAGCTTGTTATTGTCTCACGGTACTCACTTCTAGAGARAGAGTTCGCTTTACCTACATAGGATGCTCCACAAACCCAGGTACAGAAGGCTAGTTTGGGTAGCTCTCTAGCTCTATTCATACTTCAGATTAGCAGTTTTTACTTCACACATCGGGGAACAGAGAACGCAATGGGCAGACAGTAAATGGAAGACCTTTTAATCCTGGCTCAGATTTTCCTTTGTAACCGATGTGATGTTTTATAGGATTGAACGGGTCATTCTTGGCTTATGATACTTCTGTTGATGGTATAAATGTTCTGTGTTAATTCACTGGTTCCATACTAGTGTCAGATTAAAAAAAGAAAAAAAAGTACTAAGTTTAATATAGATAAAAATACAATGTTTCTTTTTTTTAATATGATAAAGTATGACTTGCGATGTGAATGCAAAATGTGAAATTAATTTAATTTCTACTATCTAAGCTTAAGTAATTAAAGACGCAAGTAATGAAGACCTTTCTATTCATCAGCATGTCTTAGACTTTGACTTACTGTTACTCATTTTCCTAACTATAGCCATAATTCCAAAATTCTCCTGAATTCTTGAGAGATGTGAATGGTTGATGCTGTTAAGTGATAAAATATGCAAGCGTGATTTTTAGCATATTTAGAATTAAAATATTAATAGAAAATATGGCTGTTGAGTTTAATGGTGTCGTGTACAGGATATCTGAAAGATTTGTAAGGAAACAGGACTTCAGGGGCTAGATTCAGCTGTCAAACTGAATAGAAGCTAATAGTAATGTTGGACTGATACTGGTTTAACTGTTAGATATTAGAGATTTAGTCCAAATTTTCAGTTTAAGTTATCATTTTGTTGACATAGCTGAGCTATAAAAATATATTCAATATGTTGTGGTAAAGAATCTGTCTTGCAGATTTTTTCTTCTTCATGATTCTAAGATACAGGCTTTTCTGTTTGACAGACATTTTCACCCATGCTGTCATCAACCCACATCTTTATTACTGCAATGTCCTTTTCTTTGGCTTTGACAAATGCATTTTTGCTTCATTTATATTCACCTAGACTGGAAAGAAGCTGTAAAGATCATTTTTCAGTCCATCATTTTTTCTTGCTTTGCATCTCCTTTAGCTCCCTTTCCTTTATAGCACCAAGGAAAACTTAGATGCTTTCTCTTTCAAGGCCTTTAATGGACTAATACTGACACCTTACATGTCATCTCAAATTCAGTGTTGAGATGCTGACTGCCAGTTTATCAGCCAGTGATGACAGACTCATCACGCACTTGAGCTCGCAAGAAAGTATCAGTGCTATCTCCCATGTTGACTGTCTTACTTAAATGGAGCACCTAATGCAGATACTCAGTTACTTTCCTTTAAATCCTTATGTAAGTTCTGTTTTTCTGCAATACCCAGAATAGATTTGACAGGTAGGCTTGAGTCGGTTAATAGCACTTAGTCACATTGACTAGTTTTGTGTTGCTTCTTTTTAGTTTTCTGTGAATTTGTTGTCTCTTGTTTTATACTTGAGCCATAAAATCTTTGGGGTAGTGACTGTCCTTTATTCTGATTTATATAATCTTTAAAATAATGATTCTTTAATCATTGTTTTATATAAATACTAGGGAGTAAGCCTTAATGACCTCATGACCAAAATGAATGTGTGCACAATTGTCTGTCCTATTAAAATTTAGGTAAATGCTCTTGATTTTTTTCAAATGTTTAATTATGGGAAAGTATTACAAGCTAATGTTAGTTCAACTGTTAATGTGAACCACCGTCTTCCTACATCCTATGATCAATAAAATTTTAAGGAGATTAAGGTTATTGTTATTACTTATGTAAATGTTTATGTCTTATGAAGTTGCTGTCAGGTTTATTCTTAGATTAAATCTTAGGTTTTGTATATGTTATTTTTAAGATGGATGCCTGTTTCAGAGGATAGTGAAACATTTCACAGTGCCTGCATTTGAATGAAAGTCAGATACAGGGTGACTTTGAAGTGCATCTTTAGCTTAGTGATGGAGTGAGCACTGTCAACACCTTTGGTTTGTTTTGCCTTTCCTTTCCTCTTTAACAATTACTTAATTAGAATCAGTGCAGGGTTAGAAGGTTCACTATTACCTACCACTTTTCCTAAATCTCAGGCCACTTGAATACTTTGCCCCCTGTCGTGGTTTAACCCTGGCAGCACCTAAACACCACGCAGCCGCTCGCTCACCCCCCCACTCCGGTGGGATGGGGGAGAGAATCAGGAGGGCACGAGTAGGAAAACTCGCGGGTTGAGATAAAAACAGTTTAATAATTGAAATAAAACAAAGTAGAACAGTAATAATAACAGTGGTAACAACAACAACCATAGAATATACAAAACAGGCGATGCACAATGCAACTGCTCACCACCCGCCGAACCAACACGTTGCCGAACCGACGCGTGCCTGAAACACGGGAGCCCATCCCGGAACCCAGACCCCCCTCTCCACACTTAGTTTTTATACTGAGCATGATGTTGCATGGTATGGAATACCCCATTGGCCAGCTGGGTCAACCACCCCGGCTATGCTCCCCCCGCCAGCTTCCCATGCACCTGGCAGGGCATGGGAGGCCGAACCAGTGCAAGCACCACCCAGCAACACCCGAAACACCAATGGGCCATCAACGCTTCTATTATACCAAACCCAAAACACAGCACACACCCCCAACTACTGCGAAGAAAGTTAACTCTGTCCCAGCCGGAAGCAGGACACCCCCTTATTTCACATAAGAGTAGAGAAGGCCCAGGTTAATATCTTCTGATTTATGGTAAGAATACGCTACTGATATTTCAAGTCTCATTTAGCACATGAGGTTGCCCTTTTAGCCTTTTTCTTCACATTTGTCAGCATTTTTGGGGTGTGAAGGCAATTGTTTCTACCTGTCATCTGTTTTATGTCTATTAGATTCCAAAGTTCCAGAAGCTTTATGTTATTCCCTGAAATAGAGGAATAATGTTCTATTTTTATGAGTGAACCCTTAGCATCTAAAGGTTACTGGCTTGTGTTACTTTAGGCCTAATGTCAAATTTAAAAAAAAAAAAAAAAAACCCACCCCAAAAAAACCAGATTATCTTTCTTGCAGAGGATTTCACACCTATATTTAATGATAGTAATATTCAACCTGAAAGTCTGAAATAATCAGAACAGTTTAAAAACAGAGCTATTGAAAATGCTTGTTTTTCTTCCCTAGAAGTCTTTTCTAGGAACATATAGGTGATGAGCATATTGTCTCCTTGTTTCATTCTTGGACTTGTCTGCCAGTTTTCTTCATTACAGTATTACAGACTTTGTATACAATCACAAAGGAGTCTGTAGCTTGAATTTATCAGCCTTTGGACTGTTACATTTATTACGGGTATATTTTTTATTTCACTTTTCAGATGAACTAACATTTCTATTAAAGTAGATTCTTGTACGTAAGCTAAGATCACTTGAAAGAGAAGGTTTTAAAGAAAGACAAATCTGATTCTATACACCTATCAGAGTGTGTATTTGCTACAGCTACACAAGTTAAATAATGTAACTTTGCACCCTAAAAATGGGATTAGTAGATAGTTACAGAGGTGACAGAATAACAAGATGCTTGGAAGACAAATTCAATTCATACTGCTGTCTGCAGGTGTAACAGGCTTTAGTTTAAAAAGTTTAATATGAATATTCTTCCTAGTGATTATCTACTATAGAAACATGTATATTAGAAACATGATTTTATACCATCTATTTATGCTTAACTACAGTAATATGGGTTTCCTTAATCTTTTGTGATCTTGTTCCTAGTTTATGATGTGAGTTTTTAAATAGTTACTTTTTCTGCCTTAAAGTACAGAACTTCTAACTTGATATGATATGAGGCATAACTAATAAATATATTTTTAACTTAGCTTCTTGGTGTGTACTGTGCTAGAAATTTAGTTCCCATTGTTACTGCAGTAAAAATAGATGTTTCTCAATTAAAAAAAAAAAGTAATGTTTCTGAACAGATTAGTTTTCTGAACAGAGGAGTGTTTACCCTGCTTCTCTGTAAGCTCTATGATTAGATGGTTTTGTGGTTCTGGATCCTGCGCCCTCACTCTTCCATTTATGGAAACTAACAGGGTCTTTTCTGTGAATGTACCAAAACCTGTAAAGAGTTAAGGACTGTGAATGTGGAAATCTTTCTAACTTTAAAGAGCCTGACTACTAACATTGCTGTCATTTTATTCCCTGCTGTGAGCACTTTTGGAAGACATTCAATATATTGTCGTGTGTTGCAAGAAACTGGAAGCTCTGCTGTTTTAGACTTTGAACATCATAGCTAGCAATCTAAAAAGGTCGTTCCTTAATCTCCGAGTACTGGTAGTAGACGACTGGGAGTTAGCACTGTTAAATTGTTTACATTCAGAAGAGCCAACTTACAATAATAAAATTACTGACATTATTTTAGCATGCAAAGAGCTTAATCAACAAAGAATGAGGTGACTGGTAAAAGTTGTATCTAAATACAGTTTTATAGGGGAAAAACATCAGGTGTCCATTGGTCCCAACTTCAGCTATTACAGTCTCAATTTAACTGCTCTGTTAACAAGCCTACTCAACTTAATCAAAAGCTTCTGCATCTTTTGATTACCGTGAATATCTTGACTTGATCTCCACATGTGAGTATACTGTAAATTAAACGCAGAGACGTTTTATCGTACAGTCTTAGAAATACAAGTTTTGTCCCACAGAAATTCTTATCACAAAATTTTAATATTAAACTAAAATATAATGGATAGACTGTACGTCAGCCTTCTTTTAACTTTGAGAAACTAGTGGTGCTTGCCTTGTACCAGGACGAGGAGTTGCCCTCTGTCTAGAAAGTTACTGGAAGATTCTGACCGGTTTATATAGTACGCTAAAAATGGTTTAAGAAGCATGAAAAAGGAAATAAAACTCCTAACACTACTCTTCCTTATCTCTGAAACTTCAGTGTGGCTTTCTGTGATCCTTTTTCTTCTGATGAGAGTGTAGGCCTGTTTTTCCTCAAGAGCTTGGCTTTAAATGTGCAAAGCTGAGAATAGACGTCATTAAAAAACCAAAACCAAACCAAACCACTTTTGATTCATATTTTATTCAGCTAGCAATGTGAATATTTTTATACGTAAATTCACCTCTTTTTCTTTCTTTTGCTTGAGTTTATAGGCCAAGAGTTCATAATAATAATACATTACTCATGTCTGACACTTTTAAAATAATATTTAACTTACCTCCAGTAATACAGAAAAGTCTTGGATTATGTATCTGAATTTGAAATCTGCGCATCTGTTTCTTTGCCCTCTTTTCGTCTAGCTTCCTCTCCCAGAAGCCATAGTTACTCCTCAAAATATTTGGAACAGTTGTACATATAAAATTGCAAGTTATAGTACAATGATACTGAATTGCAAGTAGCTTGAATAGATATATTTGCTGCTGAAACTCAGAAGTTACTCTGAGCTATGAACTAGTCTAATATTATCAGATAAATCACAGGATTCAGTGAAAACTAAGCCTTGCTTTCTCCAAAGCAATTTGGCAAAAATAGATTAAATCCTCGGGTGGTAGATTTAGCTGCTTGTGGAAAGAGGTAAATACCTAATTACTGCAGCCATGACTTATCTTGGGAGATCTGTCTAGTTTTTAACAGACCCATCTTCTACTCTAGAGAATATTGTTTTTAAAAAATTGATTTATACTGAAATAGGATTGAAAATGTCTTTCTGTTTTGGCAAAATCCCTGCTGAAGGAGACTAGCTCTACAGGGCCAGCATACTATATCAGTAGGACTTCTTCTTGGGAATGCAGCATGGAAAGTAGAAAGGTGAAACCTTGATGATAAGAAACAGGACAAGAATCTTCAGGTTTTGATATTGATATAAGTAGAATAAATCTATTTTCTTAATTCTTTTCATCTTTTTAAAATATTTGTATTCTTTATTACGAGTGTAGAGATTTAGAAACATTCTTTTCATTTTTACCCTAACCTCTTTTAAGTGTAATTTCAAGTCTCATGACTGTTACCAAGTCATTTATTACTCAGCAGTTTGGCAAATCTGAAAATCAAGGTACTGGGACATAATAACAAATACCTTCTTCCCCAGCACATTAGTTGAGTACATCTAAAAGGGAACAAGGTACGTCACTGTAAAAGCTGTAGTGGCTGTTTCTAGAGGAAATGTGTAAGAGGTAAGAGGATAGAGAGGATTGTTTTCCTGTGATTGCCAGCTACCTTTTCTTGCAAGTAGGTAGGGAGTATGCTTGAAGAGCAAGGGTCTTAAGAAATCTTGTGTCGCTCATCAGAGCAATTTAGAGACATATTTTGACTTCACTATTTTTCTTAATTTGCTATATTAGACTGTTACTTTTTTATTACTAGTAGGTAAGTTTAAAACTCCGTAAGTCATGCTAATGCCTCTCTGAGATGATACAGAAAGAACAGTTTTCCCAGAATAATTAACATTGAATGCAATAATTTGTAAAAATTTCAGTATAACTAATACGTGAATATACAGGAAAGTAAATAATTTGTACACAAGTGTGAGTGTATAACACTTCTGCATTTGTTTACTATTAAAAAAAAAATCTTAAGCAGGGATATAGTAATTTATAATCCTGAATACTCTGTTTTTTCCTCCATCTAAATGTTCATGCCATTTGAAAAGTTACATTTAGACAGTGTTTTTCTTCAGTTAGTTCCAAATTAAGTTACTTTTGGAATAGTTTGCTTTTGTGATAGTCAGGGAATATGTTGCAACTGTAGATGTATCAAATTAAAAAGTTTGAATATGAGCACTGAATGTACAGTTCTGTGCTTGGATTTCATGTGCAATATACAGCAATTCATTAACTTCTACCGTTCTTTCATGCAGAACAAAATCTTTGACAATAGATTTAGTGTAAATGACAGCTGAGGTTGTAATACCATATATTAGTAGGGCCAAGTTGTAACTCTAATGTTTTTCTGTGTTCTTCAGAAAGAACAAAGCAACAATATGACAAAATTAACAGTCATTTGTATTTGCTAAATCAATTATATGCGACATTAGCTAATATTTGTCTTCCTTATTTTTCAAATATTAAACTTTTTAGTAACAAAAGAAAGATGTTAACCAGCTCCATAGTTCAGTACAAATATTATATGTAGATATGATCTATGTTACAGAGACCAGTTACATTGAAAATGGGTTGCATTATGTAGTTAGGCTTAAGGTTTAATGAAATAAAGCCAATCCTGTAAGCCATGTCTAAATTAGAAATAAAGGCACTTTAAATTGCATTTGTAGTCAGTGGAAAGACATGAGTGCGAATCAGTCACTTCTGATCTCGCCCTACCCTCTGCAAATATTTATTTCACTCTATTAATTACAAAGGATCATGGCATTGGCAGAAATTAGAATTAATCTGTTAAATGCCTACATTTAGTGGTCTGAATATTGAAGATTCCTTGAAGGCTTCCTTGAAGATTTGAATGTCTCTTTGCAAGTGCAAATACCGTTTCCTGTACTGAGTGTTACCATAAACATTGTCAGTCGGGAGGAGGGAGGGAGGCTCTTAAGCATCCAGGAGCAAATCCAGTGGAGACTGCTGAATAGAGAGAAAGAGATAATGAACATAATTCCACTTGTAGAACTTGCTGTTGTGTGGAGAAAAACTGTGGAGCATGGTGTTTATACAATTCATATTGCTTGAAAGATACCTTTAAATTCTGAACATTTTCATGGGAAAGAAAAGGTATATGTTTCTTTAGCATGCATTCATTCTTCAGGGCAGAGTTACTTGACTGTGAGAGTCCCGAGCCCCTCCCCCTTTGTGTGCAGCTCTTTCTTTTTATTATTATTGTTTGAGTTTAAGGAATTTGGTATTATAGCCTTGAATACAATATGGTTTTGGTGGAATCCATGTGGTAGTAATAGGAAGATGATTTTTCAAATGTACAAAGAATAAGATGCCTAGTTTCTACTTCTGAACATGTTAATTTTAACTCGTTTAGTAATGAATTTTATCCCTTTACTGTAACTGAGCGAACCCTAGAGTGCATTTTTATTTTATTTACAGTTATTCTATAAAATCATACTATGCGTTCTGCATATTCTTGCCAATAATTGATTTAGTGTATTTTATTGATTTGTTTTAAACCTTTCCGTTACTACCCATTTTGTATAGTGACTAATTAGCAGAGCAACCTAAAAAAGAATATTACCAACATATCACCAATATATCACTTGGTCCCTGACTATCTACCATAATGGTCTGTTCAGAATCAGAGTTTCTTGAAGAATGAAATATAAAGGATTACAAAAAACAGGACACGGAGAGTTACCTGAATGTAGAACTTTAGAGATCATTCCGGTAACAATGGCGTAGTAATAATTTCTTTCTCAAACTCTGTGTACTGTAAAAACTGTAGGGTCCTAACACTGTAATCTCATAAAGCTGACTAAAGCTGTTACATATCTGCAAAGTTCCGCAGTTTACCAGAATCTTCATTTCATTACACTCCCTGAAAATTGCATATTTTGAATGTGATTAGATTGATCCTATTAACCTTACAGTGCCATTGGTCAGCTTTTCCGATTTGCCCCAGGAATTAATCCTCAATTTTTTAATGGAAATTGCTTAGTGAAATTTGTTCTAGATGAAGTGCTTTTTTTCTCTATTGTTTTCACTAATGTTGTTGTTTTAATTGCAGGAAAATGTTTAATATGGCTTTATGTCCCTTACTTGATTGTTTTTGTTGAAGGTTGTCCTTGCAGAATGAACTGACACCCAATAAATAGGCCCAGATGTAGCAACAAAAAAGAATAGCAAATGCAACTTTTGGAGTGAATGAGACTGACCTGGACTGAATGTCGTGTAATCATTGTTTTAAAGGAGGTTTCTTTATGAACAGTGTTATAGAAACTAGTTTTTGGGTCCATATATTCTGATGAGTTCCTAAAGCATTCATGCATAAGATATTTAATGGTGGATAACAACATTTTCCTGAAGTGAAGAGCAGTACTTGGACTTTTTTTTTTCCAAGTCTGTATATCCTGAAAATTAGAAAGGTCAAAATGTTGCAGTGGTTAACTGATGCTGGATTTTGTAGCGTATTGTGCTGTTGTTGTTGGAATAAAGTACAAAGCAGAAATGATGCAAGTGTCACTCACTGGACTTATGACAATTAAATAAACTGATTTCTCCAGTTACTTTATCAGTATTTAATAGTGAGAAACTGTAAGTTTCTGTCTTCGTCACTATACCTAATTTTAATCTATGCTGATTTATACTTCTCAATAAAAGACTCAGAAGTGATTACAAAAAGTAAGATGAAATTCTGTAATAGTTATTTTACAACAGTGTAATAGACATTGCAAGTAACTTATTGTCATCCAACTAATTGAGATCAGAAAATAATTTTACAATGCTGTTTCTAATATGGGTTACATGTTTTGTTGTTTTTGTTTTTTGTTTTTTTTTTTTTAAAAAACAGAACTGTAGATGTATTGTTACAGCTGATGACACCCATATGTATTTTATGTTTCTCCACATTATCAGGATATTACACAGGGTGATGATAGGTTTTTTTAAAAAAAAAAACAAAAACTAATAAAGTTTTTTCCAAGATACAGAGGATCCAAAGTTTTGTTATGTTCAACTACAGAACATACAGGGTGAAATGCTTTAGCAAATCTGTAGTGTTCAGAAAAACGCATATCATTAATGCTACTAGTGTGCAAACAGCACAATCAGTCCAGATTTATGAAAATGTAATATTGTCCTAGAATTCATAAATCGGTAGCTTAATCAAAATCAAGTTGGTAAGAAGCTTCCCTCCCTCCCCGCCCCCCCCCAAATCTTTAAGAGAGAATCACATACGAAGAGGGGGAAAAAAGCTGTTTAGGGACAGAGGACTCTTGACAGTCTCTAACAAATCTAATCATTGTGTCAGTAAGTTTATTTAAGTAACTTTTGCTAAACTTTTAAAAATATGTTTTTGGCACAATTTTGTAATTACATTTAAGTGAGAAGCTGGAATGGTTAAGTAGTTCTGATTGCATCTAAAAATCACATTGTATGTCATAATTGAAATAGAATTCTATTTCACTTATTCTACAAAAAAGAATGAGATGCAAAGTATATACATAAAATACAATGGGTATAAAGAATATCATTTGTCTAATAAGCTGTTGGGAAAGGTGCAAGGATAAGGACTGATTTTTGTTCACTTATCCATAAAGTAGTTCCTTGATAATCCTCTGGGTCTTTGGATGGCTTTAAGTGAACCAGAATAATAATTCAGTTTTGACTTCAGTTGAGTTATTTGACAAATTCAACTCACCATTTTTAGTAAATGCTACTGTTGAAGAGTTAAATTGTACATGGAGAGAAAAAATGCATAGTCTCTTGAATATTTTGAGTAGGACCTCAGGGATCCAGAGGCAGGCTGCTGTTACATAAATACAATCATACTTCTTTTTAAAGCACATTCACTTGGGCACGTTAAGAATCAATAAAATATAAGGTCAATAAATAGGCTTCAAAACCAAAAATATTTTCAAATATGCAGAGCAATTCAAGTATAATTTGCAGAGTGTTTTACCTAGATCTGAAGATTTTACTCTTTCCATTTTATAGTTGAGACTAACACATATCCTTGTTAATACTGCATAATAAGATCCTGGCAGAAAATGAGATGAAAACCTCAGCTGAGCTGAGGTTTTTACATCCATATTCTGTTATCATCCCTGTTTTTAAGTAGTGCCGTTTCATTCTGGATGTGCAGCTGTTAGCTGATCTTAAGTGGGTATCAAAGCCAGGTAAGACTTTCTAGGAACAGAAAATGAAATTACAACCAGAAATTTTAGGACTGGCAAAACTTCAAAGGTATCGAATCTCCCTTCATGTTCAAAACAAAAAACAAAAAACAAAAACAAAAACAAACCCAAACCAAACCAAAACCAAAACAACAACAAAAAAAAAAAAACAAAAAACCACCCACCACCAAAACCAAAAACCAACCAAAACCATCCAAAGCAGAAAAGGCTGCCTATGCTATCTGTTTGGTAAAAAAAAAAAACAACACCTGTGCTTTTTAATGTATTCATCTATATACCTTTCAACTATGATTTGTGCATTGAAACAGCACGTAATGTGTAACTTTCCATGACGTTTGAATTATCACCTTTTAACRGAACAGTACACTTCTTGGAACTGGAGGGGATTTTTGATTCTTGCAAATTCCATTGCATGTTCTTATCAGTCCAGATTTCATTTTTGCTACATTACAATTGTGCTGTATCTTGAATGGTTTTGTCAAATTATTTCTTTTCTCAGAGTAAACATTGAGTTTGTCTTAATTGCAGAATTATCATATTTTGTCTTCAGTAAAGTTGGCTGTCTTAACAATTTGAGCCTCAGGATAAAAATACCTACATAATAGAGGACATTTACTGTAGAAAAGCAATGCCAGACTATCAGTGTGTCAACAAATTATACTGAAACTAATTCAGCTAAAAGTGATGCAATGAATACTAATGGAATTGAGAAAGTTGACCAAGAGAAAATGACTAATGCTGGAAACATGAAATTGGAAGGTGTTTTAACATTTATTTTGTAATGCTCATTTCTACAGACTTAATGGGGAGAGAATTAGACACAGAATAAATATAGATGTAACTTAAGGAAAAATGACATGGCCTAAAAATATGTTGAGTAATTTAATCACAAATTTAAACAGATTGGAAAATATCCCAGTTTATTTCACAGCAACTAAAGTCTAGATATTCAGCAAAAGAAATTCAGTAGCCAAAATTATACTCTCTAATGAAATGACTAACTCAATTTATTTGAAGATTTGATCAAAATTAGAAATTCAAATACAAAGTTTTTGATAGGAGATTTCTTAAGGTGATCAATGCACAGTATTGTTTAGTGGTTGGAAAAAGGAGCAACTGGAAAGTGCGATCTGAGTTCTTATTTCTTATTCTAATTCATGATATTTTTGTGTGCAAACCTTTAAGTTTTAGTTCCGTTTTGAGAGGTGACCACATATTAATGACACCTTTTTATTGAGATGATTGTTTATAGTCAATCATTATTTTCACGGAAGAAGATAAAAAGTTGATCTCTCTAACTCAAAATATCTAGGAACTCAGTTGAATTCTGTGCTTTCTCATTACTGACATCACTTACTCCATTAAAAACCTACTAAAGAGGATAAGGGATTCCAAAGATATTAGTAGGATTGTACACTGAACACAATGTGTCTTCCATCTCTTAATTAGCTTGTATCTGTGAAACCTAAAGTACAAGAACAAATTCTAAAAATCAGTCCCATAGCATTGGGACTTGCTTTCATTGGGTATTTTTTAATCTACAGTTGGTTACTAATTCACTCATGTTGTGAATTCAGAAGAGTTTCCTGCCAACTAACTGCCCAGTCCTTTAACTGAAATGATAAAATTTAGTGCAAAAATAAGATTAACATTACTTGCATAATTTTCACGTGTATGTACCTAAAGGATGCATGTCTCAGTCTGTTTTGCATAAAAGCAGTGGCACTATGATAAATCATTCCAGATTACTGCTATATTCACTTCTGTATATTGGTAATATTTCTGGAAGCTTATACTAAATTTTATAGTAATTTTTCATAGTGTGTGGTAAGAGCATTTTTACCCCAGATGCAGGGAGGGGACAGGGGAGAAGGGAGAGTGTAATTGTCAAAATCATTGAAGGCGTAGCTGCAGTTAGGAGGCTAGCTAAAAGTAGCTGTCACTATGTGTCTAAACTGCAGATGGGTCATGTTTGTAGCTGATGCTCTGATGTGTCTTCTTTCTTGGCCCATTCACTCTGAATTAAAAGCATAATCATCCTCAAGTTAAGGGTTTTGATGCTTTGCTGAAAGTCAAATTGGGTACTATATTAAGATTTACCAGTTTTATAATATTTCATACTTTTAACAATTTTTTTAGTCTTTCAAGTTATGTGATATATCATCTGTATCTTAGACATCTACGACTGTATTTTCTTTAGAAATGTTCTGATCCACCCATTTGACGTCAGATCAGGGATTAAAATCTAGAGGCTTTAAAGTTTTGCCTTTTCAGATAAAATCTTGTTAGTAGTCCAGAGGCTGAAATTATAGAAGGGAACGATTAATTACCTTTTCCTGCTGTTCAGATTCCTAGCAATCTTTTTCAAATCATTTGATTATAGTTGCTAAATAGAGTTGCTGAAGATGCACCGTAAGAAGCGCTAGAAAAATCCAAACTATAGAATTCCAGAAGATATAAAGAACACAGCTAAAGATAGACTCTTTGGATCAAAGAAAAATAAGAACTCTGTTACAGTCTCAGCTTAACTGCTGTCCTCATGTGATTAACAGCTAAATCTTTCATTTGGCAAAACATGCCTGTATGTTTGTATAATCATTGAAACAGAGTTCTGTGTGACTGTATTTGAAACTTGTAATGCTTCTTTATCACTAGAATTAATTTCACCTGATGTATAGACTTTAAATATTTTAATGCAAGCAAGCAAGCAAGTGTTGTTTCTTCTTGAAGTGTAGTTCATCATCTGCTCTGGCTCTGACCATAATGAAGTCTCCCATCATAAAGTAATGTGATAGCAGCATAAATATAATGTAATAACAGCATGATTTAACAGCATGAATCAGCAGTGGACTGTTGTGGCTTTCCAAATCTGTACTGCAACTTCGCTATCTCAACAGAATGTTAGAAAGTAAATGAGGTAGCATTAGGGTTGGAGTGGTTCCAGTCATCATAAGTAGACTGACTTCATGCTTCGCTGGGGCTGCAAGGATGCTGTCTCGTCCTATTTCAGTCTTGCTGAGCGTGTTATCATTTCCCTTGTGGCAGCATGATCACTTACCAATAAGTGATACAGCGTAGGTCATGAATGTGAAACTGTAATGAAAGAATTTGACATTTTATTACCTTTATTTATGTTTTCTTTACTTTTCAGAAAGAAATCCACTCCAGTTAAAATTATTTTGGATATTTTTAGCTCTTTGGGTAGTCTTAGATATTTATATTTATTTCTGCTTCCATGAAGATTTTGAATACTCAATTACTTTTTGTTAATGTATCTATCACTTATAGCTTGTCAGAACTCTTCTTAGTGATGGGTTTGTTCTCTTCATGGGCAGGCATCATTGTATACTTGACAGTGCTATCCAAAGACTTTTCCTAATTTTCAGGAAGACTGTAAATAGGAAAGCTCCAAGGTATCAGAGGATAATACTGTAAAGAGACTGCGGTTTTCTAGCGACCACGGTGTGTCCAGCTAACAATAATAATAAGAGGTATTAATATTGTCTGCAAAAATGGCTTTATCTTTATTTTCCTTTATGGAAATGGTTACAAGTGGAAAGCTTGTAACATGTAAATTCTTCCTGCTTCTGACATCTTTTATTTATCTATCTCAGAAGACTCTGTGGGAAGAAAATAATATTGTTATGTTCATGAAGATAATAAAGATATAGTTTTAATTATAAGTCTTAAATATTTTTATCAGCTTTACTTAGCCAGTATTTTTCTAATAATTGTTATTTATCCATTTACATATCCAATTTTCTTACTATCAATTAAGAAGAACATATGAAACTTTTTTCCCACAGTGTCATTCCTGACAGCTTCACTTCTATCTTTATTCCTGAAAAGTGAATCTACATTAGTTAACAGACAAGACAGTGAAACTGGATTTTATTCTTTGGTGATATTATGTATTTGGTTGATAGATGTAAATGTGCAAGATGATGATTTCATACTATGGTCTAATTTTTTTTTTTTTTTTTACTTTTAAATAGCATTTAACAGTATCAACAAAAACTTAATATGATGTCCTACCAGGAGGACTAAAAAAATATTTTTTAGTTAATCGTGTTCAAGAGGAGGTTTTTCTAGTGAGCTTCTGTGGGAGTCAGTAATTGGCGTGATGCTATTCAGCATTTCCACTAATAAAATAGCAGATAATAAAAATCTGTGGATGACACAGATTTACCATTCTGACAAAGTGAGGAGAACAGAGCAGTTACATAAACCAATCTTGAATCGCTTGTTCAGCTGACCTCTTCCGGCAAGCTGTATTTTGATATAGTCAAATGAAAAATTTTTGCAAATACAGGGTAAGTAGAATAGGTCATGTCTCTGGAGTGAGAGACTGTATCCTGGGATGCGTGGCTTCTGAAGAGATCCTAGGGGGCATTGCTGACAGCTATCTCAATATGAGCTCCCAGAATGATGCTGTGGCACATGGGAGTAATTGGATCCTTAAATTAATGAACATAAGAGCTTGTTTTGCCTTTTGGTGGGGTTTTTCTGGGTAATATTGCATCCAGTTCTGATGTCTGAAGTCAAAGACATAGAGAGGGCTCAGAGAGGATGACTGAAGTGCTCGAAATATTTAATTTGTCAAAAAGAAAACCAATAGGTGAATTGATTAATATATGAGAAATCTGATAACAAAAAATCCTAAGACACTAACAAAATAAGTAATGAATTTCTGCAGCTCTTAAGGATTTCAAATTGATGCTTTTCCTGAAAGAAAAAAAAAAAGGTTTAGGTTTAGTTCCTATTATCTACACAAGAGGTCAGACCAAGATAAGTAATGATCTTTCCTGGCTTTAACATCTATGACTCTAGGAATCAGCCCAAAATTTCTGTTGTGTATCTGACAAATAATACTCCCACTGACATATATGGTTGCTATCGTGTATAGATACAGAAAACATCTGAAGTTCTCACAGTTGTTGAAACAGTGAGACAATGAATTGGCCGTAGAGTACAATTTTGAAATGGCAGTTGTCATTTCTAAAACATGTATAATGTTTTTGCCCTCACACAATTACCTCTTAAAGATTTTGATATCTAATCATTTTTAGTTATCCTTACTGACTAAGAAGCACACAGTGTTAGAACCACATTGCTGTTGTAAAATATAAGTCTAAAACTGTGGATGTCTGTAAAGCCTAGTTGCAGAGAAAAAGCACTATTTTGTTTTAAAAGGCTTCAATAGTTTTTGAGTAATTACTGCTTTTTTTCATTATTATTTCTTAATTTTTGTCATCATGTCCAATAACATAATTGAACTCTAGAAACAAGTTCATTTTGTTCTGCCAGTAAGTTGTGTCCTTCCTTGTCTTGGAAGCCTATATGAAGTAACAGGAAATATATGTATGTTTCCTGTTCAGAGCTTTACAGCTCTAAGGATGCTGAGACCAAACTCCATACAGGTCCAGCAATGCGTTTTGCAGGCTGAGAGGAACACCTTGCAAAATCTGGGTCCCTTCTCATCTGCACGTGTTGTCAAGAGTTCCATTTGGTCTGACTCCTGCTAAAGGAAGGGAAGGATGTGATGCAGGGTATGTATAATCTGGAGAGATTTCCTGTAAGCCTTGCTTTATCGCTTGTATTTTACAGAGATGCTGTTACTATCCAAGTTTTAAATCAAATCTTCGACACAATGAAAATCTGATTTTATTGTCCTCTTAAGTTTCCAGAAAAAGCACTTTCTGATTACTATAAGGTATTTTTCTCTCATCAGCCAATGTTTGTATTTATTTTCAGTAAATACCACAAAGGGATCTCTGTGTTTTCTCCATTTCAATATAAAAAGGATTTTCTTGAACAAAGAAAAAACTCTTGTTCTTCCTGAGCAATTTAAGTGACCTGCTAAACTAAATGCACTGGCAGGGCTTCCATTTAGTTAGTAATTCACAGCTGTCACTGGAGACATCTCTCTACAAAGAAAACTGTTTTCTTTCCATGTTTATTTCTTCAGCAGAAACTGCTGCATAACAATGTCAATTATTGGCCTTATCAGTGTGTAACCCTGGAGAAGACTAAAATCACAGGAGCCTGTACACTTGACTACCAAACTCAATCAAGAGTACTGATAAGAGAACAAAGAGAAACTAAAAGCTTTTGGAGTATGAGCTGAATAATAGGATGAAGTGACATATGCCTTTCTTTGAGACAAGCAGATGGAGGAGGATTAATTTTCTTTCAATCTTCTGTTCTCTCCTATGGTTTCCTAAATGCTGGTGCATGTAGATTTTGCTATCTTACAACAAAATTTTCTCATTGCAACTGCAAGACAGTAAAAATAACAAGAATTAAAATGCCCATTGTTTTGTCATCTACTTGTAAACAAATTGGATTTAAAATTCTTCCAGAAATGCCATTATAGCAGATTTACTATTGCCATCGTAGCCTCCTAGTTAGCTCTTTCAGCTGCCATAAAGAGCGAGATCTTTACACATGACAACTCGTTTGCTCTCTGTAGTGTTTTTTGCACTAGACATCCCTTTGCAAATATAGTAAGAGCTCCCATTTATCCCATCCTAATTTGTTTTCTGCATGGTAGCATTTGCTTGCTGTTAGTTGAGTGAATAGCAATGGTTGCATCCTGTCCTTAGGAACTGATTCACTAAAGCTTTGTGTTAATTTTTTTTCATCACAGTCCTTACATGTGTGCTTAGTTTCAGGTGCTGATCTGCATATGACAACAGGTTAAACAGGGATATCTGAAATCCATAATAGCTGTTGTTCTCTACCATGTCCTTTCTTAAAGATTGCCACCCCTGAGAAAAGATGACAGAGCATAGCACGGAGCTGCCTTAGAATTGCCAGCTCACAGGCAAGCCTATTAAAGCGAACCGAAATTGCTGCCAGTAATATACCTCCGGAAGTTATATTTCATGTAATTGCTGCCTTTATTCTCTTCTGTGAGAAAAGGCCACATCTTCCAAGCTGTGCTATAGTCTCCTCTCTTGGAGATTGTTGTGATAAATACAGGAATTCCTCCTCTCATCTGCCTGCTAAGGAACAGATGAGAGATGTAGTCACTGTGGACAAACCAGCCCATCAAACACTTGTATTATACCACATAGTGCACCACTGAAGTATTTTTCCATTAGAAATGTTATTACAGTTTTGACCAAACCCTTAAACACCTTTTGGTCATGTTCATTTATTTAAACAAAATGGCATTTTATTCACAAGATCTGGTTTTATAAAAGAAATAATTTTGTCAAAAGCCCAGTTCTTTAAAGAAAATCAGTTTGGGTATAATGTTTTCCTTAAAACCTATTTGGTTTATGTGTGGTTTTGAGTCTTTAAATAATCACTTCAGACAGTTTATTTTAGGCTTTTCTCTGAATCTGTGAAGGCCACAAGGCCACAAACTTTTTCTTAATGTAATTTGGATTTTTACAAAACCACACGGACATGAGAACCCTACACCTGGGAGAAATACGGTAAACTATTTTTAATATTCAGTTTATGTAATACTAGCACCTGTCACACGCTAAAATGATTGTTATGAAATCAGTATTTCTCTCTCCATATTCATTTTCCATGTTTTTGCTAAGATTTGTCCTTACATAGTGGAAAATTAAGGATTTTGACTTGCTTGATCTTTGATTGGTCTGGAGCTGCTTTGCAATTGTCATATTGCTCTACTGCCAAACCGCTCTGTTGGGTATTGATACCGTGATAGGGGGGCACTGCTTTCAACGTGCAGGTTTTTGTGAAGTTTTAGCGTGTGAACTTGATTATTTCCTTACATGAATGGACTGGAATTACCAAGAAGAGGTACTCATGGCCTAAGTGCTTTTAGGACTTTAATCTTGGAAATCTTAAAAATCAGCAGTCAGAAAAGATTAACCCAGCCCATCGTCACCCACTGTACTGGAAAAACATTCCGTTCTTCTCTCATGTTTGTGTCTGGAGGCTGTTCCTTTGTAGATAAGCAAAGAATAAGTCCTGCATTCAGCTGTTGGTTTGCAAACTCGTATTCTCCATGAAAGTTGAGGCATTCATCATCTTACATAGAAATTTGATCTCAAATTCTGGTTGGCCAAAGCCGAAGTTGTAGATTTCTATTTTTATAAGTGTAGTGATATGTAAGAAAGGCATGTAAATATTATGTAAGTAAAATGTGTTAGTATTTTAATTGTCCTAGAATCCTAGGGCCTTAGGATATTTGTAGGTACCTTAGGGCTTTAATGTACTCCATTTAGAATTAGTATTTTTCCATGATCCCAGTAATAAACTCTTTGTCTATATGCTTTTGAAAAATTGCGTATCTCTGGGATTTGCATGAGAATTATGTGTTTGGTTTTTATTTAATCTGTTGAAAATCATGTATAATAACAACAATAGACTCAGTAGACTGAGAAATTAGGAACTTGCCCTAGCAGAGAGTATTAAAAGAATGTGGCTTATTTAACCTTGTAAAACAAAGCTTGAGAGGGGGGGTATGATTATCTTCAGGAATGCATTTGGATCGCTTTGTAATGGGGGTAAAGATTTAAGTCATAACGTAATTTTGGTGAAAGATCAAAAGGATATAAATTGTTCCACTTTAATTTATAAACCATTAGATAAAGTGAAGCACCTTCTATGTAAAACATTAGGAGGTAAAGAGCAGTATGTATTTTCTGACAAAGCTTGATAAATTAATGTTATTGTATAATATAGTAAGATTAATCCTGGTTTGGGTTTCTTGTTGTCCCCAGCCATAAGTTGAAAGATTTCTTGAGCACAACTGTTAATCATGTTTCTTGCATAGTATTTATACTGTTTTAGAATATTTTTATTCTTTAGCTTATAATGTACCATTGAATTATATTGTGTTAATTTGGATTAATGCTTCAGTCTGATTGTCTGTWGAAGCACTTTTGGAACTTCTCTCCAACTGATGCATTGTTTCTTCTAAGAGGTACAAAGGAAATGCATTTTTGTATATTTTTCTCTTAAGGCATCAAGGAGCGGACAGAGATTTGGGGAGGGTGGTGTTGTTTTTGTACGTTGAGGGAACCTGTGCGGCTTGGATGATCCCTGTCTTGTGCTCTTGTGCCTGCATGCTTTGCTCACCAAGGAAGCTTAAATAATTTCTTGGTGTGAATAGTGGTGTTCTCCTCAGAGTTAAAGGGATTTTTAGATTAGTTGTTACTGATTTTGTGAGGCTTCTCCAGTTAATCTGGAAATTTTCAGTTATCGGATTCCCTGCCAATGTAGAGACGTAGGACTTTGGGCAGATTCTTTATCTGTCCTTTCCTTTAACTGTGATACCTTCATGAAGGTGGTTTGGTTCTTCTCTTCCACTGCCAAGTCACTGATTCTCTGTATTAATGTCCTTAAGTCTGCTGGATGTGCACAGATGTTTCATGGATTTTGACATGGTGAGTGTGGAACTATTATTTATTAATCAGAACAAACCACCTATATATGGCTTCATGTGGTGTGGGTGATTGAACAACATAATGGAAATGGCCTCTTTCAGTCCTATATCCCTAGGATACTGACAATATTCCATTTGAATTATGTTTAGGAATTTTTTTTAGTTCTAAAAATATACTGGTTTAAGTAGCCACCTCATTATGACATATTTATTGGATGTAAAAATTGTGTATCTCAGACAGTACTACTTGAGTTATATATACAGGCAATTTTGCATCAGTAATCCTTAATATATGTTTTCTCTTAAAATGAGATTTTACTCAGAACAATTTAGAGTGTGAAATACCTTTTTGTCAAAACATACTAATTGCTTTAAGTCTGAAATATRTAAATTTTTGATACACTCTTGTCCCTGTGGTTCATTATATTCAGTTGGTATTTTATGATTTGCTTCCTTCTTTTTTGCTCAGCTTTTAGCTATTCATATTACAGTGTTAAAATTTAAAAGTCATTGTAGAGAGGGGAATATGTGTGAATTTGGAGCTGTGCAAACTATTCCACTTAAAATGCATTGCCAAATTATGGTCAGGAAAACCAAACCAAGAAGAGTGGGTAGCATATGGACTTTATAGAGAGGCAGAATTGTAAATTTTTGGTTGGAATCTGCTGTACAAATATTTTGATCTTGCTTGACTACAGAAAAAAAAAATGATAGAATGTAGTAACTTACTCATTGGCAATTCATTTCAGAAATGAAATTCTGCCATAATTGCTACAGTCTTCTTGGTACAGCAGGTCCTATGTTTGGATGGGGTTTGTTTGGACTTTTTTTTTTTAATTGAATGACTTCTGATCTTCATGACTGTTTATACTCTGGATATTTGTGCCTCTTTTCCTT
The DNA here is from genome assembly GCA_035582835.1 of Phoebastria nigripes. Taxonomy (NCBI): domain Eukaryota; kingdom Metazoa; phylum Chordata; class Aves; order Procellariiformes; family Diomedeidae; genus Phoebastria; species Phoebastria nigripes. The sequence goes on along the minus strand of JAYKAV010001456.1, from coordinate 127,600 downwards.
TATTTGCTGATTTTTGCATGGAGCTAGTGACAAGAGATATACTTGGGCTTTTTTTAGTTTATTTATTTGTTATGATTTATATTTTGGTGCGTAAGAAGTACACATATCTCCAAATACCAGCAATATAGTAATATTTCATAAAACAATATGGCAAAAAGTGTAACCAGAGTGGTTCAGGACCATTCTGCTCTGTGCTGTAGCAATTGGAGTACTGAGAAATCTTCCTGGATGTTTCCTGGGATATTCAATTTTCATATGAGATTTTTAAAATGGAAGTTCTGTCTTCTCTAGTTTAAAAGTAAGGAAGAACCCAAGACTGTTTTTGTTTAACTGGCTGATTTAAGTATGAATTTACATCAGTGTTCGAGTAAGATGACTTCCTCTTCTTTCTTGAGTATTGAATATTCTGTATCAGTACCTTAACTTCTTCTATTCCACATGCATGTAATTTTGAAGCATTTTGAGACAGTTCAGAATAAAAAGGTATTACAAAAATAAGATGTTTGTTTATGGAGTTGAGTATCTTTTAGGTTCTGTGGCAATGCTTACTTTGGTTTTAAGTCTATGTCCTTAACCTTGTCCTATAAACTTGTAGATAATGACATGTAGATAGTAATTTTTGTTAAGAAAAGGGTCTAACATCCAAATTTGTTTCCTGTTCTAAGATTTAGGGATGGGGATTACTTGTGGTTTTGTTTTTTGTTTTCATTTGAGAACAAGGACATAAGGCTACCTACAGTATCAGCTAAGATGTAGTCCTTTAATGAACTTTTTTACCATATTAATTTATAGATTTTCATACCCATGTAAATGAAGATGTAAATCTTCTCTTCAGTTAGGTGAGCACAGCTTCTCTGACATAGTTCTTTAGAACCACATATTTTATGATTAGCAATTAAGGTTGCTAATGACTTGCGTAAGAGATCCATACTGGATAAAACAGGACTTTAATTGCTGTTCTAGTGGTTTTAATACGCTGAGTCCAGGAATCTTTTTCAGTAGTCATGAAAAGAAAAACATGAAAGGGAAATGATAAGACCATCAATTTTTCATAAGCTTTCATTTTCAGAATATTAAGGTGTGTTTCTATGAAGTTCTTATTAGGAATATGAAATTAATTATAAGAATAGCATACTTTTGTATGTTTTCAGAAGATCAACAGGAGATTGGTCAGTTGAAGTGAAGAATAAAAAAAGTATATTTGAAACAAAGAATATATATATTATATATTTGAATCAAACAATTAAGAAAAATATACTTGTTGAGAATCACTATGCACTTGAGTTGCTGAATGTAAGCTGATAGAAGAAATTAACCTTTAACCTATTTAGATATTTTTTTGAAAGTATCCTTTTTAAGATGCAACTAGTCTAGTTAGAACTCTGAATAACCTTTTTTCTGTAGTTAGTTTCATACTGTTCCGAGTTCTGTATGCTGTGGTCTGTTGGTTAAGATGTCATGGTGTATGAAAGAAAGGTCAAAATTAAGATAAATAAGAATGATTGTTTAATAGGCAATTCTTTGGAAAGAATAACCCTTTCAAGAAATTCTAGATGCATAATTTAGGTAATGTGCAATAAAGAAATGTGCAAGAAAAAAATCAGATTTAGTATTGAATTTATGAAGTTCAATGTTCACTGTTGCAGCAAATACTGGGGTTGGTTTGTTTGTTTGTTTCCTCTAAACTGTCATGGAACAGGATGTGAACTTTCACATTCAAGGTGGGAGTTCTTGAGTAACACTGATTTATGACTTGCGAAGAACGTATCTCTCCTAAATCCTTCAGACAGTGTCCAGTGCAGGCTTAAATGCTCCTACCACTTAGCATAGATAAACCAGTGTTTCCCCATCTTCTGCTTATCAAAGTTGAGGTTCACCCATAATCTTTGAAACTATGAGAACATGGAGGGCATTATTGCATCCAGTATCCAAACCGGACTGGTTTGTGCTATCTCAGCCATTGCTGCCTACACTGCATGTGCACTGTGGCATGCAGCTCTCCATGGTCAGGAAGAAATGCAGGAGGTCAGCTGTACCACTGAAGGATCCAGGTCCAGTTACGCCTCTTAACCTGTATCTGCAGCAGATATTTCTTAAGCTGCAGTAGATGACCTATTCCTACTATCTCTTTAATACTGGATTTTGAAATCTTAGTTTTCTCAATTCCAGCTGTGCCCAATAGGAAAGAAATGTTTTCTCTGACTCTGAGACATAGGTAATTAATAAGATGCACAGCACTCCAGAAATACAGCTCATTATTTGCAACTCCATGTAGCAGGTTAGGACAGCTGGAGAAATAAGAAGTGGCAGCAGCGTAGGGAATATTGCTGAGTGCATCAAAAGAGGAAAAACAGTACTCAAGAAAGGAGAACTTGTCTTGGAGCTAGAGCCCTACTTATTTGGCGCGTTACGTTATCAACAGCGAGGGGCAGAGAGAAGGGAAAAGGAGCTCTAAGGCATCTGAACAAGGTCAGCTGGGCTCTGCAGTGTGCACTGGACCTGTGCTTTCATGTCACGAGCCAGTGCGTTTGTTACTGCTTTGATAGCAGGCTGAAGGGGAGGGATTTGGACTGAGCTTGGCTGAGTCCCAAAGCAATGGGTATCCTTCATCCTAAGTATCTGGGAAGAGGATTAGAGGTTAGCATTGCACAGCACATTACCAACCTGGCCACTGCAGCTATTACAGGGTCTCAGCCAGGCAGTAGCTCTGGCACATCTGTCTGTCTGCTTCGCTGTGCAACGCAGGGGAGGGACCGAGTCCACGGACAGGATGCCTGCTTGGTACTAGCCATCCATGCCACCCTTTCCTTCACACACAACAATCCCAAATACGAGCAAGTGAAAAAGAATGTTGTAAAGGAAATAGGAATGAAATCGTTCCTATATTACGTATTTCTTTTGCCTGTATCGTGGTTACATCTGGTTGGAAAAAAATTTTTGAATCATTGTCCAGTTCTGGCTATCTGTGGCACCACATTATACAATTTCCCATAAAATCATAAAAACATTTAGAATTCTTTGAATGTATGCATATGGTGTATTTCTGGTTTATATTATCTGAAAAGATAAATGGACACTTTTTCTGGCAATAATTGGTTTCCTCCTTAGCTTGTCTCAGTAATTTCTCTAACTAAATTTTAGTAGTATTGCACCTCATTAGTTCTTTAAAAGTAAGGGCTATGTTCTAAAATTTTAAGCACAACTTTTGAAAGTACAAAAAACTCTCATAAAGAAGCCGTTTAATCAAATTGCCAGCATAAATTTTGCAGTTTTATATGTGTGCATAATGTGTAACAGATATAGCTCTTGTTCAAAATATAGCTGTTAGCAATTCCTTATTAACTTTATATATAATCTGTCATTATTTAATTTACCTTTCATTTAGTTATATGCAGTCCTAAAGTACAATATTGAAAAGTTCATGATCATAAAATATAGTAAGATTGCAGGTCCTGCCTATCAGTACAAAATAGAGCTGTGGTAGACCAGAAGTACTCAGACCATAATTACGTTGCAGTTAGCAGCAGGAAGAATTAACAACTCTCGTGGAAAAATACTGTATTTTAGGACTGCCTTTATTTGTTAAATTAATAGACCGGTTCTCAGTTTTGACATTAAAAACTAACTCTATTAATTTCCTCAGTATGTTCAAGTTTGATTTTAACTTTAGTTATTGCCGTTTTTATATTAGCTAGAAATAAAAACACTATTCTGTTACTGGTTTTTATGTTCTGTTAAGTTTATTCTGTTAAAAAAACCCTGCAGTTGAACTTTGTCAATAATTCACACAGACAAAAAAGTCTGAACAGAGTTTTCAAAGTAAATAAATTGCTTTGATTATCACAGAAGAGTCCTTTGTGCTCTACTCATTAGAGTAACATTTTTATGTTTTATTAACTATCAACATGTTATTTGTCCTATAATTGGTTTTGATGTTCCTTCCTTCAAGATCCACCTATGGAGTCAGAGTGGGGGTGACAATAAATAGCATAATAGCTATAGATAGCCATTACCAAATAACCAGTATTATTGCCAGATCTTATGCTAAAACCTGTATGAATTAAAGGGATTATAGTGGACTTCATACTATAAGGGGATTTGCTAATGAACCAGATTTCAAAACATGATAAAATTTGCTTTGTTTTGCTTCTGGGTTTTGGGGTTTTTTTAAGATTGTTTTAATGGGCTGAGGTTTCATTGGGTTACAATCTCAGTGAAGAAAAAGAGACTGATGACTTTGTAATAATTATTAAAAATGTGGTTTGTGAAGTTTTATTAGTGTTCAGTTTTGATTTAGTTTACAAGGAACAGACCTTGACCATTTTGATTTTAGAGGAAACTGAGGAATAAGGGCTTTGGAAATAATCTTCTTTTTGAGATATCCATCTGGTAGTCTTGTATTTTCTTTTAGATATATGTATTGGATCTTGCATGATAAGATTTTTTTTTCCCTCAAGAATAATTTTATATCTGACAACAGCCATTGCTTAACAGGCAGTATTACTCCCAGATCTTATTACCTTGGTGTTTAAAACATAGACCTCATGCTTTTACTTTTCATATTTTTAAAGGTACTTCTATACCACAGCACTTGCAGCAAGTTTACCACTGTCTTATCTTGATTACATGGAGAATAGGATAGTTCTTGAATATGTGTTAATTTATCTAAGGAAAATGACATTTTGAAAGTATACGTACTTTAAAAAGTACATTCTATACAGCTGCTCGTAAGTGTTTAAACATACTTTATATGTGGTAGCATAGTTGAGCATGATATGTAAAGTGTTTTAGCATGTTTTAGCATATTTTAGCATATCTTACAGAAACACATATGTAGAGTATCATGTAAATCCAAATGCAGTTAAGTAGTGGAAATATGAGTGAAATTGTATAAAAGAGGTTTTTTGTTTGTTTGGTAACAAAAATGTTGAATTTCAAAGGTGCTGAAGAATTATTTCAGAATTGTGGTTTAAATACATCAACATAAGCCAGAAATCTCTTACAAAGGATATTAAATACTTTACTTTATGCTTAGATCTTTTGCCATACTAAGAAATCAGTTTGGTATATAGATTTTTAATTTATTCGTAGTATGACCCAGCAACACTGCTACACCAGCCTCCTATATCCTTTTATTCCAAATAAAAAAATACATCCTTCTACTTGTTAGGAAACACCTTTATTGTTTCCTGAAACGGACCAAATGAGTAAATATGTTTAGCAGTTTTTTGTTGTGCTTTTGGATTTATTTTCTAATTAAGCTTATATCCTTTAAAAAAATAAAATACTGGAAAATTTCAGTGTGGAAGGGAGGTCCATAGTGCAATCCGCTGCTGAAAGCCAGGCTAGCGTCAGAGCTAGAGCAGCTTGTTCAGGGGCTTGTCCAGGCGAGTTGTGAAAATCCCAGTGGACAGTTTCGCGGTCTCCCTGGCAAGCCACTCAAGCACCCTCATTGCGAAGGGCTTTTTCTTATGACAACTTAGCTTCTACTTGTTACTATTGCCTCTTGGCCCCTCATTCTTCTTTGTAACCCTCACCGTACGTAGTGGAAAACTGCTCTTAGATCCTACCTTAGCCTTCCCTTCTCCCAGCTAAAAAGACCCACAGTTTTCTCACACTCTCCTGGTATAACATCTGCTGCAGCCCCCTAACTGTGTTAGTGGCCCTGTGCTAAAATCTCTTCACTTTTTCTTGTACTTGGTGGGAGGGAGGAGCAAATCTAAGTAGTACCTTGATCATCCTCTGCTATGGGTAGTACCTCTTTCCCCCAGCTGTTGCTCCTGCACCCGGAGACTTGTGATTTCTCAGAGCAGACTTAGTCAGTCAAGACTGAGGCAAGAAAGGTATCACTGTCATTTCATTCCCTACAATGTTAAGGTTTTTACCACTTTGAAAATACTCTTATTTTTCTTATATTTTAAACAGAGGTGAAAGTAAGCAGGAATTAATTAGGGGCGGGGGGAGAGTTGTTGTGGTTGGGGTTTTTTTGGGGGGGGGAGGGGTTTGGTTTTGTTTTTTAATTTAACAAAGTTATTCTGTAGATGAAGAATTAACTGCTGGTTGTAGATACCTCAAGTGCCTGTGATTCTTCCCCAGTCAGGAGGAAACCTGCCACTGCCTGAATGGCAACGAGGAAGGGAGGTTGGAAATGCCTTTCCACAGTGTGGCATGAGAGGGCAAATGCCACGTATAGACCAAACTGAAGTTGTGCTGGCAGGCTAGGCCATGTGGCTAGGCCCTAGTTCAAGGATGAATATGGCTATTCAGTGCAGTAAGAGTCCAATGAAACTGGTGCGCTCTATTTGCCAAATGCAAAGGGTGTAATTTTGAGTATAGTTGTTGTAGATGTAGCCAAAATACAAACAAACAATGGACTAGGATTTTGGAAACCCCAGCTCTGCTGATGATCTACTGGTTGCCCTGATTCCTCACCCAGGTGGCATCACAATATCATTTAAATTAAACAGGAAATAAAATTCTTGCAGGAATATTTTACAAATATTGCTTTTTGGACTCAATTTTCTGAAATGTACCAAGCAGTTTATCAACAATGATTTTTTTTTTTATGGTAAATATGAATTCAAGGTTATGATTCATCATATTTCAAAGAGTGTCTCATATTTTAATTCTGAATGTGGATAGGAAAATTAATTTAAGCAGTTAGTGTGGATACCTTATTTATGCATGGATTCTAGTGGTTCCTGCTTTATCTGTTGGAGAAAAAATAAGAATAATGATTAAAAATAAATGAATACTCTTGAGTCACTATTATTGTGGTCATCTTTGCTCTTTTGTAAGTATAAATGCTAAATTGAGCAGTTTTAGATAAACTTCTCAGGTGGTCTTGTAAATATTAATTAGCATATGTTTGTACATTTCTTCAAATCCAAAGACTGGGGGTTTTTTTGTTTCTTTTGGTTTTGGGATTGGGTTGGGGTTTTTTTTGGTTTTTGTTTTGTTGGGTTTTTTTTTGGGGGGGGGGGGGCTTGTTTGTTTTCAAAGAATGCTCCATATTCAGAGAGCAATAAATGTGGCGTGATTTTCTTTATCAGTTAAAGAAAAGAAAATTTTCTTTTTAGTAGGTTTTTTGCAAAGTTCTACTTTATTTTTAACAAGAGGTAAGATTTATTTCTGTCTGAGCCAATTCTGAACCTCTTTAATATATCACAGGAAGATAAGCCTTATCTTTAGAAAATCATTCAAGTAGTGTGTCCTTGGCCAGTTACTTCACTTGGATTTATAACACACATTAACTAGTCAGTATCAGTCTTAGACTTTGATGAGCAGTTAAGGAATGAGTCTTTTCCCTTGGTAACAGTGGCAAGGTGCCCACTCAAACAGAAATGGACTTGGACAGTCAATGGATTACGCTGCCATTTATTTATATGTTCAATTCTGATGAAAATTATTAATAAGTTAGTAATTAATCATAGAAGTATAAAACTAGTTCCTCAGCAATAGTCCTATTTCAGATTTGAGCTGCATGTTAAATTTCATATAGTATGGATATTGAACATGTAGTCTTTGCGTGTTCAACAAAGAACATAAGGTTGAATGGTTTGAGTTTTCCAGCCTTAAGCCTGGAGCACCTGATTTCTCCTGCTATTGTGCTGGGTCTCCTGGGAGAAAAACTATGTGTTTTGTCTGGTTCTCCTTGTGTCATTTCCCAACAAACCTCTAAAACTGTAAATTTGTTTTAGAAAATGTGGTTTGTTCTGTAAGATAATTTACCTTCAGTGCTTTGGAAAGGTAAATGTAACAAAATTAATATGAGTGACTGTTATTTTACTTCCTTTTTTAATCATTGAGCAGTCAGATGTTTGTAAAAGTGACTGCTATGTAGAAGGTTTTAAGAAAATAAACTGTATTTTTGTAATAATTTTCTGATATGCATATCCAGTATGATCACCTTACTGTCAAAACTGAATATATAAGCAGAATTCATTCATCTGCAAGAATTATCTGTGTTTCACAAACGTGTAGCAACATTTTCTAGTTTGAAAAACATGTACAATTGCCACAGAAACAATCAGTGTAGTGGACCAAATGTGTGACCAATGTAGACTCCTGCTTTCTAATCTCATGCTGAAACAGTTTAGCTTTCATTCACTAGCTGTTGAGTAGCTTAATAGTACCTTCTGTACAGGCAGGTGTTGGTCGCAACAGGTGATGTTCTACAAGTACAAGCGCTGCGGTCTGCTCACGGTTCTCCAGTGGCTGGAGGATTGGTTTAGGCCAAATTTATTTGAACAGTAGCCCAAAGGAAAACCAAAACACTGCTCAAGCAATATGAATCATTTGTACCAGTTCGCACCAGAAGTCTGACCCAGCAAAGTCTTGGCACTGCAAACAGTAAAAGAGCTAATTTCACAAAACTCACTGAATTAACTGCAGTGTCTTAGAGCTGGTTGAAAGTCACTTTTGTAAAAGGAAAAAAAAAAACTTTCGTGGAGGTAGGCATTTATCATCCCTCCACACAACCTTCCTACTCTGCACTGCTAATTTATTAATTACAGTTGTCAGCATAACTGTCAAATAAGTAGATAGAAGTAAAAAAAAAAGTGGGATTTTGGTAGTTGTATAACACTTTATTAAAAATGTGCTCTCTCGAGTGTAATAGAGACATTCTCATGCTAACTCTGTTGTATTACTACTTATTATTCGTAATTACATATATACTGCTCAACTTCTATCCTTTCTTGTTTCATATTACAAGAACCAGTAGAGCAAGACCATGAAATAGATGAAGCCAAAATAATTCTCTCTCACACACACAAAAAATCATTTCATGTTCGTTTCTGCTCCTCACTGTTTCCTGAAATCACAGAATCCTTGCTAAGGGTTCCTACAGCCATCTTCCATGAAAGCAGGTGCAGAGAAGGGAGAAGGGGGGACAAGGAAAATAAGAGCCTCATGAAGAAGAAGAATTTCACTGTGTACTTATAAATGATATTGCAGGATTCTGATTTATAGCAGGATAATGGTTGTGGTTTTAATTGCATTCCTGCTTACTTATTCCTGCTCTTTAGAATAAATTTTAACAAATATATTCATGCAAAAATATACATATGCACATGCTCACAAATATATGCACATATACAAATGTGCACAAATTGTCTGCATTTTTTCTGCAAAAATACAGCACCTGGAAGATACAAGCAGGCTTAACTACTGCACTTATTCCTAAGGTTGCCTTATAACACCCATCATAAAATTCCACATTCAGTTTGTTGTGATGTTAACTTATCCAGAAACTTCCCTTTTGCTGCTTTGCCACAGCTTAAACTTTAAGCAATGTTTTTGTCAAAGCAATTAAAAGCATGAGACGGGATCTCCAGGTGATCTTTTGTTTGGAAAGTTTGAAACATGAATTTAATAGTTGGCCTAGGGAGGCTTTTGCATCAGGTTTGAGGATTTGTGGGCTTTTGGGTCACCATTTATTTAAAAAAAACAAACTAACTTGCCAGGTTTGGTCAAATTGCAAGCCATATAAAGTTGTTGTTTGCATGAACTCAGGAGAGAATTTGTCATAGTTGATCTCCCAAAGAGTCCTTCTCTCACAGCTGGCAAGTTTCAGCATATAGATGAGGATGTGAAGCTTTGTGGTGCTGAGGGTCATGGTGGATTGTGGTGCCGTCATCAGAGCTGAACATACAGGCGCTGTCCCAGTGAGCTCCTTGTAATCTCTATTCCTGGGCTTAGGCTGCTTGGAAATGAATTTTGCCTAAACCTAATACAAGAGAGAGGAAAAACTAACCTGTAGGAAAATATTTTGGGACAAGAAACCAGAAAAAGAGTTGGAAACCAGGGCTAAGAATTGAGGTGGGAGTTGACTGCAACTGACTGAAATAATAATTTATTTTATATTTTTTTCATGTATAAATAGAAAAGTAGCTTATCTTTGCATCAGTGTCAGAGACTTCTCCTCAGAATATCAGGGAAGAGGAAAACATCTGAAGTGACTGGGAAGTTTTTGTCAGAAGTCCCAGACTTAGCGATCAACCATGGTTTTGAGAATGTATCCAATTGTATAACTCCATGCCCTGGACCACAACAGTACAACAACACATAGATAGATAGATAGATAGGCAACAACATAGATAGATATAGTGCCCTTTTGACCATTCAGTGATGGGATAGGAAGCAAACATTTTCCAAGTAAATCTTTTGAAAGATCCTTCAAAGTGCAGTTAGTGGGATTTGATCCTGTGCATCACAGTTCAGCATAGAGCTACAATCCTGGGATTTTGGCCAACCGAAGATTGGGCATATTTGCTGATACCATGTTGCTACAATAAAACATATGCCCTACAAAAGCAGGAATCCACATTTTAGGACCTTTTCAAATAAAATTTGAATTATCATTTTAAATTACTTTTATTGATTAATTTTATCTGTATTGTTATATAATTAACGTTGAAAGAAATTGAACTGTTGTTTGCTGTACTATATACAAGGCATACCTAGAAAGCAGCAGCACCAGGAGAAGTCGGATATTCTTCATGCTTGCATGTGAAAAGACTAGGGAAGAGAATTTTAGCACTTCTGCAATGTGGTCAGCACTTTGCTTTATCTGTAGCTGTCTGCCTCTTACCTTCCTGATAAAGAGGTTATAAAAACATTTAAGGTATTAAAAATTCAATGAATATTTTATAGTGCCTTAAAGAGGAAGTGTAGGTATTCCTCTTGTTCATACCTAGGGATATTGAAATGTTCTGGGCAACAGATGTTACAAACTGAAAGTAGGTTGAAGATCTTAAATGTGGAAGATACATGTGGGATTTTTAATGAACTATATGTAAACTGATCTGTGAAAACTTTTAGAGCTTGGTTGGAATTGGCAAGTGTGTAAGATGTATCCAGGTGCTATAATAATGTGGGAAATATGGCAAATCTAGAAGACGACTGGGTCCTGTGTTAAACCATTTTGGACTTACAGAGCTCAGAGTTAAATTTCTAGAAGTTTCTAGTGACTGCAATACCCACTAGCATTGTATCTCAATTACTAGCTATACAATGGATATGCTAACACTAGTTACCTTGTAGAAGTCTAATGAAATGGTTCTGACACATTGCGTGCGAGTTCTCGTTTGTCTGAGTACAAGGGGTCTCCATCATGATCGGGGGCACCAGTAGTGGTATAATCATACAAGGGCAAGTGCAGGTACATAGAATTTACGCACCTCTCATTTGGGCAGTAATGCATTCTTTCACTCATAGTATATACAGAGCAAGTGAGTTATTTTATTTTTCTGAACGCTAGAATATAACCATAGTTCAGCTACAATTAATAGCTGGTTTCTGAACTGAAAGATTGAATAGCAAGTATTTCTATAAAAGTTACAGGAAAATCACTAAACCTAATGGGATCTCAGGTTTGTTTGGGATACTGAGGTGCTGCATGAGTGATTGCTTGTAAATAATCATTGTATAAGTAATACATTGCTATTACACTGGTATTTGAAAAAAATATGTTTATTTCTTTTTTTTTTTCTCTCCATCTAGGAATTGCTGATATTTTTACAAAATTTGCCCACAGTACACTGGGGAAATGAAGAAATTAGTGTACTCCTAGCAGAGGCCTACAGACTGAAGTTTGCRTTTGCCGATGCCCCCAATCATTACAAGAGATGAATATAAAGAGCCAGAAATCATTAAGACCAACGTGTTCTGCAGTATTATGGCATCTGTTGTTCTGGTTGTGCTTTCAGCTCATTGCTCTTTCATTTGAATTAAGATAACCATTAAAATTCTGTTAGAATTTGCAGAATAAGAACAGAATACCAAAGAAATGGACAAAGCAGGATATTGAGCATTGAATGAACTTAAAAGTGAACTTCTTTGCTCAGCATGAAAAATGAGTTCAGAAGTCTATCACATAATTTTCTTCTTTTTTCCCCTTCTCTAATTAGGAGCATTGCAGTCAGTCTGATTTATGTCGAGCAATTTTTGTATGTACCTAAGACTTAAAACTACTTATGGAATGATTTTGTCATTACTTCAGTGTCACCTGCCATGACTTTATCAGCCAGTTTTGGTCAGTAAAAGTTATTTACTTTCAGTGGAAAAAAAGAACTTTTCATAGTTGTAAAGACCATATGAGACGGCAAGGCCTGTGTTTTGAGGTCTGGTTATAACTCAGAAGACACTGATATTCGCACACCATCTGTTGTTTTTCCATGGAATTAGGTTAGAATACTTCAATAATATAAGAATATAGAAGGTTGCAATAGAAATTGGTGTCATTTTCTAAACATTACTCAGTCTTGCAGGGTGCTGTAGAAGCTTTTTAGCCACGCAAAGGAGTTACTTAAAGCTGAAGACTCATCTATAACACTAAAATAAATCCCTCTCTATATATTTTGGAGTGTTTTTAAAATATTGAATGAAATAGAAGACATGGTCTTGTCAAAATAATTAAAGCCTTTCTTTCAAGGCCTTTCAATTCTTCAGCATGGAAGTTCACTTTTAAGAAACGTATTAAGAAGCTTGGTTTACAAAGCAAGATATATTTTTATCTCAGTTGTTGCCTTATTCTCCATTTCTAGCATGTTAGCAAAGGAAAATTAATGTATCTTTGCAAAGCTTATTTGTTAAATAATTTAATACCTTTTTTTCTGATTATTCAGAGGAAGCAAGAAGATAGTTCCCAGTAACAATAGCAGTAACGATATACTCAGATCACTCTTGCATGATTAGCAGAATAAAAATCCTCTATGACTTTATAGAATGAAGTTAATGTTTCTTCATCTAATTGTGGGATACTGAATAATTTCTTAAAACTTACATAATTTAAGTGCATTATTTATTTTCAAGAAATCTTTTCATAATTTCAGAATTGTAAATTCTGATGTTGCTCTATTGGATGTAAATAACTCATATTGATTTGTGCCTAGCCTGCACATACAGGTTATTAAGGGTGAGAGTTGCAATAAGCAATATACTGGAAGCTCAGAATTGTTATTCCTCAGTTTAGTTCTCAAGTTGCACAATGTTGCACAAGAAGTGCAGTGCACTTTTAAGTTTGGGAAATAAAAGATCTTCAAGAGGTTTTCTCTTATGACTTGTTATTGGAAGATTATTTTCAAGTTCTTAAAAATATGTAGATACATATTTTGAAGAAAGCTTTCTAGATGTATTAGTTACATTACTTGTTTTAGGGGCCTTAGTCCTTGACACTGACTTTATAATAATTAGGTGTTTCAGGGTAAATAGAATAAAATTCATTTTTACCAACATGTGATTATGAGATCCATATTTTAAAATTATGTGAAATCTTTGGTAGAAGAGAAAAAACCGAATTAATTCAGAAGCAGGAGTGTGTGGTGACTAGGATGCATTTCTGTTCCACTGGTGTCAGCTGGGGGGTTCAGGTGTGATGGATACAAGTTTAGGCCACCTAGATTGCTGCATTTGTGCCTAGAGTGTGTAGTGGATCTGTGTTTCTTAAATGTCCGTATACTGTTTTCTTTAACTTCAGTTCATGGTCTAATGTATAGAAATTTATCTTTATGTTTACAAAGAATGTAATATTGTGCCTAACAGAATATCTACCAATAACAGAATAAAAGAAACCTGAAATTTATGACCATTTGCTTTAAACTTAGTATCTACAATCATTTGTTAATATAAATGCATATTATTGTAACAAGAAAAGACACACAGCATTAAATGTACAATGTTGTAAGGGTTTTCTATAATTAACTTTTTTCTATTAAGATGTTATTTAGGTAGTTACATGTAACATGGAAAGTTGGCCCAAAGTTGTCTGCTGTGTCAGATGCTCCTGCATAACATTTTATGGGACTGGATATATAAAATTTCCTTCATCGGGTCCACATAAGTTGTCTGCCATGTCTTCCAAATTCAAGAGGTACCTCTTACTTCCCTTGGAAGAAAGTATTACCATTAGAGGTCACATCTATTATTGTGTCTGTGTCAGAAGTTGAATATTGTACTTGAGCACATTGCTTTTTAAGGATAGTGGGAAGTTTCCTAATATAATAACAATGCTTATTTATGTAGATRTAGACTTTTCTGGAAAATATGGTCTAGATATATAAATAACATTTATATATCTATACAGACAGGAATAGTTTTCAGTAAGTAGAAGGCCAACATTTATGTAAAATTTCAAATTTTCAATACTTTAAGATTTACATAAAATACTTCATTTTATGAAAAAAAAACACCTTACATTTAACAATTCTACATCTCAGGTAAAATGTCATTCCAAACAAAATATTACGTAGAAAAGGAAATAATGTTATCATTATTACATACCATGTGCTTATTTTTTTCAAAATTCAAGATTCTGAATATTATAAAATTCCTTTGTAATATGTATTTTCTTATGAAGGAGGCATCTTGACACATCACTAGTGAAACCAGGCAGTAATTTCCTAGAACTCATGTGACATATTGGAATTGTAGTGTCTAAAATGCGTGTTAAAGAATTTCTGTAATAAAAATCTAAACAAGAATGTACAATATAAACAGACATGACTACAGTATTTGAAAAATGTAAATATAATAAACAAATTAGTTAACAATGTAAATACAGTACATGGAGTAGGATAGAAATGTAAGTTGAAATCTTATGTAACTCTGTAATATGTTACAAGAAATTAGTTTCATTATTTTTTGGCTCAGTTCCTTATGGAGAGGCCCATGAATTTGTTTTTAACTTCAGAACTACAGAATACAAGTATCTGAAGTTCCATTGTATGCTTCTGGCAAATATTAACACTGAGGCACTGGTTAAAACTGTAAAACTGATGAAAGATGAGGAAATAAATGCATATTTATGAAGTGCTATATARAGTGGAAAGCTTTTTTTATTGTTTTCATCAAGCACATTGCATACTACATCAAAGCATGTTTTTGGTGTGTTTATGTTTTACGGTCTCAAAACCCTGTATCACAAGAGCAAATGCGGTAGCAAAACCTCTGTTCTCAGTTATGTTTCTGCAACTCTCTACCCTTGTATCTTGTAGATTTTGCAAGTTAGTAAGACAGACAACTTCCAAAGGTATGTCTCTGCATATAGCATATACATACAAGGTACTGAGCATTTTCTGCAAAAAGCAGATGAAGACAAATTTGACACCACAGCAGAATTAAACCGGGGTGCAGGTGGAGCAAATTAGGGCAAAGCAGACAAAGGAGGTACAGAATTCTGTATGTCTGTGGAGGTGAGGAAGGAGAGGAAGCTTCAGCTCCGTGGGGGGAAACAGTAAAAGGTAGTGAAAGGGTCAATAAGATCTGGAAACTTAAGGATAATTTAAGTAGGTTAACAAGCAAGGAGAGATGTCCTGTACATATGGGAAGCTCAAGTCCCTTATGTCAGGGAAGCTAGTGGGAGACTTCCAATAATCCAGATGAGTCTGGTGAGAAAATATACTAGCCTGGTTAGATGGAAGGCAAAGTTAATGACTTCTCTGTTTAAAACTACACACAGCATTCAAGGAAAAAGAGACATAGGGATGCAATGGGCAATCTCTCTGTTACGTGCTTGAGTGACAATGAATTGTAATTATGCTGGTTTCTCACCTTGAATGAAATTTGTGTATCTTCATCTGCTATAATCTTCTGAAGATCCTGCAGAAAATCAGCAAGGGGAGATTTTTCAAATTACTTTTTCAAAAGCAGAAGAGATCAAGAAGGTGGAGTAAATGTCTCAAGGTCTCACAAGGAATATGCTGGGAGACATAGCTGAAGGCTATTTGTTTGTTGATTTTCTTGTACAAAAGCAGTCCTGGATATCTATCTTATGTCCTGGGCAGATATCCCACAGATATAAATGTGAAGTGCAACAGAAAGGACTTTCCAGAAATCTGATCCGCACTTCAGGTCACTTCCTCCTTGGAAACAGAGTGGGGAGGAAGGTAAATGCTTTGTAGTGCTTTATATTCTTTGGAGATGGGAAAAGGAGGCGAGGTGGAAAAGCTCCCAGTCCAGCAATCACTCAGACAGGATGCTGTGGCATGAGAAAGAACTCCAGCTCAAGTTCTTCTAATCACTGTATGATGGAGAGTGACATTCCTGAGCAATTTAATTCCAGATCGTTTGCATTTTTATAAGTTAAAGCAAAAATCTTGCATCCCATGTAATTCCTTAAGCTTAGTGTAGCTGAGGCAGCACTGGAGTAAATAATTAAATTGCTATGGCACCATATCAAAGAACCTTTTAACACTTCAAAGTCTTCTGTACGTACCCCACATTTGAGTCAAGACGTGCCAGAAATGAGAGGCTGAGAGAGATGTGATACTACAGAAAGTCTCTCAGAGACAGGTGCTCTGAAACTTAGGCTTTTTTTGGCCAAAAGAATTTCCTACAAGCTTCCAAATTAGAATTAATGTGCACAGTCAGTAAAGCGTAGTTGTTTCAACTGGACTTCCACATTTATGCTTGTGATCAAGCTTCCTCAACATAGAAAATTAAAGTCTGAATTTGCCACCACTACGTACGGAGATCGTCATGCTCCAGGCACAAGCTTAAAAGTCTGAACTACAGTACAGGTATTCATTTTGTTCCTAATACAGAATTATCTAGAAATGTCAGTCAGAAAGGGCCAAAATTTCTAGCAGAAGTCTACTGCAATGTCCATTGGTCTGCCTTTGTTATCAGATTAATCAAGATTTAGTGTACATACTTGCTTTGATTTTCCTGTTCTGTATCCTTCACAACTGAGATTTCATTTCTGTGAGATCTGGATTTTGGGGCCCAATCCACTTTATTCCAGAAATTTCTTATCCAACCATCACTTACCTGTGCCTACTCAGAGATCCTCCTCATGGGAAGAAGACCATTCTGAATTTCAGAGCAACAGAAGAAAAACAAACAGGGCGAATACAAGAGTTTTGTTCCCATTAATTTCTGATTCCCAGAAAGGATGAGGAAATGCACCTCTTGGGGTATTTGGACAACTTCATCCTCAAACTCAGGATACAGACTCTGACATAGAGCTTTTTGAAATTCAGGTTATTTATTTTCATGTATTTCCATCTTCCTCCAGAAAGAACTGAGATTTCCAGTGAACAGTTCCTGCTACCAGCTCATTTGATCAATTCTGTTCACTCTTTTAGCAGCAGCAGAAATACAAAATACCTGGCTGCCATGACAGCTCACAGGAGGTAACAAGATGCCCAGGCTTATCAATAGTTAGATGGCTATCATCTCACTCAAAATCATTTTAACAGCTAAGGCAACTCAACAAACTTGGCAATTTTTCATCACTTTTGGTCTAAAAATAATTCAGTAACCCCAGCTTTTCAAAGGAGTGCTTGTAGAAGCACTTTTAGACTGTAGTTAACAATAGGCTATATAGCTGGAGAAAAAAATTTAGTCCTATACCTACCTGATCAAGTGAAAATTTATCCTAAGACATCAACGAGTATTTGCTGCAACCTTATAGAATATATTATCTCATGCAAATAAATAATTCAGCTTTTGCACGCAGGAATGAATAAAATTGGCATATCAGTAAAGAAAAGGTTTTGTTGTTATATTTTTTCCCAGGTATTTTACCATTATTGCATCAGTGGAAAAAATTATGTAAGTTTGAAAAAGGAGTACATTTCTCTCCATCGCTGTCGTCAAAATACTGGGTGGCAGACATCTTCATGTTCAGGTGAAGCAGCCATTACATTCTCAGTACAGAGGCTACTCAAGAAACTCTATGTGAATGTTTCAATGGTAAGGGCCAGCCTGTTGTTGAATGTGCAGTCATCCTCTGTGATGTAGAAGCTGTTATAATTCAAATCACGCTGGCTAATACTATTTCTGTTATCCACAAAAGAATAAGAAGAAAAAAGTCCATCTTCCCCCATCCAAGGACACCTGTTTGTTTGTGGAAACTTGTATTCATTATGGAAATGCTCTGAAAATAATATTGAATATGCTGTCAGATCAATTCAAGTTAAAAGCAACTGTAGCCAGCAGAGGATACCCAAATCCAACAAGCACTCCCCAAGAGAAGTAGTAAGCACAAAATAATTGTCCTGACAGGGGGATGTCTGTGGACAACATAAGAGTTAGTGTTGGTTAAGTAGTCACTTTGTTATATTTATGCAAGTTATTATCTCCCCAGTTTTACAGTGTGTCAGAAATGTAGACATCTACATCTGGGCTTGGCGCACACTCCTTTTGTAGTCGATGGAGAGAAACAGGTCCTTCCAGGTGCCATCGCCCCTGCCTCCGAGTAGACTTCTGAACCGTGCCAAGTGGGTGGCACCCGAAAATTTCTCTGTCTCTCCACGGGCACTAAAGGAGTCTGGGGGACAAGCCCATAGCTAGATGTCAGCATTGTCGTTTTCGTATTTTGAAGTGGCTGCTAGCAATTTTAATTTGAAACAGCATTTCTGTACATACATTAGAAAGAATCATAAGTTCTCTCGGATGCATTTTTAAAATGCACACTTGAAGTTCAAATTTTATGTTCACATGGCCCAAATAAGCTACAATCTGAAGGACACATTGACTTGTTTGTTGCAGCTACTGTACTGTAACATCAACCTTACTTAGCTATGCTTTAGCTCCAGCTCGATAGCGGTTCAGCCCATTAGTTTGCTGTTTATATTTGCTATCTTTCCTGCTGTGAATAAACTATAGCCCTGTAGCACAGCCAGAGATAAAACTTAGTATCCTTGCATGCAAATTGAAATGAGTGGAAAAAGAAATGTTGACAAATTACTTCATTTTAAAATGGGATCTTTGCACTGGGATCTTCTTCCTACCACTTGTTATGTAAATAAATATTATAGGCTGCTAAGTAAAATGTATAGGACACAATTTCCCATTCTGTCTAACCAAAAGTAATAGTAATGGTAGGGTTTACTCTTCCTATTTAAGTAGCGTCCGAACTATATAATCTGTTTTCCAGACGGTGAGGAAGATAAAGATCCTACCTCACAGAATGGACCGTGCATTTGTCAATGTCCTGGGCGAAACTGCTGAACACTACAGGGAAGTGTTGGCTGGGACGGTGATATCTGGCAAGGAGTGAGGACTTGAGAAATGTCCAGAGGAGGTCCTGCTTACCTGACCAGATTCCCAAACCACAAATTAGCGTGAAACTGTGTTCACTTCATATACCTGCATATTTCTCTGGAAGACAGAAACAGTATGTCAGCAACAAAATGGCCTGATTGTGTCCTGACTGAATGTGTTCTTTAAAAAAACAAAACAACAAACCCCCCAAAAAAATTAGTAACCCAACACTAACATATTATCAATCCATGGGATAAACAGAATAACTTCATTATTGTGAAACTAAACTGTTTGTCGAAGAATACTGATATCAAGCGACAGTATTAGCAATTGAAAAATTGGAGGCTATTGCTTAAGTTTAGCATGAGTCCAACAGCTATCTGAAAAGTACTTGCATATGGTAGGAGGTGACATACAGTGTTTGCATATCAGAGGTTAGACTAGTTCTCAAAGCTTTTCAAACCTTGCATTCATCTTTATGAATGGGGTTTTGTTGTTTTTCCATGTCAGGAGAAAAGGCAAACTTTGGAACATAAGGCTTCAGAAATGCCAAGTCTCCATGTCGTCCTCTCTTTAGTTAGCTAGACCCACCTCTGTATCAAAGAGCCCAACTAGCCCACTTTAAATCATTGTTCCTCAACTAAATTAATAACATTAATCTTTTGTCTTGCTACCTGCATATATTGATTGTATTTTATACAACTTTCTTGCGAAGTATTGATGTAGAAAGTTTCTGTAAGACAGCAGTGGTACTCTCTCAATTTCAAATTATCAATCAAGTAGATCTAGGGGAAACTACATCAAGTTTTATTCAACAGTAATATCCTGAAGATGCATCTTTTCATTCTGAATTATTGCTTTCAGTTCATTAGACTGCTCTGAGCTCTTCATGTAGATCCTGTTAGACTCCTTTCTGACAGGTAGGACAACGCCAAGTTTCATCTAACTTAGGAGATACCAGAAATGGTTGGAGGAAAACGATGGTTAGAGGGAACAGGTGCTGTAATTGGTAATGTACCATGGAACTCGTGCAAGGTACCTAGCCGGTATCTATACAGAATGGATTAATACRGCTACAATGAATAGAAGTTTGGTTTCAAACAGCACAGTTTTGGGATCCTGAGGCCCAGCATATATGAGAATATGTATCATCTTAGACAGTCTCTTGGTAACTAATAAATACTACCAGCTATGTTTTAAACTCAGTTCAAAAAAAACCTCTGGGAAACATTTGTGTGTACTTTTGGATTTTTTGTCAAATCCAATTTTGGACCTTAAGTGTTAGAACTGTAAAAGCATCTTCCTAGTCTGTCATATTATGTGGTAACTTTACATTGTATACAGTAAATATATTTGAGCATTTAGTATTAGCACAAACTTCAATCTCCACTTTTATAGAGTCTTCTTTATAAGCTTTTTTTTCCTTCTGGCTTTTAAGGCATACTAACAGGAGCTGCAGAATGAGGAAGTGATACAGCATCAGCTTCTGGCTTATTGAAAAGCAAGTGATTTTAACTTCAGAAGTAATTGGTAGGTTTCTTTCTTGGTTGGCCTGAGTGAAAGGAAGTGTAATTTCAGGATCTGAAATCAGGTTCCAGTACCAAGATTCTTTTTTATTAAAGGAAAGAAACAAATTGGGGTAAAAAAAAATAAAATACTGATAGATCTGAGGCAGCCCACAGCATAAGAGCTGCCACTGTCTGAATGGAGACTAAGTGTTGCTTATGTTTAAAGTGCAAATTAATTTCCTCTCTAGAGAAATGAAGTAGCTCAAAGCTATGAAAATCTCATACGTGAACAAGGACTATTAACTACTGCCAGTTAAGACAACTGATGGAATGAATGCAGCAGAGGAAGAAGATGATTGAAATTTATGGTGACTAGGCAAAATAGATCAATGGAAACAAAATCCATCTGGAATTTCCCAATCTACAATAGGAGATGAAGAGAAATAGCCTGAAAACCACCCAAAGACAAAAATACTACTCTTTTTTGAAGAAGAAGAAAAAGGGAAAAGAAGAAAAGACAAAAATTAATCTGACTGGATAATCCGTTGAAAGGAAAGAAGTCCAATACATGTCTAACCCAAATAAAGATACTAGCGTAATTTGTACTGCCTTGGATAGCAGTACAAAGAAAGAGGGAAGGCAAAGCACATTTTGAGGCAGCTATGTTGTCACCCAAAAAGGTATTATTCACAGTACCCAATTTTAAGCAGGTAGCTTGCTGCCTACATTACTCAGCTGATCTCTTTAGGTTGCTTCCAGGGACCATGAAGATACAAAGATATGGAGGCAGTTGACAGCCTCTAACCTAAGTCCTGCTCCCAGTCACTCTGGGGAAGAGACGTGCTAAGGGCTGAGATGGACTAGTCAGCTGCATGAAAATGGACGATAGGAATACCTCCCCCTCCCACTCCATGCCATTTCTGATGGAAAATATAAAGAAATAGCTGGCATAACTCTCCTGCCATTTGAACTAGAATTCTCTCCAGCAGCTTTTCCTTGTCAACAGAGGCACTCTGTTGTCAGAGTCAGTTAGAGACTCCTGTATTATAGCTCTGTAATGCAGGCACCTTATAATTTACTGATATACTCTAATATTTCAGGAAGAAACACGGACTCTTGAAAAATGCAGTAATTTACATTGTTGTACACAGATACTGATGGCCACTATTTTGAGTCAATGTTTTGTGGTGAATTGATGCAGGGATGATGATGTTGAAATCAAGGTATGTAAAAAATAAAAGATTTCTCAGTGGTACTAGCTAAACTCTAGTGGTTCCCTGAAATTAAAATGTACATCTGGTGCTACACTCCTTCAAAGAAGTTTATGCAAAGTGACGGTTACCTTGAAACGTTTCTTTCTTTACCCTGCTCTATTAGTCAGGAATTTTACTGATTTTATGAAAGGTGGATGTACAAAATCTTATCAGACCATCCTTGGGAGTAGCAAAAACTCTTGGGGAATGTACTCACTTGTTTCTTCCGACTTGGGTTCACTGCATAAGCAGAAAAGCCAGGTGGGGGGAGCCAGCCCCACTGTTTTTATTGCTATCTGTTTTGCAAGTCTAAGCTTCTCCATTTCTTCCAAATTAAAAATGTTATCAATAAATTCTGGATGACTGAAAGAGAGTTTTGGCAGAGTTGCTATTTGGCAACATTTTGTTAAAAAACAAAAATCTCCAAATCTCTAAAGAGGTGTCTCTGGTCCCCAAATGCTATGGCTGTAAAAACACTTCGGAGCTGGTACACGGGAGGGCGCATCTATCCTACAATTGCGAGGAGCCAGAAGCTGCACTCTTAGCAATCAGCTCCTGAGCAGTAACCCTTTATTTCTGAGCATACAAAAGAAGACTTCAGCAATCAAGTCTCTAGCTATAACATAAGAATAGTAAAAATAACCTCAGTCCAAAAGTTTATGCCATACAGGGACAGTTACATTACAAGCCAGTCTTCAGAAATGACTCCCTTTCCTTCAGTATCAGGGTCAGTCAAAAGAAATTTGCTTAACCTGCCATGATGCTGTTTTCAGAACCAGGAAAATCCAGTATGTCATTTCTGTTTCTGTTTGGGGACCAGTCAGATCTTACAGGACACAACTGCAGGGGAGCAAATCTGGCAAAATGTGGCCTTTAGTGTACATCATGCTATGCTTTGGCATATGGGCTGAAACTCTGTATAGGAAAATAGCATACTGAAAACATTGACCATATGGTAAAATTAGTGAAATACCAGCAGCAGTAAAACCAGAATGACATAATTCTGCGTACTAGTACTGTGTCTCATTTAAATTGTATATTACTGGATGTCCCAGTCGGCATTAGGGGCCTCTGTGTGAGGTGTTCGACAATCACTTTGCCTTGAGCAAACAAAGCTGGGAAAACAACAAAGACTGGGATTTTAAAATCCCAGCCTAAAACAACAAACAACACAAAGCAGAGTCTCATAGCTTGTTGTAAATGCCTCTGATCGTGGGATTTATCGCTTTTCCACCTGCACTCTCCTAACCTAGCTACTTAGCCTCTGCAAGCTCATTCAGAGAGTGACTATCTGAATCCTTCAGCTGTTCACCTTGAGTAATACCACAGGGCCAGATTTCGTCTCCGCAACTTGGTTCAATATTGAAACGGAAGGAGACAAAAAGAGCATGTGCATAGCGTAGGGATGAATCCCAATTAAAGTTGCTGTGGTTTCTTGGTTACAAAGAGAGATCTTGGCCAGTGGTGTCATGAAGGAGAAAAGCAAAGTCACGTTCCAGCCTCATTTTTTGCATAAGGCAACACTGTCTCCCTGCTGCAGTGGGGATGCCATGCCAAAGTCCTTACAGAGACATGACCGACCCCTAAAAGTTCAACTCTGGTCCTTATGTCACCTTTTTGAGTTTGAACCCGCTTGTTCTTAGGCAAGACAATCACCTGCCATAGCAAAAATTTCCAAGCAGTTCTCTCTCGGCCTCTGAAATCCGGGGAGCTCTGGAGCTGCATTACTGCATATCAGCACAATGTGTCTAGTACTTGGGCATTGCTCCTAGCAACTATGGCAGTGCTTCTCTTAATAAACCAGAGCAATCAATTAAAATGGCAGCAAAGGCATGCGAAACCTCCTGAAACAAACTGACGGATGAAGAAATGCAACCAGATACCAATAAGGCCCCAGATACATTAAAATCTGCAAACTAATTGTTTCCTTAATGGGATAATGCTTCTGAAGACTGCTGTTTGGAAATGCAATGGCCTGGAAAATGGAGGTCAATAAAACAACAAAAGGACAACCAGCATAGCTGAAAGAGGAGAGCATTTGATCGAAATAATTTAATCACCAAACTCATTCCTTATCTGTTAAGTAGGGAATGCTGGTTGGGAACGCAGTGGAGCATGTTAAGTCTTACAGCTGAAGTCCTAACAATGCAGTTAGTCGTGCTTTGGTGTAGCAACACATATCCTTTGGGACGGAGCAACTCCTCTTATGTTGCTTTTCTCTAAAAAACATTAAAATGGCTAGAACCAGTAACAATAGCTGATTTGTTGTTGTTGTTGCTGTTGTTGTTGTTGTTGTTGTGGCAAGAATTATTCTGTATGTCTGATACACTCCCTTCATATTTTACTTTCTTACCAAGTTACCCCGTATACTGTGTACTTGATACCAGGTCTACCATAATGACTCTGGTCTGAAAGCTGATGACAGGCTCTTTGTGAATTTCTGCACATTGCCACTGAATTCCTCAGTTGCCCAACACAACAACACTCTATTAAGGTGAAGTTTAAGACACTCAGATGAAAGAACATCCCTTACAAAAATTCCTCCAGTCATAACTTGTCACTGAGTCCTCTTCCTCTGCTGCAGTTTATTCTGGCCTAGAAACTGCTTAAGTGGTAGCAGAGTTTGCTACCTCTTACCATCATTATATGGCATGATGTCATGTAATTCAGACCAGTTCCTCCAGAAAATCAGGAAACATTGCTACATAACGCGGTCAAATATAGTCTGCCTTATGAGAAGTGTCAAAGAAACAGTATAGCATCCAATGCAAAAAAGGGCAGTGGGGCAATAAAATAGCAGAAAACTATGTTGCTCATTGACTGGTACAGTCTGTAGGCAGACAAGCTAATATTACCTGGGATTTTTGAGCCACAGCTCTTCCTAGTGTTAGTTCTTCTGTGCTTTTACATGTTTTCCATAGATATTTTTTCAAAAGATTCACTTTGAAATTGTGTATAGCACTTAATCTTACAGAAATATACAGTTAAAATGGAGCTAGGAAGTAGAGCTGCAGCTGTCCGTCCCAGATAAGGGATGGGAGTATTCAGCTTTTTGTTTGCAGCAGAGAAAGACTGGAGACCAGCCAGTGTTAAGCTATATCAACGTTGTAAGGTAGACTCTGAGGATACCGAGCAGTATAACAAGTTTGGATGAAGTGGGTCAAGCAAAATGACCTGCACAGATTAAGCCAAGGGTGTTAAGAGAGGAGAAAACATAACCATCAGATATGTAGCTAATCAGGCTCGTGAGATATGAGGAGTCCAAAGAGTCAAGAGTAAACAGTCAATAAATAATAAAATGCCATGCTTCAGGGTTAAGAACATTGCTGAATTAATATGATGTGATTTAACTGCATGTGTTTTCTGTTAACAGACCCTTTCCAGCACAGTCTGGGAAGTCTGATCATCATTTAGGTTTTCATGTTCTCTGCCAAATGATGCAAAATACTATGTGTATGGAGAAATGCACTGGAATGTGTAATACAAGCAGAAAGAAGATCTATACCAAAAGGTAAGCTGAATAACAAAAATGTAAGATATAATCAAACCGTAATGGAATTTTTTCCCTTTCTCTTATTAATATATTTTCTCAGCTTTGATGTGGCAAATCACCTTCAAACGCAGGATGAATCTTGAAAGCCGTGGCTCTGTCAGAGCTGATGCTGTTCACTAATGATTTGTTGCTACTGTCTATTGGAGAATACTCTCATTAAACCTGCAAGTCCTCTTTCACTCAGGATGGCAACCTGGGGAAGAGGAAACACAAAACATCTTAGTTCATAAAAAAAGGCCTCTCTCTCTATTACCCAAAAGGGGAAAACATGTATCTATGGGGTTGCAAAGCAACTTGTGATATCTGCTGAGAGGCATTGTGCTGTGCTTCCCCAGCAGCTTAAGGCAATCTAGGACTAGGTAACTGTAACCTTCACTTTCCCTGTGGACCAAGGCTGCACACCTCCATCCCCTCTCTTGCATTAGCCCTGGCATCTCTCTGACTTCATGCGGATCCCATTCAGGGAACTGACCTGGCTGAAAGCTAATTATTTTATTTCATGGTAAGTTTTCAGTTTTTCCAGCTCCCTGAACCATTTCACTATGCAATCAAATGAGTGCCTGTGCTAAAGTCACAGAGGAGAAGGGCATAAAAAGCTGGAAATGGGGAGGACAGTAGGACCAGAGCAACCTTGAGTTAGATTAGCTTAAAACACATGCTGAGAGCCCTCTCCTGAGGGCTCTGAGTGGGAGAGGCCACAGAAGTCCGATCTGCCAGCTGCTAGCTAACCTACGCTCACATTTTGGGAGTGTGTTCAGGCCTTTTCCTTGCTTTTTCTTCTACTGCTTTGTTCACACAGCTTAAAGAAAAGTGTTATTTCTTCTAGGCAGGCTGTCTTTATCTGCTTGGTGTTTGCCACTGGTCAGGAGAGAAAAAAAGCAATGCTGCTGTTCTGTTGGACCCACGGAAAGGGCACAGCTGGTACGTGGGCAATGAGCATCTGCCCTCTCCATGCAGCAGACAACAAGGATGGTCAATATTCCCAGCATTTATCTTCAAACTCTAATTTACAGAGAGCAACATATTAATCTTCACTTGACGAAAATCATCAGTTTTGCACAAGAGGACAGCAGAGATTATTTACAAGGTACTTTGAGGATGCTCATCTCCCCTCAGCCCTGCCCTTCCTGGTCTTTAGAGTGGCCTTCCTCTGCCTGCTCCCCCCGTTTCCTTTACTGTGCTTCCCTCTATTTGCTGTTTGTTGGCACTTTGCTCTTCCAGCTAGGACAATGTTTGCATACTTTCTCTTTTTACTTATATGTAAATTTTTTTGTCTTTAGACTTTCAAAACATGTTCTAAATTAGTCTTTTTCAAGTCCTGGCTTGCGTGCTCATTTAAGCAGAGCCTCTTACATAAAACATTGCCCAGAAATCAGTCTCCTCTCTTTGGTTTGCCTATCTTGTATTAAAAATCTTGTTTAAAAATTCACACCGTAATTCTTACTCCTTGCTTCCAAAGCCAGTGGATAACTCCTGCCACAAACATGGACTCTGTAATATGACAGCATATTCATTACGTATAATTACAAAGCACACGAGATGTTATTCAGTGTTGTTAGCTTGGCTACACCGGAATTCCAGCACACATCTGTACACAATTTATAGTTGCTTATAACATATGCTAGCACACAGCGTGTGAACAGCTAGAATTTAAACTCAGATCCTGCATAAGGCTCTTTACGGATCTACTCACAGCTGCTGCCAGTATTGCTTGGTCCTGAAAAACAAGAACAGTGGAACTCTACTCAAGGAAAAGTGAAGATAGGGCATGAATGCCAAGGCTCTAGGAAAGGGACAGAGATTCAGCTGACTCTAAAATAATTTTCTTTTTCTTCAAATAAGGATATGGAGAACTGTGGGTAACTTTCAGGAGTTATTTCTGAACATTCAATTTTTATTTTTTTTTTAAAGAGGAGAGATTAATGATTGCCTGACAAAACAGGAAATAAACTCTCAAAGCGTAAGAGAAGGTGGTAATTATACTGTAAGTTAAAATTGCAGTGCCTATATTGGACTGACATGGAGCCTCTCAGAATATGTTCAGAGGTCTTACATTAACATTAAGCAGCTGTTGAGATCTTGTCTTTAATAATGCACAATGTTATTACTCTGAAGAGTACCGGCACTGACATCTCCAAGCTCATATTAGAAGAGCAGACTGCTTTCATTGTATTATTCACTATTTCGTATGTCAGCACTGCCACTTTAGCTTTCAGGCTCTGGAGACAGACTACACTTACTTCTGTGTCTTATGCTCTGCAGTAAAAACTTTCAGGCAACAGAGAATGCTATTTAAAAAGTAACCCCTCAGCTCTTCTAAATTTCATGAATTAAAGTACATTATTTCACCTAAACAGACTGTAAATATCATTTTTCAGTAGCAAACATACAGGTGTCTCTGTACCTTGTGAAAAGCAAACACTATAATTTCCCAGTGTGGATGACTGAAAGTTTTTCTTCTCTCAACTGCTTCAGACAGCTTGGCTACAGATTTGCTGTCTTCCATGCCTTGAGTTAGCTGCATCACTCACACCCGTGAGTGGTATGAAAGGTGCCTCCTAGAAAACCCAACCTTTGAGCGTCTGCTTTCAGAGTCCAGGAAATTTAACTGCCATCCTGCTATCATTTTTTGATATTTTGAAAAACTATATTCAGAACTGTGACAAAAACCTCAAGTGAAAAGGTTAAAAATGTGCCACTGAAATATTGCAATGTTTCATTCCAGCAATGTGAAAGCATGTGGCTTTCAAATCAAAGTATTCCCAGTTACCTACAAAAGCTCCACTTGATTGTCTTCAAAGTCAACCTTTAAAGTCAAGCTTGTAGGAGAGAGGATGGTATGAGGATCCCCAAATTCATTGTCATCTCAGAGGTGGTTACCATCCTATCTAAACTGACCATTGGTAATAAACTGCATGTATCAGTCTGGTTGTGACATCCTATTAAATATGATTAACAAGTTGGATGTGTATGTAGAGCTTGAAGTTTACATGTGAAAAAGTTTATTCCTGCCTTTGCATAACACCCCTGGAAAAGTCCTTATGATAAGTTAACATTTTATTAAGGCTTAGCCAGGCATGGTTGCTTCTGGTCAGCAATGGCCAGCTGAGAGTGGCACTAGGCTTTACCTGTGCAAAGTGGTTGTAACAGGCAATGATTTTGTGTAAGGCAGGTAGAGATATTTCTGCTTGAGGTAATAAACAATAAATCAGGGAGAGTTCTGAATCTGAGTTACACCCAAAGGTGGAGCTGGGTTGTAAAAGAAACCAGGACTCCCTAAATCCCCATCCTCTTCCAAGAGTACAAATGGAGGACGTAAGTTTGGATGAAAGTGTCCTCAACAGAAAGGCTGGGAGTGGCTGGCAACTTCTCAGCTGGACCATGCCACCGAAGCAGCCACATGTGAGGCATGCTTCATTTCCCTTCATTTCTGTCCAACTGTTTCCACAGACAGCAGAGTTGCTCTGCTTGAATTTGGTATATGGATTTGCTTTTGGCTTTTCCTACCCTTTCCTAAGAATAGCTTCAGGGTAACTGGCAAAACTGCAGGGCTCCATCATTTTTGGGTGGTAATCCTAAGGACAGGAGAGCGGGCTCCTCCTCAGCCGACCTGAACCCCCACACTTATTTCCAGCAGTGAAGTGCAGAGGTCCGAGAGAAAGAATGGTCCTTTAGTGGCCAACTCTAGTCAGGAAAAGCATCTAGCATGCAATGGGAAAGCAGGAAGGATGAAGGAACAAGGGGTATCAGTGCCACTAGGAACTGGCATCGCATGAGCTGACAGACTGTCCTGGGTGGCCCAAGTGGGACCTGACACCCRGGCTGCTTGGCCAGGGGATCCCCATCATTCCTGCCTCCCCAGGTCGCTTGCTTCAAATGGTGTGTAGGGACTGGTGGCTGGGGTACAGCCCTGAAGAGTCCGTCCTGCTGGGGGCTGAGGATAAGCTGGCTGAAAACCACAAATATTCCAGTGGAATCCAGTCTGACTGACAAGGGTCCATGGGGTCCTTGCTTCTGCTCAGTGGAAAGAGTCATTGATATTGACTTGTTTCCACAAGGAGTTTTGCTTTCATTTTCTGAATGTTTTCTGACACAAATTTTTTGTAACAGAAAATTATCAACAGGCTATATAGCGTGCCAAAGTTATGCTCAACCATTAATCTGCCGTCCAATGATGTTATGGTCAGAGTGGATCCATATGACTGTCTTATTTGAACTGCTTTAAATAGATGCTTCTAGCCTCGCCTCAAAGGCTATACAACTTCCCTGTAACTTCTGGTCCAGTCAGAAGTTGAAATTCAAATACTTCAAGTCATGGAAAATGATATTTTCTTTTTTCTTTTCTTCTTTTCCATTGCTCTAGCATTCAGAAGTATGATTTAAAAATTTTTATGACCCTGTTTGTCATGCACCAGGAAGAACTTAGTCCATGGATCTCAGCACGGTGAAATGAATTCAGTTTTACAACTGATGTGTCTGAGAAACCGCTATTTGTGACATTATGTTGGTAGTTGTAGAAAACACTGAAATAGTGAACTGTTTTGTTAATGCACTGACCATTGCAAACCAGAATTATGTATTTTTATTCCCTCCACTTTAGGAAGCAGATCCACTGGTTAGTGATGGCTGTCATCAATGAGTGCCCCAGAATTCGTATGTTAAATAAAGTGCCACTCACGGAAGGACAAAAGTAACAACCTCCAGCTTCACAAAATCTCTGCCTGCTTTTTCCAGCTGTGCTAAAAACCCTTTTCCCATTTAAGCTAGGACTTGAACTGGTGTTCATCACCAGTAGAGAAGGACTCATTTGGAGGTAACACATCTTCTTTCTAAAAGATTTGCTAGCTTAATTTTCAGAAGTACCATGCTTTTCTGGTTTCTTCTGATAATAACATAGGCTGCATTTGTTCTGACACTGAGAGAACCAAAAAGTCCTGAATAAAAGCACCTGTGCTGAATGACAGACTTACATCTAAATCCCATCGAAATCAATGGCAGCCTTTCCACAGACCTCTAAGAGAGTTGGACTAGATGTGTTTGTGATCATATTTTATCTTCGCGGTTCCTCAGAGCACGTATGTTTATTCATAGCCAAACTGATTACAGGTCAAGATGGCTCCACATAAAACTTGACCCTGCACCTGAAAGGAATTAGTTTCTCCTTGGATAGTACTTAAGGTGAATTACAGACTTTCTTCCTTCAGAGTGGACTTGCTTATCTTAAAAAAAAAAATGTTTCTTTTTTATCTAATCTCAGGACTTGCTCCTATCTCTTTCTTGAACAATTGCAGTAAATCTTAGCAGGATTATCAGAGTTTTACAGGCTTTTGGAAGCTTTGGATTTGCCTTCATGCTGTTAGGCAGTGCAGGCATGAGAGGATGAATCTGCATCACACCTAAACACCTGCCACTTCAAATCCTGCAGTGACAACGAGGGTGTCCCAGTAGGATCACCCAATTACTGCAGCCTACAAAACACACGATTTTTCCTGCAGCCACAAAAAATTAATTCATGTTTTGTCACAGACTTACTGCACCATGCTATGATGCAGGCAAAATATGAGAAGGTTGGAGACTATGACAGAATAAAAATGAATTTGCTCTGAAATTAAGTARTACTATAATAGGAGAGGTAAAGATAACTTAAACTAACATGTTGTCCAAGGAAGAGGATTATGTATTCTTCCATTTGAGTAGAAATGCCTTTGACAGATGATTCTTGGGACTCTGGAGAAGAGAAGGGGTATATTAATGTAGGCATGAACACTTTTAATGGTGAAAAGCAGGTAAAACAATAGTTTAGTAGAAAGGTGTTATCAATGAGCTGCAAATAGCACTAATGCTCCAAAGGACCTGCTGTTTCTGCTGTCCTGGAGGAGAATAGGTGAAGTGCTGGGAGTCTGTAGTGACACAAGTGAAGAAGAATGAAATGTCATCTATTGCATTACTTTCCAGATCTCTAACTAGGTGACAAGGAAACACAGATGCAACAATTCAGTGACAATTTGGGCTGTAATTTGTTTTGATGAATTTGTGCTCTTTAAATAAAAAGCTGTTACACATTTTAATTAAGAGGTATGAAGAAGTCATTTGTGAAAAGGCTCAATTATGCAAAAAAAACCCCCACAGCAAGGCTCCAATTTCACGCAAACCTTCACAGGATAAAAAAGGCCAAGTATGTCTTTTAATTATAAAGTTATTTGATTTATAATTGCAGATGGATATGTTTTATTAAAAACAGTCTTAAAGAAATACTTTATGCCAAGCTTTAAGAATATGTTAATATTTAATACTAGCAGCCAGGCAAAAAAAGCTTGTTTTTCAGAGGTGTCTCTAATTATTGCCAGGCAGTAGATAATTCTAGATTCTTTAAATCAAGACCCAAAGAATATGACCACAATTCAATATTACCTTGAATGACTACTGACTGCAGTATCATATCCCATTGAAAACAGCTTGAGAACATCGCCTGAAAAGAACTTGAGTTTAGGTACCCAGTGTATGGCTTCATGCAGCATCATGAGCCAAACAAAGTGGTTTAAATGTGATGGTATCCACCACCACTTCTGAGGTTCCTAGCTCTGCACTGCTTACTTTGTGCTGGATCTAGCATTCACCAGATCAACCTGTGATCCAATTAAATGTACCCAGGAGAAGACTAAACCCTAAAAAAATTTTAAAAATTACCGGATTAGTGAATTTAAAACATCTCAAACAAAAGCTGGCAGAACACAGGGAACAGATAAAAGTGACTAGGATCAGGGAGAAAGGAAAGGAGGAAAGCAAGATGAATGAGTGAAAAAGGAGGAAATCTTCTCCCTCTTGGCAAGCCATGTGCAATTCCACAGCTTCAGATATTGATTGGAAGGGGGATATGGAGCCCAAGTGCTTTATCCTTTTACCTGGCTGCTTTACTGTCAGTTCGTGAGATAAAAAGTGTGAAGTAACCATTGCAAGCTGCATCTATCTACCTTTTTGAGTGGCTTCCTAATTTTGCTTTTTTTAAAATTCATCTCTCTTGTCTCTCTGCAGTCTCTAATTCCTGTGTACAAATGCCACATCAGGGAAAAACTTTGGAGCAACCGTTTCCATAGGTTAGGCAACTTAATAAAGAACCTGCTTTTCCTGCATGTGAACCAAAGGTTTCCCCAGTCCATCAGTATACTGCTGGCATCTTAATTTGTACCGAAGTGGCATCCTCCAACAGCTTCTTATAGTAGCTGACCAGGGTGGAAGAGAGGACAGATTTCTGAGCCCTACAGAAGCAAGGGCTCAGCAGGCTAAGACAATGATCGTCACATGCTTTTTCAAGCTATATTTCCATGCAGATTTTCTCTTGGGGTGCAAGACTTTTTCACACCCAGCCTGCAGTTTAGGCCACCTTCAGTCTCACTAATGCAATTGCCTGTTGACCATGATCCAAACCACTTGTGCAATATGATCAAGGTTAATTATTTTCGAGTGCTAGTTATTGTGGGGGTTTTGTTGTTGTTGTTTTTGTTTTTAAAAACACAGCCATTTTACTGGTCCAGTTTAGAATATTTTCTCAATAGATACTCGCACAACTGGGTGCAGAAAATTGCAGTGGGAGAGGATGGACAGAATGGGAACTTCTTATACTGTCTTTGCTGTAGAGAACTGGCATCTAGTCACTGCCTGAGACTGGATGACCGAGGTGATTGATTACAGCAATGTCATTCCAGTTCCCTCATTCCTTTTCTCACTTTGGGATCAAAAAGTAGCAGTTGCAGGTCACACGTTTCATGCAGAGAAAGAATTTTCCATCAATATTGCTGCTGTGGCATTTGCTCTGTGTATTAGCTGTTAAGAGGGGGTAGTTTACTGGCCTATATTAAGTTAGAACTGACCTTTGAGGAATATCGTATATGGCTCGCTCTACGGGAGTTTAAATAATTGGCTGCAGCTGAAGAGGTTGCTCTGAGCTTTGCTTTCTTTAGCTATGGTACATCTCATGTCAGTGTACTAGAACAACAACTTTGGATGCTGGGCGTAGGTAGTGAGCTGCCTTGCTGAATCACTGCTAGATAGGACTGGCTTAGCAGCTGGGCTGGTTCTAGCAGAACAGCATTAGTACAACACCATGTCAGCTACATAGTGGGGGCAGGCTGGGGGTGGGGTGGGGGAAGGTTGTTATTTAGGATGCCATGCACAGACGACTGCTATTTATCAGTTATCAGGAGTATCCTTTTCTCAAAAATACACAGAAATTGAAAATACTTCTGCAAAAATCTGTCACAAGCATGTTGCACAGGCTCACTATCTTGGTCTCAATGGAGTTACATTAGCACCTTGTTAAATACTCCATTGATTTTAGAATTGCTGTAATGGCCTATCAGTATCGCAGGGTTCTGAGTCTCTGTATTGATCTCAGTGGCTGGTCTTGCTCTGAGTCTAGATGTTACACAGCAGGGGTTCTTTCAAAGTTGTATTATAGGGTATTTGAAAATACAGGTGCAGGAGTGTGCCCTTTTACTTGCTGAGCATGACTCTTTAATTTGCTACAGGAGTCTGAGACTTTGAGTCTCATAAGATGTCATCTTCCTATTTCTTTAATAATATTTTTTTCTTCTGACAGTCCTTTAGAACATGTTAGTTTACTGTTAATACTTAGAGAGGTGCTTACTTTAAAAATAGATTTATTATATTAATTATATTTTATTCTCTTTTGTTTAGAAGAGGACAGTCAACAGAAATGGTAAAACAAGATCTTCTTGTCTCTTCCTTTTCTTTGGCAGGACCTTCATTTTCGTTTTCATGGCTGATGCTCTTATTGTTTGGGTAAGTAGCTACCAGTCAGCTAAATGCAGGGAGGCCAAAAGCCAAATTGATTCCATAATGGGTGCACTCTGGGAAGTCACACTAAATGATCTCAACTTTGCACCACGGATGCTTGAGTGTGCCACTATTGGTGACAAACACATTTCAAAATGACCTTGACTATCCAACAGCCACGTCCCATGGCACTAATTCCCTGAATAACAAGTTGACCGCCTTCAAATGCAGAGGGCTGGAAAAAAGCTACTGCAAGGAATAAAATTCCTGTGTATTTTTCAGTCTTTTTGGCTATTAGGTGCTATTGCTGATCCCTAAGAGGTTTCTTTATGTCTGTGAGGAACATGAGGCTCAGATCTTTAGACTTCTGAGGTGACTGAAGGTTCTCAGTCCTTGAGCAAATGATCCCTCTTTCAGTGAATAACCAGAGCTAAAGAGCAAGAATTAGTTATGGTTTCTAAGAGAGAGAATAAATATGACTATGAGGTATTCTTTTGGAGGTAGGGATGTGTTTCTATTTAGGCACAAATGACAACTGAAGCAGGGTCTCTGAAGTCCCTGCAGAACCCTGTTCTGTCCCATTCATTCTCGAGCACATCCGTCTGAAGTGCCAGCGGGGCTTGCTGGCACAGGCAGCATGCTTGGATTCCTGGTTATCACTGGATAGCAGTTAGCAGATATGGACAACAAGGGAATGACTGAAAAAGACATTCCTTGAATATTCCAGAACTTATTTACTGCCAAAGACAGAGGGAACACTATAAAGTTCAGTCTGGGAAAAAATTATGGGGCCCAGAGGCACAAATATTAGTATTTAACAGCTCCTGATAAAAACCCAGAGACTTCTGAGGCAGCCATAAGAAAAATCATTGTCATGGGGGAAAGATGATGAATAAAATGTGTGTATTTATAGTCACTCCTGTTCAAGAAAGGGGATTTCCATGTTGACTGGCTGCAGGAAAAGGCTAGTAGGATGGAGGAATGGAAAGTCTGCTTTAGAAGACGGGAACTCAGCTTCTTCAACCTAGCAGAAGGGAAGCTGAGAAGGGGCTTTCTCTCTGTAAATTCATCAAATACATATGAATAGTCCTAGAGCAAAGGCTGAACAAACAACAAACACTGAAAAATTGAAATGGCTGCCGAAAAGAATTTCAAATATGATTAGAGGCTGGAGAATAGGCCTAATAATATCAAGTTTGAAGAGATGGCTATGGTTAGCTTTATCAAAAAGCACAGAGAGATGACTTGCTCAGTGTGTAAGTACCTCCCAGGAAAAATACATTTGGTACCTAAGAGCTCTCAAGTAGCACAGGAATATGGTGAGCAACCACTGCCTTGAACCAAAGCTGGAGAAGTTCAGACAGGAAACAGAGCTCAGATCTTCAACAGTGGAATTATCTCTTACAGCAAACTATCAAAGAGAGTGCTGAATGATTCAGCTCCTAATACTTATCTAGAAGACACAGTTTTAGCCCAAAGCAGTTCTTGCTCCATGCAAATGGATGTTAGGTGAAATTTCACAGACTGAAAGAGGTAAGGTCTGTTGTGACTTTAAGGTCTAAGAACATATCCTACGACAAAACACAGAACGTATGGCTCTGCAGGAAGAAAAATGCAGGTAAAAAGTCAAAGGCTTACAGGCAAACACATGGGCTTTCTCCTCCTCTTCTGAATACATTTGATTTGTTGATTCTGGCTGTTTGCTTCACCTATAGAGACTCTCCTGTTCCTGAACTAACTCATTGCCAGTCTGTCGCTCCCCTGCTGCTTACAAAATTGTTAGTGTCCAGCCTTGCCCTGGCAGCCCTGCGGTTCAGCCCTCCTGGTGGCACTAATGACATTTTATAGCTCTAAGTCACCTTCTTTGGTCCCTTCACCACTTTGCGCTGCTGGAGTTCGTAATCCCTTTTCCTCCTGACCTGCATAAACCAAGCTTGTGCACACCCTGGCTGTGTCCACGATGGACAGACCTGCAAGCAGGCAAACTTGGGGTTGGAGATCAGACATGACAAACATTACAGCTCACTGCATATGAAGTCCTTCCAGATAGCAGGGGATATTCCAGTGTTAACATTTCACGTCGTCTCCCACTTTCTAGCTCCAGAGTCAATTACTAACAGCGCTTCCCGATAGCCTTTTAAAATTAGGAATATAATAACCAAATATATACAAATGCATACAAAAAGAAAAAAAGATTCCAGGTCATTATTACAGAACTTTGATGCAACTGATTTGTTGTCCTTTGCAAACTGATCAATTTGCAAACTGATCAATTCGCTGTGTGACATGGAACAAGGCATATTTGCCAAACGGGTTTTCATGTAGAAAAAAACATAATTCGGAGACAGTTTTGCTCAGAATTCATGCGCAGCTGTTCCCCTGTGCTACGTGGAAAAGAAAAACTGATGCTGATCCATTATTCCCACTAAGCTCAGGATCTGAGCCGTCTTTGTGGGGTGATGTCTGGTTTGCATGGAGCTCTGCTCATAAATCCTGCAGGCAGAGGACGCAACCAGCTTTAAGTCATGAAAGGCAGCTGAGGGGGCTGTGACACTGCTCCTGCCTAGGGTCCACTAGCTCGCACCTAAGAAGGGTCTAAAAAGCTCATGGCAGTGTGGGAACCATCGCTAGTTCCTATACATCATGTTTCTTCCCACCTTTCCCAATTTGCCTGTGGCATGTAAACATTTACCTGTCAGCCTCAGAAGCTGAAGATCTCTAGCGAGAGCCCAGTAAATTCTCTCTGCAGCTCCATGAAAGATAGCTGCAGAAATGGGCACTTTTAGTCCTTCATTATGAACCTACCTCCATGAGATCACCACAGGCTCTGATTCACAATTTAATATGTTTTCTGCTAATAATGAGATGAACTGAAGTAACTGCAAAGAAACTCAATTAGTATTGTAGCTAATAAAAATCATAGTTGTGATGATAGAAAAATGATTCATAACTGCAGAATGTGCTTCTGCACGTTTTTCATTACTTAGCCTGCACTAACGCTTGTAATCTAATATATCCCTGCACTTCT
This sequence comes from Phoebastria nigripes, assembly GCA_035582835.1. Lineage (NCBI taxonomy): Eukaryota > Metazoa > Chordata > Aves > Procellariiformes > Diomedeidae > Phoebastria > Phoebastria nigripes. The sequence goes on along the minus strand of JAYKAV010001456.1, from coordinate 90,475 downwards.
GAACCACACATGGCTTCCCACTGAGTAGCATCTAAAGTTTGTGTCTACAGAATGGTGTTTTTTACTGCCACTTCTCATTGCCAACATAATCTTCTTCCGCCAAAGGCAGTAGTGTAAGACACGACTCCAAGCACACACTTAGTATTATAGGTACAGTTATCTGCTTCTGCACATAACAAAGTCTATAGAAGAGGTCACGTAACAGTCAATTAAAACTTGTCTACAGACATGCTTCCTTCACTGCTCACCTGGCAACAGCAGTGGTGGGTTTTTTTAGTCATTAGTCTTTCACAAACCTGTGCATGTCAGCTGTTGCATATGCAGGATTGCCAGTGTTGTTCTAGTGTTTTATTTTGCAAACTAGGTTATAATCTATCTTAGTGCTAACAAGAGATGCTGAAATACCTTAACGAGGGGATTTTTCACACAAGCATTGATAGTGTTCAGTGGCCATGGAGATTCCTGGAGAGGTTAGTGTGTAATTGCCACTTGTGTCTCTGAAAAGCTCTTTCTCTCCTGGTGTCTTTTACAAATAATACTTTACTCTGGTAGTAATTATCTTCCACCTCTGTTGGCAGAAAGAATCATTCTGTGTTTCAAATTGCTTTTCATATTTCTATTTCAGTAATTAAAAAGCCCAATTTATTATAGAAGCTTAATAAAAGATAATTGGAAACAAACTCAGTATTTTCAACTATATAGATGAGAAGGAAAAGGAGGTGTGTAATATCAAAGGGACAGATCCCTCTCCCCCTGAATTTGCCAGAAATTTTGTTGCTGGCTTTACTGGAGCTGTGTTAAGTCCCATTGAGTTCAGTAAGCTGAGAGCTACAGTAGGTAGTTTTGTATGTCAGAGTGGGTTTTTAGCTCAAAAAAATGTTTCCTCAATAATCACAGTAATGCTTTTACTGATACTATTTGAAGGTACGATTATCTAAGAACAATAGCATATGCCAGCACGAAGAGATAACATTTGATGACACAAAATCTCTACCATGAATACATGAACATTATTTTTTTCCTCTATGTTGTAGAAGTACATATACTTTCAGACTGGCAAGAAAGACAAGAGCCTGAAAGCTGATTCTGGCCTTGCAGTATTGAGCTAGAACAACCACTGAACACTAGGATGCAACTTCTGAAATAATTTGGTTAACATTTTGCTTATGCATTTTCACTAGTACAAAGTAGACTGTAAAAAAAAACCTGCTTGTGGTACAGTTCATCTCTGGTGTAACTCCACTGATCGGAGCCCAGTGGGGATGATTTAAAAAAAAAAAAAAGATGACCTGTTGTCTTCCATTAATAATTTATGTTCTTTTCTTTGTAAGTGACCTACTAAATGGAAATAGAAGAATCAGCTGGAAATGTCTCAAATATAAAACTCAGTGCACAGTGTCTTTATATATCTCACTCCCAAGACTTTCAATTGCTCTAAAAGAGAAGCTCTTTCTAATTTGGGGGATACATGGCCAGGCATCGGAGAAAACAGAGACATAAAGCAACAGCTGTAGAAACAGCATGATATTTTCCTTAATCCTTTCTGATAAATCTCAGCCCATCTGAAGCAAGTTATGACTGCAGTGTGGAAATATGAAGACATTCCTAAAAGGTACATATTTTTACTGATCACATGAATACCTGTAAAATTTAAATACCCACTAATATTATAGTTTTCATAGTCAAAATTCTAATTTCAGCACCAAATGCAGATACTAACTCAAGTTTTTAAATTATGGGAATAAAAGCCCATCTCCACACATGCATGAAATAACAAGGGGGCACAAGGGAAGGCAGGAGGGGGAGCCCCAGTAGCCCAGTCAGGGAAACAGCCCCCGCAGTCTGGGATGGGCACTGGAGAGTCCAGAGGGTCTGAGAGTTGACTACCGGAGGGACCAGGAGGTCTGGTGTAAATGGCCCCTGGAGCCCCATGGGTCCCCAACAGGCAGCGTAGACCTCCTGGTCCCTTTGGGATGGCCCTGGGAACAGGGAGCGGTGACAGCCTTGCCCCTACCAGGCTACAGGATTCGGCAACTCCTAATGAACTGCCTCCTTTCCTGGCAGTTTCACAAATGAAACCATCCAAGGAGAGGAAATATAACATCAATGCAATCACAGTCGCATAAAAGAGGGGTAAGTATGTGCTAAAACTCTTCCCGTAGTGGGCAGTACTCAGCACAAGAAAGAGCTGCTTTGTGATGGCAGGGGTGAAGCACCACAGCCCCTGTGGGGAAGGCTGCCAAGCCTGAGCCCCCTTCCTTTGGACGGGACCGCACACGGTGACGGAGCCCAGGTCTGGGGGGTTCCAGCCCTGCAGCAGCCCACGGCAGCATCGCCTGAACGCAGGGGAAGGACCATTGCCTCCTCCACTCCTGGGTTTCCAGAGGAGACAGCAGGGAGGAGCTGGAGATAACATGGCTTTCAAAGACGCTGCAAACCCCAAAGCCTTGCTCCCTCCAGAGGACCCCTGGCTGTTTTCAAGTCCTGCTGCACCCTGAACTGAGGAATGAAAGTGGCTGTAAGGGAAGAAGGAACTAGTCACACAGGCTGGCTGGTCTACTTTATTTCAGCTAAGTTTTGTTTCAAAGAAACTTGGCAAAATATTCCCTAAACTGCTCTCTATTGTGAACAACTGAGTTCTCATTTTTGTTGCTGAAACTGGGTGCTGAGGAAGGTAACTGTGGCTGGGGAGGGATGTCAGGCAGGGGCTCCTGTGCCTGCACCCCACGCATTGCTGTGGCTGTGACGGCGGCTGCCGCACGAGGCCGGCAGGTCTGCTGCAARCCCTGGCAGCAACCTGGGCGTGAGGGCAAGGGAAAGCCCCCGGGGTCAGACTGAGCACCCTTCTCTCCACAACTAGTCCCAGTGAGGCTGAGCTGTCGCCTGAATCTGCAGAGGAAGGCTTTGGTGAGGACAGCGCAGGGGAATGGAACGGGGAAGCAGTTTCCTCCAGGCTGTGCTGTGCTTCTCCGGTGTGTGACTCCAAAGGTGTCTCTCCTCTTGCTTTACACGTTGAAGTATGCACTGCTCTTTTCGGCATCTGGCTTTATGCAAACAGGTATTTTTACTGAGATTGAAGGCAGCACTTATTTGCAGAATAATCATTTTAGACTGCGTTTGAAGTTCCCCTTTTCTCCTTACAATGATTTTCTCTGTTTAGTTTTGCTTGAAGCATTTCTTAACAAGCTTCTTCAGCTTGCCTTGCAATCTCTGCAGCCGGGCGGGCAGGTTGGGCCACTGCTGCTATTCGATTGGATATCCACAGCTCTTTCCGAAAGACTGTTGCAGGCCCTGGGCCGACGGATTTCTCAGCATCAGTTTAGCTTTAAACTTGTGAGCCTTACCAAAGCCACGTGTTTTTGGAGCATGTCCAAAAAGTCCACAAAAGAGACTTTCAGGCCCTTATCGCTCCTAACTCAGCTGTGAGCTCTGTGCCCAAGCTCTCAATATAATTTCAAGAAACCTTTAAAGAAGCTCACAGCCACAACCACTCTTTCTGCTGCTTGGGACCTGACCCTGGAGGGAGCCAACGCAGACTCTCGCAATACTGAAGTCGTTATTTTCCTGGAATCAGATGCTTAAGTCGGACATCTAAATTCCTGATGTACAAAACTACCGGGTGCTTGGGACATTTTGCTAGTGGAAACTTCAGTAACTTCAGTAACTCCAGGGTCAGGGGAAACTGTGCGTGGCTGTAGGGGTTACTTTAACTTGGGTGTTTCAACCACCAGTGGTTAGTAATCCAGTCCCTTAGTCTATCTGTATCTTAATTATTTAAATTGTCAATACATGCTTCACCTTCCATTCCTTTTAGAAATTTATGCAGGACTAAAAAAAAAATGCTAGCCAAAACTTGCTCTTAAAGCAATCAGTTTCCAGAATATTTTTTTCTATTTAAATGTATTATTCAATCTTCAGTTGCTTTGGTGTTTTGGAAGTGCTGTAAAACTGAGCACATACTTCTGAAGATTAGATTTAGCTTTCGGTACTTATTCTTTGCAAGATAGTGGATTATTTAAAAGATAGAATAAGTGGTTTTAGAATTAGTGTGGTTCTCTTTTTTATTTTACATTTTCATTAAGGGAACACACTTTAGAAAGCTTAAATTAATATCTTGACCCAGAGTAAAAATATAAAGTCCTCATGAAATTTGCAGAAATAGTCTGGATAGGAAATGCAACTAGATGAGATAAATGTGCAAGAAAGCCTGGTTTAGGAATAACTTACTGAAACTCAATCACTCCTTGTCAAGTTTGCTGTCAAAAAGTTGATTTTCAAGGGACACTAATCATTTGCTTTTGTAAACAGAAAATGAGACAGCTTTGTAGGAGATGATACACAATTATTTTTATTTCCTGTTAAAATTCTCTTAACCGTTTAGTATGTGTAGCAATATCACTTTTGAGATTGTTCAGATATTCACATTAGTAAATTTGATCCCTGCACTGTACTTTTCTATGTCCTTTTAATATCCTCTCTCCTTCCAGTTTTCAATTTATTCCAATTTCTCTGGTATGCTTTTCATAACTATAATATATTCCAATATCAGGTTTTATAATTACTTGGACTCTATTCATTTCCAAAGTTATATTTCAGGCTGTATTTCCTCCTGTGTTACAAGGAACAGACCATTGTACTAAAAAGCAATCTAGGATGTATGTGAAAATTATTGCAACAGTAGTGTAGGAAATCTGGTTTAATTTGGGGAGTATCTGGGTCGGTGGTTGAATAGCATGGGGGAATTATTCAACAGAAGACAGGTAAGGTGGCTTGATACATCTATAGGCAGCTGCTTTTTAACGTGCTGATCGGCGGATAGGTATTTCTGCCAGTATTATCTTTGGTTTTACTGAAATTAAATGTCAGCACTTCAGGGCACAGAATCTCCACACACTGGTGTTACAAAAAATGTTGTGCTTCAGATCTGGCTTCGGAGAGCTGAAAACATAAGGCTCAGCTCTGTGGAAGACTGAGCCCATGAACCCTGGTCCATCTGAGAAGTTAATTTTGTACTTAAATTTCAATATGTGAACAGGTGCTTACTGCTGGAGCAGGCTGCACATGTGCTGAACAGTAACTCGATGTTTAAGTGCTCCAGTGCAGCATTATGTTTAGTATCCTGCAAAGCTGAGCTCTAAATGGCTCGGGACACTGGTAGAAAAATAAGTTATGGGTCAGGAAGATGCTGAATCTTCAGTCCGGAGAATAAATACCTTGCAAATATGAGGAATAATCACAACATGGGCATTTTTTAAAAGGGGAAAACTGTAAACTGTGTCCAAAGATTAGTGGAGGGTGAATGTATCTACTTGCAGGATCGCTCTTTTCTGCAGAATGAAAAATCATGACATTTATGAATTGGAACAGCAGACATGAAACAAATTTCAATGTACTAATGTTCAGAAGGCAAAATATGTAGTTTGTCTAAAAATATGAAGGATTTCAGCAACTGTAGTGTTTGTAACATCGGAATCTGGTTGAAATGAGCACTGAGGAGAAGAGAGGTAAGAAAAATAAAACATACCTCTTCAGGGATCATACTGAGGGAAAGGGAGATTGAAAATGCGGTGGGAGTTGACAAAAGATACCAGCACTGATAAAAGAGTTCTCAAGAAAAGGCACTGAAGTAGTGATTTTTGAATCAAAAAAAGGCAGATACTTTGGAAAAAAGGGGCTTAACAATGACTTTTGTAGAAGGAATGAAATAAGAGGTAGTACAATGAGCACTGGAAGTGGATCAAAAGAAAAAGTGAGCTCTTTTTCCTAAACAGAACAGTTACATTCATTGAGATCATAAACCAAATAGCATAAAGAGGAGGGAACGCAGGAAGGTGGGGAGGGGTGGCACGAACTGAGCCAGAGGGAGGAAGGGAGTGCTGAGAGCAGAGTCCCGAGTTCAGCGTGTCACCACAATGGCATCAAAAGGGAAAGAAAAAAAAAGGAAATGAAGGAAAATTGCAAATTTTTCTTGGTTACCATTCTGAAAAGAACAAAGTTTTGGTGGGAAATAGGTCACGAAAGATGTGAAGAGGCGAGGAAAGAAGGCAGGACCTTTGTTTGCAAGTGCAGCATAAAAGTAGGGTTGTTCAGACAGACAGACTGTGATCAGAGAGGAGATTTCCGAGGCTCGAATGGACAGTCTGCTGCTTTTCAAAGTCCCATTGTGTCTAAGATCAAAGGATGGCCAGAGCATTGTAGCTTACAGATAAAAGTCAGACAGGTTTTGAGACAGGCATTTTCATTATCAAATGGAGGATTAACAGCTGTATTAACATTTGCAGTGATTAACATGCTTAGGAGTGGATGAAGATGATGTATAATTGTTTGTTTGCTTGTTTTATACTGTTTTCCATCCCTGGGGAACCTGAGTGCCTTCCATGTAAAACTGATAGCTGAAAACTGAAATCCGGTGGGCRCTAGAGGGTAGCCAGCATTCCTGCCGCAAAGTCCTGCTCGTTGGGAGTACACGGAGAAATTCTATTTGGTGCCATCCATATGGCCCCTGCACCCATCTGACTTTGGGGACCAGAGCCTGATTTATTCCCCGCCCCGGCCCCTGAGCTGCTCAGCCCCAGCTGCACGCTCTCACTGTGCAGCCGCAGGGCAGAGCCTGCCCCTTCCTTGCCCCATGGCTGGCCCAGGAGGGGACACCCAGCAGGGGAGCGGGAGCAGAAGTGTCACCTCTCTGACACCCGACTGGGCTGGCAGCCACCTCTCCTGCTTCCCAAGCTCCGGAAACACGAGGTGACTACGCATCCATCCACAACCATGGACCAGGCTCTACAAGTACTGAATGTATCCTGCAGCCAGCTACTCCTCAKACACCACAGTGCCCATGCTCTGACATTGTCAGGCTCCAGGCGGCATCCCATTTATTGTCCCTAGACCCTTTGCCACCATCGGGCTGCTGTTGGCCTGAGCTGCTCTCTTGGGGGGTATTGGGATCCCTAGGGCTCCCCACTGACTATGGGGACACTGAATTATCCACATCAGGATGTATCTAGGAGGTACCGGATCAGGCTGCAGAGCTTAGACTACATGCCTAGAAAGTCTGGCTGAGTATGGCTTTCCTGCAATAAGTAAGAGTTGTCCTAACTACAATAAAATAGAACTCTGAAAAAAATATTTTCTAGAAAAATTTTTTTACTCTTGCTCATCCTTTCAGTTCTATGACAAACACCCTCCCTGCAACTGAGGCACTGTGCACAGAAACAATTTGCATGGAGTAGTTTGGTCAGTAAGCTTGTTTATGAATTTATAATTAGAGTTACACTGATTAAAAATAGGAGAAAATTTAATTACAAAGTCCTGCGGGTCCACGAAGTCAACATTTCCTACCTCTTAATCTAATAGTTGACTAATGATCATCACCTGACTCTAAATACTTTCCCCATGTTCACAGCAGAGTAAATGTACAAACAAGTCTCTCAGCTGAATTTTAGGCATTTTAGATATGTCTATGTGGCATTAATTTGTAATTCTGTCCTATGCAATATTTCACCTAAACATTAGCAATTCTATCTAGTAAGTTTTTCTTTCTGACCCAAAAGGATTATTACTGAATCATCTTCTCTAGAAAGAAAACAATCATTAATCTGCTGAAAGTGAATCTATGAGAGTAAACAAAATCATTAAGAAGTTATATGGAATCAGAATACGTTTATCATCTGAGTAGTGCCACACCTAGGTCAGGAATACAGATTTTAGCCCTCCATTGTACAGGAAAACAGAGAATAATTTCATAAAAGTTACTTGGTAAAGACTTCGATATTTCTCAGATGATGATCTGATTTCATTACCTTTACATACCAGTATACACTGAGCTTAATTTTCATGTGAGAAAATCACTGTTCCTCAGTGGCAGGAACATTTCTATTTGGCTGCAACTTCAAAGAGGGAATGAAAAATTTAGAAGGTAAGATGAATAGTTGGAAAACGGAATTCATCTTAACAAGGAAACTTAAGGCTTAGAGCCATGCAAAACAGCCAGAGAAGCTGTGGCTTTCAAAATCATACTGGATGAGAAATGATAAACCTCAACTGAATGAAGCAGCTGTTCAAGCTAAAACAAAGAAATGCAGCAGGAAAAAAACCACTCTTCTTCCCCCTTTCCCAAATAACTGGGAGATAAAAATCAGGCACAGTGGCTCAATTAACCTTCCATCCCCAGCTGCATGGGCCAGGCGTGACTGCAGAGCACACATCTTCCCATCCTACTGCACCAGTACATAGAAGCCCTTTTAGGAATGCTGAGATGTGGCTTGGGAGCTGGCTCCACAAAGGGAAGAAGGCGCTGAAGAGGAGTTTTCCATTTCCAGAGTATTTGCATCATCCAGTGGGGGTACTGTAGAAAAGAGGGGAGGCAGTTTTGGGCCCCCAGTCCCGGGCAGAGATTGATAACTGGGAGTGAGTTCAGCTGAGGGCCACCACAATGGTGGGGAACTGGAGTACTTGCTCTGTGAGGAGAGGCAGGGGGAGCTGGGGATGTCCAGCCTGGAGCAGGAACAGCTTTTGGAGGGCTGAACAGCTACCCTCAGTGCCTACAGGGAGGTATTGAGAAGGTGGAGCCAGGCCCTGCACAGTGGGGCATGGAAGGAGAATGAGAGACAACAAGCATAAGCTTAAATGAGAGAGGTTCAGATGGAATGTAAGAAAATCTTTTTCCCCATGAGGATAGTGAAGCAATGGGGTAGGCTGCCCAGTTTGTGCAGTCTTCATCCATCTTGGTTTTTCAAGACCCAGCTGGATAAAGCTCCGAGTAACCTGGCCTGACCTAAGAGCTGATCCTGCTTTGAGCAGGAGGTTGGTCTAGAGACCTCTTGAGGTCCCTTCCCACCTGAATTTATCCTATTAAATACAAAAAATCAATCAAAAAACCCACAGGTGAAACACTTGTCTGTATATCAAGACTGATGTAAGTACCTAACCCTAAGAAAAGTTTTCAGACACTGGAGGCCTCTTTGGCAGTTGTACCTCCATGCACGAAAGATTTCAGATACAGCTTTCACTTCAGTGTCTCCTTTTTGCCCGCTACTGACCTGTCCCCACCACTCGCAGCAGTTCCAGCCCAAGATACCCATTTCATCCTGTGTGCAGAAGAGGGAGTCCATGTCTGGGGCATAAAATGTGGCAGTACTGAGGGGATACCCAAATCCATTCAGGACTCCAGTCTGGAGTGCATAATAAGCCAGATAATAAGCTAATAGCTACTAATTAATTTCCCTATATTGCAACTAGTTTGTAAGCTTTTCTGTTACTTTGGAAGCTGCACTACACCTACCCGTTCCCCACAAACTGCTGTCCTGTGTGACTGATTTCTAATTCTGCAAATTAAACGAGCCTAATTCTTTTATAGTGGCAGATTCCACATGTTAAAAATGGGAGTTCCCAGAGGGAGCCATAATGGCTGGCTCCAGATGGGGCAGTGACAAAGTATCAAACAATAATCCGACTGACGGGTTTGAAGATCAAATTCTATATCCCTCCGAAGGACGTAAGTACAATTTGATGCCTAAATCCCAAAGCATTTTCCTCAGCTGCTGCATAACCCTATATACTGGAAGAACATGAAACTTCACCTCTGTGCATGCTCACAGATGCCTTATATTTGACAATATTGAGCATTCTGGCATCTGTGTTACACCTGAGTGCTTTCAGGTTTCACGGAGTGGCTGCTGTACCATCTGTCTCAGCACGGATGTTTGGTGCATTAGACATGCTCTCAGCCTAGTGCCTGGATCAGAAATCGGGATCTTCACTTGAAAGAGGGGAAAGGAAAATCCTGAGTTCCAGTCCTTTTCTGAGGACTGTTGATATATTATGCAGTATCTGAGTAAAATGCTAACTGGGTTGTAAAATGCTTACAGTGGGATCTGAAATGCAGGAGATCCCCTCCCCAACACGTTCCCTTGCGATGAAGGCAGCAATCCAGGTTCACTRTTGTGAGCTTTCTTTGTGCCCTGGTTAGTTCTGCAACCATGGCTGCACCGTGACCGATCTTCAACAAGGGCGACAGACTGTCCTCAGCCTGGCCAGCAGTTTATTCTCCTCTGGGGAGGTAGTTCTGAAATTGCAGTGTTTCAAAATATGCAGAGATGAAGGGAATGAAACGGCCCACATCCTAGGTGAGCTAAACCCTAAGCAACTGCATGAAAGGACTGGATGAAGCCTGCTGCTTTCAGGGAAGAAAGATTTACCCCTGGGCAGCGAGTATCTCGGGCAGCCTCCTCCAGATGGGAGGAGATGGAAAGGAGGAAGAACAGGGAAAGCAAAGGAAAAACCTGTTCTGTCTCCTCTTGGCTAGATAAGCGGCTTCCCCTTTGGCAGGTTTATTTTGCGATCCTTTCGTGAGGCATCTCTTCAGATAGGGAGCCAAGTTCCTAAAACCGGGGCTGTGAGACTGAGCACCTTGTCTCTTTGTGATCTGGGCTGAGGTGTTTGTAATTCAGAAGCAGCATATAGCTCATTCCTCAGGAGCACTTCCCTTCACTTCAGGGTAGGCATAGATTACATAGAGTGTTTGATCAGGTTTTATTTTAAATTGAGCCTCGGAGTCTCTGATGTTCTATAAAGGGCCAAGCATGCTGACGATGCTGTCTGAAGGACAGCCCTTATGCAAACACAAGCTTGCTGCCCACAGCCAGATCCCTTAATAGCTTTCCACCGCTATTTTATTTTCCTCACTTTTACTTCTCGGGTACTTTAAAGTGATCTTTCCCTTATCCCACATCTTTCTGCTACTCAGTCAATCAAGATGGGATGGACAAAAGGATGCTCACTCCTTTGCACCTCTGCTGAGTTAGCTGCGCTGTTTCAAGTACTCATTCCTACCATTGTTTACTTTTACTAAGGGAAGCATTAAGGGATTTCATCAGTTTAATGTCTATTTATGGCTAATTTACAAAATATAGAACAGTTGCCTTAAAGAAGGTAAAAGATGAAAACAAGAGAATACTTAAAATTTGGAACAAAGACAGCTTTTTAATTGACTCTTTATAGTGCTTAAACCACCGGGATGTGTTTCCAGGCAACAAGTTGCCTAACTATATGTGACCAGCAAGGACATCTGCCCTCTTTAACTGTGCTTAAAAGGTTCCTCTATGCCTGCAGTCATTTTCAAAAGGCCCAGAAGGGTGAGTAACCTCCTCCTTTACGTGTTTAGTTAGAAGATTTGCTGGCACTAACTGTCCTAGTCCATCTAACTGGATCGCTGACCTGACATAATGAAATCATCATGCACGTTTTCTATTTCACTGAACATTTTTTCCCCTTCCCTCCTAGAGAAACAAAGGCCTTTCTCCTCAGGTAATGCCAAACTCCAAAACAGGCATGCCATTACCCATCAGCTTTTGATGAATATTTCCTCCCACTCCTATTTCATCTCATAGAAGAATGAGAGTCTCTTTTCTGAACTCATCTCCATTAAAAAAATCATGTAAAATAGAACATTTGTCAAAACAGTAATCAGAAATCCTGCTTTGCCTCCTTAGATATACAATTCCTTAGCAGAGCTGTGCTCTGATGTGCTGGGATGGGAGACAAAGTGATGAATATTGCCCACAGAGCATTCACGTGATACCTTTTCTGAACAGATTGTAATTCAGGATGTAGAATTGCTTTCGCTGTGGAAGCATAGGATGTGACATAGGCCATGCCCACACTGCACACAGCTCTTAGACTAGACCAAAGTTGTATTATAATTTCCCAATTACTCTTGCAGCAGAGCAGAAAAGAAGTTCCTAAGACAGAGTTAATATGAATCTAACACCAAACAACTGATACTATGCTTGGACAGCTCTAAAGCAAATAGGCTTGTTTTCAGTGTGCAAAAGAAAACTCTGGAGGATGTATATTACAGTTTCTCTGTAGTTTTGGGAGTATCCATAAATGATTTAAGAAATTCTTGAGGCACCCATTTACATGGTTAGGGCTATGTCCAACCTGCTCCTCTCAGCGTTTGAAGATTTCTCGGGGGTGAAGGGAAGGAGGAGGGTGCTGAGTGTCTCTTGGCGAGAACAGTACAATTGCGTGCCATAATGCCATGATGTGGCACTGGTGCTCRAAGCAGCAGCCTTGCAGTACACCCTTCCCCAGCAGCTTCTACCTGACTTTGCTAGTTCATTGCCTTCACCCTTGTGCTTAAATGTCTCATGCAATAGTGCAGGGAGCTTTTTGTCCCCCCTCCCACTCCCAGTTCAGATTTAGCTTGTATCAGCTCCCTGTCCCAGTCTGCCACTCAGCTGCGTGTAGCTTTGTGCTGGGGTGGAGAAGCACAACAGCAGGCAGGAGAAGTGGAGGAAGCCGTCAGGATGTTTTTCTTGGTGGCCATGCTGGCAAATGCCAGCTTAAAGCACTTGTGAACTTGTGGCCTGAAATGGGTCATTAAGAATAATGTACCTTGGAATTCCAGCAATACTGCACATTTTTATGGCAGAAGGACAAGTCATGAACAAAGTTTTTCTCTATGTTTAAAGATGGTATCTTGCATAATTAAAAAGTAAGGCACTTGCTGCAGCTTCTTGATAGATTCTTAGCTCTTAATAGAGTAACACAATTTATTATAGCCTCTTTATTCCATTCTCCAGCTGCACAGGTCTTGGGTTCAAAGTACAGTGTTTCCCTGGAAATTCAGACTGCAGTAAAGGATTTAGACTAGCTTTCAGCCAGCCAACTCTGACTGCATCGACCTAAACTCCATTTGAAGAAACACATTTCTTTAATTTTACCTTGAAATCCTGTCACAGGTTGGATACAGCTTTCAAGAGAGAAAGATTATTATTATAAATAGATAACCATGGCTTCAGGCTGTACCATTTGTTACTTCAATCTCAGTTAGGTCCATAATAATGTTTGTGCTCAGAAAATCCTCAAGAGCATGAGAGTGCATTTGTATGGCCTGTTAGGCACAAAATTGCCTGTTTTATTGGTGCAATACAGGTGCACCTTTTAAAAATTTTACTCCCTGTGTTTATAACTGCTCAACTAAAAAAATCACAAAGCAGACATGGCACTGCCTGGTAATACGAAGACAGTGGCTGCTAATGCAATGTACATAATTTAATATGCCACTTTTCTTAACATATTAATCTGCTGCATTTCTTCAGCCTACTTATCAGAATTCTTTCCTAAACAACATCCACACCAAAACAGAGCTGGAGACATCCAAGCAATGGCATTACGTGAGGATCTCATGAAATAAATAGCAGCTTTCCTTCCTTAAACGGTTTTGTTACTGAACAGGTTGAACTCTACTACAAGGATATAGGTTAAGAAGTGTCTACACTGTGTTTCAACACACAAAACAACCTCTAGTTGTTTCACCTCCACGGTTGGCTAAATCACACCACAATGTGTCAGCATCCTGTGTTTTTGTTCGCCTCAGTACCAGTTATCAGCTTAACCATAGGTATCACTGTTGTGATCGCTAGCTCATGAGTGACTTTTGAGAGTCAACATATGTTGACTTTTGAGAAAGTGCATTACTTTGCTGTGCTCCTGCAAATGAAGTTTAGGTTTCATAGTTCATTCATAGTTCATGATTCAGTCATGTACCCTTTGCGTTTGACCGGAGAGGCATTCTCACAGACAAACCTCCAGCCTCAGGGTTAGGTGTCTTCCAGTGCAACAGGTCTGTAAGCCAGGACATGCATGCTGGCAGTAGCTCTCATTTAGAGGGATTAGGAATTAACCTTTTTTTTCTCTCTTTCTGCTAAAGGGAATGGAATCCCCAGGTAACTTACAGCTCAGAGCAAAGCTCAGTGGTCTTCTTATGCAGGAGCCTGAAGAAAGCAGCAGGTCTTCCTTTGGATTTTTAGAATGGGAAGGACATGAGGCCTCGGTAAGCTCATGACAGATATTGTTTCCCCCCTGCTTTCACTGCTGCCAGGGTCATGTGCCTGAAGGAATCATCACTTCCAGCTGGCAGAAACAACATAGAATCATAGAATAGTTTGGATTGGAAGGGACCTTTTAAAGGTCATCTAGTCCAACCCCCCTGCTGTGGGCAGGGACATCTTCAACTAGATCAGGTTGCTCAGAGCCCCGTCCAACCTGACCTTCAATGTTTCCAGGGATAGGGCATCTACAGCCTCTCTGGGCAACCTGTTCCAATGTTTCACCACCCACATCATAAAAAAATTTCTTCCTTATATCTAGTCTGAATCTACCCTCTTTTAGTTTAAAGCCATTCCCCCTTGTCCTGTCGCAACAGGCCCTGCTAAAAAGTTTGCTGCCATCTTTCTTATAAGCCCCCTTTAAGTACTGAAAGGCTGCAATAAGGTCTCCCCAAAGCTTTCTTTTCTCCAGGCTGAACAACTCCAACTCTCTCAGCCTTTCTTCATAGGGAGGTGTTCCCTCCCCCTGATCATTTTCGTGGCCCTCCTCTGGACGCGCTCCAACAGGTCCATGTCTTTCCTGTGCTGAGGGCTCCAGAGCTGGACGCAGTACTGCAGGTGGKGTCTCACCAGAGCAGAGTAGAGGGGCAGAATCACTTCCCTCGACCTGCTGGCCACGCTTCTTTTGATGCAGCCCAGGATATGGTTGGCCTTCTGGGCTGCGAGCGCACGTTGTCGGCTCATGTCCACCTTTTCATCCACCAGTACCCCCAAGTTCTTCTCGGCAGGGCTGCCCTCAATCCATTTATCCCCCAGCCTGTATGATGCCAATAAGGTCATAGCCCTGCAGGCATGTGCCCACCTCTAACTCCTCTTGTTTATTTCCCCACACTACGTGCATTTGCATAGAGGCATTTAAGTTGGGCCCCTGATGAAGCTGTCTTACTGGCTGGAGTTCCTTTGTGCTGCTCTTCCGGTGCTCTCCTGCTGACCTGTGATCCTTCTCCAGGCTCTGGGCATCTATTGCTGGCACTGGCATCAAATTGGTAGGAGTGGGATGGATTGAGGTTCCCCTCCCCTGGCAACTTTAGTTTAAAGCCCTCTTCACCAGCTTGGCCAGCCTATGACCAAAGATGCTCTTCCCCTTCTCTGACAGATGGACCCCGTCAGCCCCCAGTAGACCAGGCTTCTCAAAGCGAGTCCCATGGTCTAAGTAACCGAACCCCTGGCTGTGGCACCAGTCCTGTAACCATTTGTTGATTTGCCAGATTCGACTGGCCCTTTCAAACCCCTTCCCTTTGACCGGCAGGATTGATGCAAAAACTGCCTGCGCTCCAGAGTCCCTTACCGCCGCTCCCAGGGCTCTGTAATCTTTCTTGATACTCCTCAGACTGCTCCTGGCTGTATCACTGGTGCCCACACCCCAGCATAGCTACAGCCACTCCATCTCCAGTGCTCCCTTCCCCTTCTTAAAATTTAATCCTAGTCTCTGAGGCACTTCATTTTCCCATGCATTCCTGCTGAAATCAGTGGGACTACTCATCTGAATAAATTGTGGAAAATTAGGCTGTTATTCTTTAGAGAAAACATAGATAAAGGCAATGCTGCAAAGCAGCTCTGCGGTAGCTGAGTTAAGACTGAGTTAGTGTAGACTACCTAGCTAAGGGTTAGATCCCAGTTCCATTCAAGGATGAAGTCTTCTGATTGATCTAAAAACCTCCCTGGAGGTTTCCAGGTTTCTGGTGTTGTTGCATTACAAAAGCTTATTGGTGTGTTTTGGAGTGAATTCAGAATTGTGACTCTAACCAAAGGGTCATGGCCACTTGATGTTTCTCACATTGTTACTGTGGGGTACAAACATACATAATAACTACAGCTGCCTAAACTATTAAGTTTACTAAACTGCTGATATCCTCCTTTCCTTTTTTTATTTGTTTAATCTTTTCTATTTTGCATACCTACACTAGTACTAATATTGTACTGTACTACACCTAGAAGCTAGGACATCTTTGTACTTTGTTAATGGAAAAGCTTTTGCAGCAGTGTCAAAATGAGACAAAAACTGGACAAATTCTTAAGGGACACGCAAGGGTAGTTTCTTACTACTTGCCTGGATATGTACAAATTCCAGAATTAAGCAAGGGTTTATTGTCATACACTGACTACATATCATCTGTATATCAGAAACTGGGGACTGAAGCAGAAATGAAAAGGCCATTCCACAAGATCTCCTAAAAAGTCTGTGCTGGGACTAGAAATTGAACTGAAACATCCTCACCCTGTGATAGTAGTGGCCAGAATCTGCTGGAAGGAAGAGAAGTCGCTGTCTGCCTCTTTTTCTTAAAGCAGCTACTGCAAAAAATACCAGATAACATTGAACTTYGAACACTAGTTTTTATTAGAACAAATTAGAATAGTATTTTTTTAAAGTGAGAAACTCAAAAAGAGCTGAAAATAAAAGACTGTAAACCTACTACCTCCTGTACTGGGCTGGGCAGGTTTTTGTCTCCAGCCCTATTCTCAGTCTAGCAAATTTCAGTAGCTTTTTCTGGTTTGGATCAACTTCCACCATCCCACCAGGTACCTCGGAAAATTCTCTTTTCTTCAGTTCCGGGCTGACTACATGTTTGTTTTCTGCTCCCCTCCGCCYGTTTCTGCACCTTAGCAGCTCCCTGCCTGCCAAGTCTGTCCCTTCCCAGCTGCCCAGCTCTGCTCTCCTGCACCTTTTTCCCACTGAGCAAGTTCAGTTGCTGTCAGAAAAGGAGCAACTACCCCGTCTGTAAAATATTCCTCTTTTGCCAAAACCCAGTGGTCAAGGAAAGGCAAGCAAGCAGTCTTCCTACCTGCTGCCCAGCCACTGATTTTTCAAAGGAACATAAAAAACACTAACTGCAAACCAGAAAATTAAACAGATGCTATTCATCACAGTCCCACCCCAGCACCTGGACTGCAATACCATCTCTTTCCACCTCAGCTCTTCTCTCTCTTCTACATCTTGTTCCTGTATGCCCATCTATCACTGTCAGCCCAAATCCTTTTATATTTTCTGTAATCTATATCAAAAGCATTTAATTTTTATTGAACTTTTCCCTTCTTGTTCCAAAGACTTGATGTTCCTCAGATTTTTTTTTTTTCTTCTGCTTTTCATTCAAGAAGACTTCCTTTTCTTTGCTTACCTGAAACCTGATATGCTGTTTCTGATTATTTTTCTCCATTCTGAATCTACTCATGCCAGTCTTTCTTTTCCTGAGGAACTCTGCGCCCTTGGCTTGAACACAGTTTTGAACACTGATTGAGGTGTATCCAGACCAGGCCCTTGCAGGGAGCACGCCCTGTAGGTGGGCTGACATCAATGTTAATTTATTTTCATTTATGCCAGCTCAGAATTTGGTTCCTCTTTTTTTTCTTTCATTTAAATTTGGCTTTTTTTAAAAAAAAAACATCTGATGCCTTACCATTCATGGCTTAGATTGCTACCAGGTAACGATGCCTACTTCTCCCCTCTTTTTTTTTCTGTTGTGGACAAATAACTGACTGCTGTGCCTTTCCAGGACTGGAGCTATTTCTGCTTGCATTCCTACTATCCACACTAATGTCCATTCTCAAACTCCTTATTTACTTTTTTCCCTTTATACCCCAGAAATTTTATCTGATCTGTCAAGCTTCTTTTATAATTGTGTTCATATTCTTGACCTTGTCATATGTTATTTTCTTTATAAGAACATGGGAATTGCCAAATCAGAAAACAAACGATGATTCATCAAGCCTACTAGCTTGTCAAAGAGGGCAGAAAAAGCTCACAGAATACCTAGGCAGGAATACAGTATTATATAAGGCAATATAAATCCTCCTTGGCTTCCAGCATTGATCAGTTTGAGCCCTCAGGCTTTATATAGTTTACAGTTCTTATTTCAGCTAGTATAAACTACTTATGGTCTTTTTGTGCAGGTGTATTTAATGCTGGTTTAATTTTACCAAAATTTTGGCTAAAAAATATTGTGTAGGTTACTTGCATATTATGAGAGAAGCCTTTTTCAATGCTGAGAAAATATCTGGTTTACCTGGTTTACCTAAATATAAACAAAACAACTGAAAAAAAATTTCATTTTATGCACCTTCTCTGAAACGGAATCCTTCCTCTCTCTGTTTTTATGTTTATATGTGACTTTCTTATATTTTTCTTAAGAATGCTAAGTAATTTGAGGCTCTCACCCACTCTGTCTGGATTTGTGGTCCAAGATATAAGAACAAGAACAGCTTCCCAGATGGATAGGAAAGTTATTTCTGTAGATCTGCAGCAGGAAAACACACAGGACAGCATTGCAGGGTCAGATCTGGTAAAGCTCGATGGTGAGGCAGGGACTGAAACAGTTACTTTAGAAAGATACTTTTAAGAAGACAGCTTCAGATAGAAAGTTTTAGATAGCTTTTAGTTAGACAATAGTTTTGTTTCCTCAAAATTCCTGCCTTTGGGATGAGAGGATCACCAAGATACCACTTGCCAAGGAACCTGTCTTCGATAAATACCATGAACAGATACAGTACCACTCACAGACATATGTCTCTCACATTTTTTAGGTACTAATGTTGAAGTTACTCTATGATCTTTACAGCTTTTTCTTTCCCCCAGTCATAAAACAATGCTTGAGAATGGGATATGTAGGTGCCTTTTTTTGGGTAAAACATGAACCGTATATTGCTGTTTTCAAACAGAGGAGTAAAGCTCCAGCAGGGCATCAGACGTACGGCCAAGCTGTTCCAGTTATGAGGTGGCTGTCCTGTTTGGGGACAGTGCTCTGGTACCGCCATCCCATCCACTTTGAAACTTCACTCAGGAGTTGAAACTGAGCAACACCTCTGTCAGCTATCGAGAGAAGGCTCCCCTGTGCCATAGTCTCCAGCCAGCAGAGCTATCAGCTTCCACCAGCCAAGGATGGCCCGCTTGGCACAGTAGGGTCCCAGCAAACCAGCCATCACAGCATCCCGTGGGCCAGCTGGGAAACTTCAGAGAGTTCATCTCAGAGCCCCTTGAAATCTTCTTCCCAAAACGACCATGGGCCCGCGGTCAGTTTATGACTCTTACTATGGTATGCTTTGAGCAGTTTATGGACCATTATCAGTTAAACCACTCGAGTCATTAATCTCTCATCAGTTGTAAGATCAAAATACAGAAGCTCTGAGTTATGCTGTACTGCATGCTGTATTACACTTTAGGTAAATAAAAATAGCTGGGATGGAAATCATAGATCAGAAATTAGGTTTTTCCCTCTTCAGCTTGTAGGGAGAGGTAGATAATCTCATATTTTATCTCCACCTACTAGAACTAAGACTCAAAGGACGTAACTAGCTTGTCATATAAATAAACTTTGTCAGAGCTAGTCAAATTTTTCAGTCATCTCAGCTGGCTCTGGTATGTTCAGCCCAAATAGGTGATGCATGTAGTGTTTGCTCTGTTTAGTAGTGCAGGATGCTCTGCAGCCTTCCTTTAAACCTCCAGAATTATTTTCCCTCTCTTCCACTGAAAAGTGTGCCCAGAGCTGCCTCTTTCTACAATTTATTTATATGAACTTTGACAACTTTCATGTAGAAAAGATGGTGCTTAAACATTACCCATGTCTTTCCCTTGTTTCCTACCAATCACAGCCCCAGAGGAGGTTTGAGTAATTCAGTTTCACTGATTGCAAATGAGCAGGAACTTCAGATGCCATGTGTTGTTTTGTAACACAACCTTGTTAATCAGAGAGGCACCCAGAGAGACCAGCTGCATGCAACTGAACCTCGGCCATCTAGTGAGTGTATTCCAGCTCGCCTGAGTCGCTTCTTGGACCCTGCTCTCTCCCAGAAGAAATTCAGCACGGGCAATACTTGCTCTGCAGGGTTAGTGAGGAGGAGGGTGCGGATGTGCATGTACACACTCTGACTTCCTAGATCAGAAGGGTAAACTCTGTATTTGAAGCAGGTTTTCTATATCTATCTGAAAAAGCATTTGGTCATCATTTAGTATCATTACACTCTTGATGCATATGTTTTTAAAAATGAAAGGAGAGCTGGATCTTTAGAGGAACAATAACACATTTGGTCTGAATGATAGCTCCTATGGACTTTTAATGGTTACGAGGCTGAAGAAACCATTTGCTCTTGAATGCTTAGCAGCTGATTCAACACAGGCTGATTAGATAAAGAAAAGAGAGTGGAAGGATAATAAATAAGAGAGCACTGTGATGAGGGTTCTAAGGAAATGAAAAACACTTTATTGATAATCAATCTATGGTAGATTTTGATAATGAACTCCTGTATAATAAGCAGCCCGTCTGCTCACCCTGCCACTGGAATTCTAATGAGGAAGATAATAGATCTAAATTAGAAGTTTGCCAGTGAGCTTGTTATTAAAACAATTAAACATTTTTAATGCAAGTAAACAGAAGTTGCAGTCTGTATTTTGCTGTTAGGTTATATGCTAACTTCCTTTTGTTTCCTTACTAATAAATGGGCTAAGTTATCCTTTGGATATATATTTTTAAGAGTTTTATGATTACTGCCTCTTGAACCAGGTGAGACTATTGTGGATGAAATAACTGGGTTAAACATCCACATAAGATCATGTAATTATAAGATCCTGTTGTACTGGGCAGGTAAAAATAAGTTTTCATGTCAAGCCAGAGAAATATGGATATTAAAGTCCTTCTGCCCTTGAAAGTTGTAAGCTCTATTGACCTATGTTCTACTGCAAGGCAGTGGGTATGTACATGGCACAGTAGTTAAAAAATGTAAGTCTATCCATCCAGGGGTTAATCAGATTTCTTCTTGCATCCAGACAGCTATGATCAACCCCTTGCTGTGCTCTGCTGGAATGAGCACTGACGAGAGCCATTCCCACACTTGAGCGGCAGTGTTTTCCCAGCTCAGACCCACCTTCTGATGATGCCCTTATGCTTAAACACTTGCTATAATTCTGCCTCAGTGGCTATAATATCCTCCATCAACTGCTTCTCACCAGCCTGTTGAGACTCTGCCTCTCCACCTTGTTTAGCTACTGTTTAGCTCATCCCTTGTTACTCTCATTTTCTTTTTCCAATGAACTTACTGCATGATTGATTCTTGCTAATTCTGCCAGCCGGTCACTAACTGTTTGTTTCCAAACAGGCTTGTCACATAGCTTCAGCAATTTATGCTGTGCTCTTCCTCTCCTCCCTTTCCCACTGCAGCCATCACTGACACCAGGGCCCAAGTGATTGCCTGAAAGCTGAAGCGGGTCACTGTGGCTCCATGCACCATTTTGACTCTCACAGCACTGTCTCCTCTTCCCTTTTGCAAATGCAGGTTAAGCAGCTGAGCAGTTGACCTGGAGGTGTAAGTGGTTTTAATCTTTCCTGTTTCTTTGAATAGTTCAAAGTAAATTTAATATTTCAGCTTCTACCAAGCTCGTCAGAATACTCCATGTCTGGGAGGTGTGTGTTGGGAGGAAAACAAGAGGAAAGAAATGAGAAAGGAAAAGAGAAGGACCAAAACCATTAACAGAATGCCTTAGATGATAGCTTCATGAATTTTCCCAGGGAGTGACCAGGAAATAGTGTCCTTTAGGATGAAAGATAACTCAAGTACACAGAGCAAATTTCACATGCATTCTTGTGGCAGATAATATGCTACTCCTGAGGGGAGAAAAACCTTTGAAATTATTAGTATCAGGGCCCCAAGTACCCCTGACCTCACCTAGGACCCCACCTGCACCCCCTGCCCAAGGCCCTAGGGCCCCATTTCAGCTCAGAACTGAGCCCCCGGCCCTCACTGCTTCCTGACAGTTACCCAGAAGGATATCTTGAATACAAAAAAAAAAAATTTCAGCTCAGAAGGCTGCAGCATGACCATAGCATATGGACAGTTCTGTTTCGTCTGGAATTATGAAAAATATCTGTGCAACTGGTAAGTGAAATGTTCACAAATCATGATCAAGGCAAAAGTTTTAACAGCTTTCAGTACAGAAGAGATTTAACTATTGAACTAAAATATAAAACAGTAGCTGCTTCAGCCTTTTTTATATGCATCAGTCTTCTGTTTTACTGCTACCTCTTTTTGACATGGACACGCAAATTCATCTTGCAAATTCTGTTTGCTCCGATGAGACATCTTAGCTCACTTTTAAAGGACATGAAAGTTCTGAAGATCTGTGGTTGACTTAGTAGTGGTTCAACCTCAGACAGAGATTGCTATGTGGCGATCAAATATGTTTAATAAAATAATTACTTACATAGGCACAATTACTCACAAGGCATTAGAGAGAGATATTGATTTAATACCATACTAACACAACAGGTTGACATTTTGGAGAACATCTAATTTTTCCATTCAAGAGAATTTTGGGGCTGAGGGGGGGCAGGGGTCATTATTAAATATGATGATTTACATCACATGTGGCAGCTCTACATACCAGACATATGTGAATAATGCAGATCTGTGCTAGCTTCACCCAGAACACTGTATTTACTAAAGCTGGTGTTACCCAATGGGATTTTGAGGAAGTGTATGATACTTGTGGTGGAGTTCAAATCTCTTTGAGCTGTCTGTAAACAGATTCCACAGCATTAATTTCTTAGGAAACATTTACATTTCTTTCCAAACCTACAAAACCTAGAAATTTGGAGGGGAGATTGTATGTTTGTTCTCTTTTAAAGAAGCTTGTAATTTCAGTATCCAGAAAACTGAATCTTAAATCCCCGTCAAGGTACATCACAGGTTCTTGTCCTGAAGGGCTGTCATAACTTCTCCTTCATACTTTCTTTTGTGAATGCCCCTCATTCTTGATGACAGCATCAATTTCCACTGGTTGTCTAAGCATTTCTGCAGACAATGGTACTCTCTGTTCCATGTCATCAATCCTATATAGAAAAGGTTCCCAAAGTTAGGTCATTTATCCATTGCCCTTTCCTCATCTCTCTCCTACAAACAACAAATTCTGTAATGTTCGTAGTCTAAGATAATAACAGAGGGATTTTTCTCCAACCTTCTTACTCCATTCCTTCTCACTGTTTGCATTTTGTTTCAATTGAACTGTAATTCATGGGGGCTTCTATGTGTTGATTTCTCCAGTATTTAACACAATGAGTTCTTAAGGGGGTAAGACACTGTTAAGGGGAAGGTAAAGTTCTGGGTGTTACCATAATAATATAATTGGCAATACAAATAAAAAGCTGTCTTCTTTAAAGTCTATTTCTCTGTGCAAGGAGGGCTGAAACATGCTTTGTATTCAGTCTTCTCCACTGTGACTTACCTTTTAATATCCCTAAGGTAAATCTCAGAGATGAGAGCATTTCCCTTCTGGGGTCACTGCATTAAGATACTCTGTGATCAGGAAGGATACTGTTCATGGCATTCATGTAGGATGGTTTTCCATTTATTTGAAATATCGTGACCAGTCTGCCTTTTTTTCCCAACTCATGCAGTTGGCCTTCATCAAAACAATTTGCTTTCTACAGGAAGATGAGACCAACGAGTGACACTTGCATCATGAAATGAAAAAATAGTGGTAAATCATACATGACAAATGGAGTTCTGGGAAAGTTTAGGGTGCTATTCACCACTGTTCCCAAGTAGATTCAGTTTATTGTTCCCCCAGGAACAGATACTGTAGCTCATGCAGTAAGGTATTGATTTTGCCAATTACTGAGGATAATGGTGTATATTTCTGAGTTGTTGCATTATTCTTGAATGATGTTTCTTGGTTACTAAACAAAAATGTGTTTTTCATACATATGTTGTTGAAACCTGTCAGACTCAAGAACAAGCTTGTTTTATATAATTCTCTAAAAATAGAATCATGATTACTGTATAAAATTCTTTCCACTTATTACTGGTAGAATTTAAGTACTATTCATATATATGTTTTTAAAGACTTCTTTCAGAACTGCATTGCAGCTAACTGGTCTTTAATAATTGCCTAAGTTTGACTACCAGGAACTGAACTAGTAATTTTTCTCAAGTTGAAATATCAAGTTCAGAAGGAGTCTTTTACTCCTTAATTGAAGATACTTCCTATAGCAACATTAAAGAAGAAAGAATCACTGCCTACTGGACAATCAGTGGAGGAAGATTGTATTAAGAAGCAATTATTTATTCCTATATAATAAGACTAATTTACACCTATTCTCAGCCAGCAGTGGCTGATTTTCAGAGACGCTCTGAGCTAGACCCTTAAAGGGAACCTAAGCCATCCATAGCGTTGCAGCACCACTTTTAGGCATTTTGCCTAAATATTACATGCTGAGGGAAACAGTTGTGACTTAGAGTACATGTCTTCTGCAGATGGCCTAAGTACCATATGGTAAACTTGCACCCAGACTTATGGTTAAGCAGTATGCACATAGGGTCAAGTAATGAGTTTGGACTGTTTTTCTCTCCACATCATCTTTTCCAGAAATTGGGGTAAATTGGTGGCTTACAGACTTGTCAATGTGGAGGACAGGAAATGACTTAAATTTGTAAGGATAGAAGTGATAGTAGGAAAAAAAAGAAGAGGTGAAGTAAGAAAAACAGATAATAGATGTATAATTTAATGTCTTTATGTCCTTAAGGAATAAACCTTTAAAAGAGTTCATGAGCTAATTTTTAAATTTTCAGCGGAGTTGATCACAATTGGAGTTGGACTTTAAGAAAATGTTGAGCTCCTAGTAGACAACTTGTGGACTGACTTCCTATTAAAACCTAGTCAATTCCTTTAGTGTCTTAGTGAGATCTGAAATTTTTTGAATGTTTTGTCCCAGCTATAGAGGTTTAGTTGTTCTGAAAAGTGTAGCATGAATTGCTGTCTTGATACTCTCCCTGAATAACAAATAGGTATATTTTTTCACTTGAATGTTTTTATAGTCACATATAACTTACAATGTTCTGTCATTGCGGAGTTTGCCTCCTAAACTTCCAGAGGAAGTTGGACTTGCCTATACCAAATCTGTATGTGAATTTCTGACACACAGAGAAGTACAGCAGTAAAAAAGATTTATACTCAGAGTTTATTACTGATGAATAGAGTCATGCTGGAGTCAGGCTAGAAAAGACATGTTTACTGGTAGTAAGTCTTCTGTTTAAAGTGGCAAGTCCCAAGTTTGATGGGATATGTGATATGCAAGCAGAAGACAAAATTTTACTGAGGTGATGAAGTGAGTATAGTTTTCAGAAGGATTTTCAAAGGAGTGCAGGACAGTTAGTCATCCACCTCCAGCTGATGTTCAGAGAAAGCTGGGTGCCAAAGTCCCTTAAGCTCTCTTAGACATTTTGTGCAGTAACTCTACTGGAATGTTCTTAGCCTTATTTATCACYGCAGGGAAAGGCTCAGCCTTTTTCCTTCCACTTTCCTTTACACTAGGTGGGAAAATTTGTCAGCTTTATTAGTTAAAGAGGGTGGACGTCTTTCATGTTTATGAGATACAATTGTGTCCTTTGTTTTTTTCACATTATGGAAATGAAAATGTGCTTGTTATATTGTCTGTGGGCTCCTTACTGAAAGTGTGCATTACCAGGGTCAGGCTTGTTTTCAGTGTAGGAGATTATTTGCTTGGAGATCATCTCAGTGTCATCAACACAATTTATAGGTAGTTCGGGAACTACAATTCTTTTTGCTTCATTTCAGAAATTTTTTAAAATTAAGATTTGCAGATCAAATTGACTTCTCTCCCCCTTTGAGCTCTAACTCTATGCAGGCTTGTCTCTGTAGCCCTCCCACACCTGCAAGCACTTCTGGACTCTTTCAGGATGCAGACTGGGATGGTTCAGCTGTGGGACAGGTGGGAGAAGGGCTGTGAAATAGGGCTTTGCGTGTTTTACGTGCTGCTACTGGAAGATGTAGGGCCTTGGCATTGCTGTCTGATGAATGGCCCCTAAGGTAGTGCTCCAATAAAAACATCAAGCTGTGTATGCTGGAATACCTTCAGGGTTGTGCTGGAGTCGACCTGCTAGAGTTCTTGGGAAGCATCATATGGGTCTGCTACTGCCCAAGTGGACCCCAGGTCTGAATTACTTGCAGGATGTCTGGCCCTGGCTCTCTGTGCAGTCACTGTCTACTCCATCTGCTCCTACGAGATAAGGGGCTTACAGTTAGATAACAGGGAGAATAACCTATGGCTTTTCCTTTCAAGACCCAAGAAGGCTCTGGTACTATCCACACTAAGGTGATGGGGAATTGTAGGGAACCTGAACACAGGCTGAATGTTGGTTAACTGAAAGGAAAAATCTGGATGTCATACACTGGATCCTGAGGGTCCTCAGGGCTCCATGGCATGGAGCATCTAGCTCGCACCACAACTTCCCTGGCCAGTGTACGCATGCATGTGCATGGTAGTG
This sequence comes from Phoebastria nigripes, assembly GCA_035582835.1. Lineage (NCBI taxonomy): Eukaryota > Metazoa > Chordata > Aves > Procellariiformes > Diomedeidae > Phoebastria > Phoebastria nigripes. Next base: position 64,316 of record JAYKAV010001456.1, on the reverse strand, counting down.
TGCACATCTGCATGTGAAGGAAGGTCTCCTGGGCCAAAGCTCCGTAAAAAGCCGAAAAGCAGCCTCAGTTGCCCTGTGCCATAGCGTAGCACTCYTTGGTTATGTGGTCATTGTACTGTGGTGGAGCAGATACATGGGTACTGTGTTGCTCATGGTAAGGAAGATCCCATTTCTGTCTTTGCAAAACTTCTTTTCTCATCCTATACACAAGTTCAGATTTGATTCACTCCACAGTTCTTAATGAAATACTCTCTTTACAGTCTTTCTTTTTTCTTCATTCCCATCAAGCCCTTTTGCTCTTTAGAGGTTCACTGGACACATGTTTAAAGTAATTTCAGTATATAGTAAACTAGAACCTTAAAAGCAGGGCAGGAAATTAGTCTATTATGGAGGATTTTAGTTGATTTGCCAAATTAATGTTTCAGATCACCATGCAGCAGTAGATATAATTAAGTGTCAGAGAGAGAGAGAGGGCTAAATGCATGAATAAAATATCTTATTGTATCATTACACTTTTATAATAAGATTTACTTGTCAACTTAAAATGTAATAGTGTAACTAACAAGATAATTTATTTCTCAATATAATGAAGACATACAGAAGGCAGAGGCAGGACCTTGTAAGATGCCAGCTTCACTCTGTGGCTTGAGTCTGCCTGGTAGCATGCACAGTTAATGAAGGAAAAACCCTACTAAACTGAAGGAGGGGGCATAGCCGTGTAGGATGGATAGCGGATGAGGAAAGAACAGGAGTAGGCATGAAATTTGGATGTGGTGGAGGAGAGAAAGATGAGGGAAAAACTGTGATGACAGAAGGCATAAGAGTCTGCTGGGGAAGATGCTACTGTATGCATTTCTCCAATTGATAGAGCAAGACATTTCCATAATGTAAACTTTCAGAGAAAGAAGATTAAAATAACTAATTGCCTTGGTGTGGGCTGAGAAGATATGTCTAGAAAGCTATGGCAGGCTGGCTGACACATGCTAACTTGTCTGGCTGTGTAAGTTTTAATGATGCCTTCCTTAGGGAAAAGGAGGTCTACTGCAAGTCAACCAGGAAGACAGAAATCTTCAGGCGTTTGTCCCCAAATTAACTACATCTGATAGAGACTGCGATTTACAAAAATGTGAGAGCTGCTTAAAGAGGTTGTGAGGAATAATTTGCTACCACCTAGTTTCTAAGACTATGACAGGACCAAGTCCTGGAAAGGTCCTGCCTGTCACCATTTCTAGATCACGAGCAATGCCCTTTACTTGCCATCTCTAAATTCCTGTCAGTGGATCTGTGTAAGAACAGGCATGTATTTGGAGGGCTACGCTACCATTCTGGCTGGCTTCGAAAATAGCAACCCAGGGAGGTGCAGCATGAGACCCTGCATGAGCTACTATGAAGACTGTCATTGCTTCCTTCCTGGCTCATTCCCACAGACACCGGTGCTTCCAGCGACCACCATAATCATGCAAGGCAATTAGAGAAACACATCTCCCCGTGACTAAATAGAGTACAATATAGGTGTAGGTATACTGGGACTATGTTCAGCATCACTATAGCAGGTGAATGGATGCAGGCTTGTCTCAGAGAGAGAACGGCACATCCTAAACTGATCTGCTGATTCTTATTAGACCTGGGTTTTAGCCAAGTGCTGAGGGAGCTGGCTTTTGCTGATGTCTGTGCAGATCTGTGGGGATTCAGTGGAAACGCTTGCAGGATAGGCTGCAGACTGTGAGAGTGCTGGAGCACGCTAGGAGGTGGTGACAGGCTCCCTGTATCAGCATGAAGGAAGAGTTGCTGTGATTATCATCCATGGTACACTTGCAGCTGTGCAAGGCTGCGTTGTGCAAAGTATGTCATTTCTGTATAACCTACTCTCTCTCTCTCTCATATCATATGTAATCTACACAGCCAGGCAATACACAGAATAGTAATTGCACCCGATGTAAGTGCATTCCTGAACTGTGTAGCATAAATATGAATGAGAGGGAACATACTGCACTTTAAATTCTTTGTATATTGTGCTGCGTGTTATGACAATTAGTACACTGTGGTACATTTTTCAAAATGTGAGAAGTACAGTACCTGCAAATGATGTTTTGTTTTTCTCCTCATAGCTGCCAGATGGTGTGGAACCATTTACACAACATCTGAGTGTTAGTGCATTTTAAGCAGGGAAAGAAGGATCCTGCTTAGTGTTTTGTTTCTCTCTTTTTTTTCTTTTTAAAATTTTTTTGTTCTTAGCTACCTAGCCAGCATATTTGAAGATTTTTTATTTGTGCAGAACAAAAAAAAAAGCCTACCTAGTGTATTCCTTATTTTGTTTTTCCAAGTCACTTCAGGAACTTTGGTTTAAGCAAAGAAAGAACAGAGTTTCTCATTGTTGCTTTTATGACAGTGGAAAAATAGAGAAAGCTTTATTTACCATGCCTATTTTGTTTCTTCACAGAGGTCTAGTGTGATATGACAGTGCTTGGAGAGCCAACTAGAACACTTGTTTCATGACTATTTTAAGAGATCTCCTAGACATGAATGGACATATGTACTACATAGACCCTCGTGACATAAGGCAACATTATATTGTCCTTCTGTTCAAAATAGTGGACTTACAAAAGAGATCTTCCACTCGTATACAATTTGATAAGCATTTAAGGAACAAGTGTACAACCTTTCTCTCTACTACAGTGAAGGATATGTAAAATTGCAAAGTTTTCTAATATGCAGGTTTTTTCATAGCTTGAAAATACTGTGGAATACTAAAGAGAAGTGAAAGAGGGAAAGAAATATTTTCACCTCTATGCAATAAGTATTCCTGGCCACTCTACAGAGAAGCGTTATTTACCTAGGTAGGCCATTAGTCTTAACTTGTTTGGTTTTTCTTGGATAGCTGAGATGGTGCCACAAGCAGGCCACAGCTGTGAGGTCAATATACTCAGATTGGCTCCAAGTCAGCTCTCCAAAGAGACCCAGAAGTTTTCAAAATCAGTAAAGTTTTGTTTTATTTGAATGGAACTTCACTTTTTTAAATAAAGCTCTAAGCAAATAGGGAACACAAGTTAAAAACAAGAAAAAGAATAGTTTTACATACAGCTCTTACCCTGCCCACTGTGTCATCGCCAACGAGTTCTTGCTTCTAAGCTTTTCTACAGTTAACACTGTAATGCTAGCTTATAAAAAACTTCTAAGTCCTCTTTGGTCTTAGGAAATTCCTTTCCATTGCCTCTGAGGTCTCTCTGTGCTGTGATTCTTTCATGTGTCATAGCATACAGTGTCTTGAGCCTTTTCTTCCGAAGAGGCACAAAATCTCTCCAAGGAAATGTGCCATCTTTTGTCTTCTTCCAGAAGTTCTGCCTGACCTAGTCCAGAAACACCTTCTTTCTTAAAGAAACTGTTGAAACCAAACAAGTCAAATATACCCCCAAACACACCAAGTATATTATGATGATGGAGACTTGAATTGTCCCATCTGCAATGAAGGCTGAGGCTACAACTATACTGTGGCATGTTTAGAGAAACCTCAGTTAGCTTAAAATTGCCTTTCTTGGATTCTGCCGGCAGTGCTGCCGTGATAGCACATTCTTGGTGTGGGCTCCAGGGAAGTTGGGAGAAACTTCAGATACAAAGGTCCACTAAGCTACAGCTATTCCACTGGTGCTGACCTACATAAAGCTGGCAAAAGTGTGTGTATGTGGGCTACAGTTGTTGCTGTGTAAGCTTATCCCTAATGCACAGTAAATGTTTTATGCTGCTGAAGTTATATATTTGATTCATTGACTGGCATTTTTCCAGTCACCCTTTTCTAGGTTTCAGTAATTTCTTCTTTCTGTTACCAGTTCAACTCATGTCAATATATCAGGTTCTGTATGTAAATCCTGATATGTTCAAATCCCATCAATGCGTTTGGTTACCTTTTCTTCTTAAATGAAAAGAATAAATATACCTTGATGATCAACTCAGAAAAATAACGATTTTCTTACTTTTTGTGGAAAAAATAAAAAAAGAAAAAAGTTTTGGCAGATTTCTGGAGCTGGCACAGTCTTCCTTTGAAAGTGTAAGAGGTAGATTAGAGTAGTGACCTTTGCTGCATGTACAAGGGAGAAGGGAAGGAGAACTGTTGCTCACCTTCAGTTTCCAGCATTCTCCCACCTGTTCACGCTGTAGGAAGTCACTAACATTCAAAGTCAAACTCCTAAAGTATTTGAGCATTTGAAGCCTGCATTATAATATTGGCCAGTATAAGTAACTTCTATTCAGTCTTGGAGAAAGGGAGGATAAGAGGAAGGGAGGAGATATTGTATTACATTGCTAGTTGATTAGGGTCATTCAACCTTATAGAATATATGTAATTTGATATAATCTGATATAGTGCATCTTCAAGAAATACAGTTTTCACAGTGGGTAGAAGCTTGTGGGCAGGTAATAAAACCCCTGCACTGACCAGAAACTGTTGTGAACATCTGTTCCCTGACTACTTAAATTATACTTGGACAGTTTGATGCATCTCTGGCATCCATCCCATGTTCTAGCCGAATGAAAGTAGAAGAGAAGAAGAATGTAAAATCAGAGAATCCTGTTGGGTTGTAATCTTTCTTTCTGCTCTTTCTATTTTCTTCTCCCTCCAGTAAATCTGTCACATCTTTGTTTAGAAACCCATGACATCCTTTCTTTCCCTCAGTTGTATTTGCAGCTGTCCGCTTACTTATTTTGTGTACATTGATTACAGCCCTGAAAGGCTTCAGACTTAATTAAAAAGCATGGCAAGAGAAAGATAGAGGTTTCTATAGAAATATCTTCCTGTCGAATGTCCTGTTGAGTTAAATCCACCCTACCAAACTATAACGTCTGAAGTAAATGATTCTTCCATAAATCTCATCTCTCAGTGCCTTCTTCACCTGAATTCTATTGGGCTGGTGTCACACTCAGGGATTTTATATAGCCTTGAAAAAAAATCTTGGAGAAGGATGATTAGTTTGGTTGAAACTATTATGGTGATACACAAAAATATGAATTGCCTTCAGCTTCCCCAGATATTACAGCAAAAGAACAATTAGTTCCCATCCTCATGTTAAAGCTACACTTGCCCCATTTGTAAACTGTACTTATGCACCTGAAGTGTTAGTGCAATGTGGCAAATTTTCCATTCTGGCAAAAACAGTGCTTGATTTAACAAAAAAGTGAAAATCAAAGCCACTGCACTCCATTTAAAAAGAGCAATAATAATTGATTAAGTCAGAATTATTAGTGTTTTTAAGGGTCTTTTTATCCCATTTTGGCTCAAGGATATAATCTCATTTTGGCATGCTTGCATGAAAATGGGTTGGTGCCTGGGGCTTGGCTTCCACAACAGTAATTTGGAATATGAGTCATCTATCATTARTTTATGCACATGCAAAAATGTAGGCCTTGTGTTTTATGGCAGTGGAGGAAGACTACAGCATGTAATAACAGGCGTACTTCAACTGTGTGGCGTTAGGAGATGCTCCAGCTGATATTCTTCTCTGCCAATGGCAGAGAAATCCTTTACCGTATACGCTGGTATAAATCTACTCCACACATAAAAAGGAACACATTGTGATTTCAGTAAGTATACCAGGCACAAAACGCAACTACTAGCTTTTATTCAAATAAAATTCTGTAATCCTTTCCACAAGCTCAGAGCTACATTCAGCTGGGAACTCTGAGAATAGCTTATGTGTCTTATGAGAAATGGAGTACAGTGAAAGACAGAATTATGTGCTTCATTCAACAAATATGTTAATACTGAAGATTTTTTTTCCCCCTGTGGGTAAAGGAGGAGACAACTGACAAAAATCCTGGCCACAATAGGCAACTGAAGTTTCTATGCTAAGAAACATGTGCTAATTCTGTCAGATGGGTGTGCTATCTGTCTTCCCAAGCAACTAGGACTTGCCAAAATCCTTTGTGCCATTCCTCTCCCTGCTTCCTCAGAATAACTTCTATGCAGGTCTTTGGTCTAATTTGCCATCATCTCATATGTTGGTACAGGTAACAAAACTCTGGTTTAAATGCACAATTCTTCCACATTAGTTCTCTCTCCTTGTGAAATCCTTCACAGAATCATTAATTTGCAAAGCCCAAGCTTGCTTCATTGAAAGGAAAAAACTGCAATATATATAAAAGCTTTAAATACTGCATTAGCAACCCAGAATCCTCTTTCCTCCTCCTCCAGCCTGGATTTTTCTCCTTCTTCTCTCATGTATCTGACTGCCACATCTCTATAAATTAAGCACATCATATACTTAAAAATGGAAATAATATCAAATCTCATGCTTTTTCTTTCTGCGGTTTGTAAGACCAATAACTAGATTAATGTAGTAGGATGTGTGTGCAAGTGTTTTTCCCAGAGAAATTAAGTCAAGCAGGTGTATTTTGTACTTTGTCTCTTCTGGGTGAAAGAAGACAGTTCCTTGCCTCTTCTGGTGTATGTTTTGTATCTGAGAACTGCAAAACACATCCCCCTTACAGATCAGTACACTCCAGTAGAAGCTAATGATCATGGACTAAAAAGAAAAACAAGAGCACAAATAAAAAAAAAAAAAAAAAAAAAAAAAAAAAAAAAAAAAAAAAAGAGAAATCAAAGTAAGAGAACAAAACTGAAAGCAAGGGATGAGTTACTTGTTTTTGTATTTGCTGTGATTATTTAAATCACTATGTGTTTCTTTTTCTGTCCATAGAAAACGTACAAGTATATACTAAAAAAGATCTCAGGATAACATTAGCAGAGTATATAATTTGAAGCATGTAAAAAAAAAAATCCCCAAAACCCCTCAGAAAACATAACTAGAGGTAGAGAATGATTTCTATATAAGAAGAGATAGGTAAGCTAGCATTTTTGACCTTGGAAAAGAGATGCTTGAGGAAGAATATGATAAATGCTGTTATGTTTAGATTATTAGTCAGGAAGTGGTCACAAGGATATGATGTAAAGTTAGTCACATCTCTGACCACCTCTAACCATTTGGGTTCTCTGGGGGATTTAGACAGAAGCTGAGTGCCTGTTCATCTACGTACGAGTTCCCAGTTAGGTAACAGACACTCATTTCCCCTCAAAAGGCACTTCGGAGCATGCATAGCTAATATGAAGTAGAGGTGGACCTAAAAAGTATAAAGGACTACGTGGGGTTAGGAAGGTTGGTAGGTAGGTTTGCTGTCTGGGACTTAGCGAGATTTAAGATGCCTGGTAGGACTGAGGCAGACTGAAGAGCACCCCAGTTTTATGTACAAAGCAGTGATGGCACTCTCCTATCTGGAGGACGGAAAGACATTTTTACAGCTGTGCTACTTGTCACACAGTCCAGGGCTGTGTGTGTGATGAATCCATTTTCTGGGGGTGGATGCCCTTCGTATTTGGTATTGCTACGGAGGAGGCAAGTTCTTGAGTGTATTTTCTCAGTTCTTTTGATTGCCACGACTTTGCTCAGGCATTGCTTACAGGCTGCTGCTGGGAGAGCTGATTGAAAGGACTGCTCATGGTACTCGTTGTCACCTGCACAGTGCTATCAATTCTGTGTACATTATCCTATCATCCCTTCCTAAAACTTCTGTAGATACTGAGTAAAATGGAGAAAAGGGCAGAGCTGATGTGGAAAACAGCTCATTGTTATTAGCTCTTGAATTCAGCTGGAGAGGAGAAACCTGAGCCACTACAGGATATTTCCATTCCATGTTTTTTTAAGTTGCTTCTGAGAGTTTACACATGAAATACATTTTTTAAATGTGCTGTAAAAAGTGTTCTTCAATTTTTCACAACTTAATTAAGTATTAAAATCCAATTTACTTTATATCTCAAACTGCAAATTCTAAGCAGTTTTTGCTCTCTACTATTTATTAGGAAGAGTGTTTGTCGTAATTATGTTATGCGTATTAAATGTTGTATGAGTATGCATCATTTAAAATGTAAATACTTTTACCCAGAATGACAATCAAAGATAAGATTGGTGCATGTGCAAGTTATGATCGCACCTCCTGAAGAATCCACGAGCTTCTGAGTACAGATGTCAGGTGCACATGAAATAAAAAAAAAAATTGCAGTGGATCTTCACAGCTGCACTTGGGGTACCTGTACACTGTAACTGTGTGTAGTCATAGCTCAAATCCACTCCAAATGCCTCTGCTAGCTTTAAACTAGCCACCCTGGTACAGGTACTTGGTACAGGTTTCATGCCATTGTACCAGGTATGRCAGCAGAAGATGCAAAATATATTTTTTAAATGTTAAGGTGATTATTTTGCAATGAGCTCCATGTTACTTCAGCTACACAGCTAACATTGCCCAAGGTAGCTTGCTTAGAAATAGCTGAAGAAATTCCACATGAGCTGAAATCACCTTTGACAGCAGTTCATAGGTAAATAGAAATAAGAAGGCGTTATTGCCCTTATTTTATTGAAGGGGAGAGAAAGGAACACTGGACTTAACTAACTTGTCAGAGACCGGGAGGTTGATGGACTACATGTAGGATGGCCAGTCAATAAATCTAAGGTCTAATGTGGGTTCTAGTGCACTCTTGCATGATGATTGTGTCACTTAACTCCTCTGAATCTCAGTTTTTCGTGCTCTAAGATGGAAGTAATTATATGCAGCTACCATATCATATCCACAGAGAGCTGTGTAGTTGGAAAGTATCACTGAACCTATCAACAGGAAAAATGGGAGGAAGTTAATAAATTTTAAGGCCAGAAGGGAACATCATGATCATTTAACCTGTCCTACTGTGTTACTGAGGCCATAAAATTTCCCCTGTGTGATTTCTGAATTACTCCTCAAACTTGTAGTTTCAGAAAGGCATTCAGACATTTTCTACTCTTGATGCGAATACTTTTAGAATCCATACCAGTAAGTTTTTCTAAAGGCAATAAATAGAAGTAGATCTTTGGTATCATAGGGAATACTGTGCTTCAAAACAGGAAGAAAAACCCATTTAAAACAGTGTGAAGATTTTCTTTAAAGCAAAATTCCACAGTATGTTTGAGTCAGTAGAAATATCTCGTTTGAATAAAACTGAAAATGTTAATTCTATTTCCTCATCCTGCTCCCCTCTCTGGCTGAGCAGGACAGAGGTCTGCTGGTGGAAATATATACATGTGTACGACATGGATCTCTCCAGCAGCTGGGCTCTGACACCCAGTAGCTGCCCCTGGGTCCCATTTTCCCCAGTTTCTGGCACTTGGACATATGAGACCCCAAAGCTGCAGCCTCACTCCAGCTTCTGATACAGACCTTCTTATACGCACACACACTGACACGCTCACAGACACACACATGCACTGTGCACCCCTGTTGTAATTCAGCTCAGTCACATTCAGCAGCTGGTCTGGGTCATCACTCTGCCCCCCTTCCCACCTCACTCCCAGAGACACACGCACATAAACGCACACACATCCCCCCCCAGATCATCCCTCACCCAGGAGAAGAGTTAGAAAGACATTTAGCAAGAAGACAGGACAGATTGCACTGACTGGGCGCAGGGCACAGCCAGACAAGCGTACTGACCAGCACCTGTTCATACATGACCGATCCCTTTTATCCACTTATTCSTCTACCTTCTTATGCATGTTCCTCCCCCAAAACCTGGATCCTTCCCTTTCCCCACTTCTGGTTCCTGTCCTAAACATCCCGTAATCAGTCCTGTGCAATCCTGAAATGCTCTTCCCCTGTACCCCACAGTCCTGTGTCCCTAAGCAGTGGCCCCCCTCAGTGCGAAAGGTGACCTGGAGAGGCAGCTCCCACTGCTTCATGGTGATGGGTGTCCCCAGCCCATGGTGCTGAGGCTCTCCTGGCACAGTCCCAGAGGAGCCGGGCAGGGGCTGTTTCTCTGACTGGGTCACTGGGGCTCCTCCACCTGCCTTGAGCCCCTGTGCTCCTTCATGGGTGTGGAGATGGGCCTTTGATGGGCTGATGGCTGGGATGGACCTGGAATGAGGTGGGACAGGGTGGAATTTGAGGTCCCCCTCCCACCTTTGTGGCTCTGTACTCCTCTGTGTGTGTGCAGTCAAGCTTTTTATCCCATTACTTAACAATTTCATTATTGGAATGCATTGCAAAATCTTTTTTTTCCTCCTAATGTTTCTTTTCAAACAAACATTTTTCAAATTTCTTAAGCGGCGGTGAAACATTTCCTCTTGGGGAAATCCATATTAAAATATTAAGTGGTAATATTTCCAGCTGGCCTCACTTAAAAGTTCTTATGGTGAAGATTTGTACCTTATGAAAACATTAAAACAGAATATAAATCCTCCTACCTCCCACTTGTTTCCTAATAGGGAAAATCACCTCACTCTGCACTAGTCATCTTTGCCAATTATTTTAGGATGGGAGAATCTCTGTCTGGAGGTTCTTCAGTCTTTCTGTTGGTTATAGGGTGAATCTATACCTTACTTAAAGTAAATGTCTAAATTTGAGATGGCTAAAACCAGGTGAGATGAATCCCATCCTGCATATCATTTTGGGGGAAAAAGATCAACCTTTTCTCCTACAATCACTGCTACGTGAAAATGTGAAATTTTTTCCCATGGTATTTCCAGAAGTGTACAGACTAAAACAGCTGATCAGACAACTGCATTTCAGGAGGTTCAGTAGTCCAGAAAAAGAATCAGTGAAAAATCATGCACCCATTTTTGTACCTTTTATGATTTATGATTGTAAAAGCCCATTCAAACCCTTTAACCTGCAAGGTATTCCCAAGACACAGGCCTTGAAACTGCTATGAATTCCACTGTAAATATGGCGCACGAGAGCCAGCAAATCCTGGTAAACCTCACACCACAAGCTTAAACTTTCTCCTTTACCCCTTTGTCAGCCATTGCCCCTGAACACAGCTAGCAGGGCCAAAATGTGCTGCTTCTCCTGGTAATGTCCAAGCATAGTCCTCCATCTCTGGGTGAAGTCTCCTCCATAGACAGCTGACCTTACATTAAGTGCCTGAGCCTGGGGACATATTTTCTTCTATGGACTAGTAGATGGAAAACAGTCTTTGGTGCAGTAAGGGTAACAAACCACTACCGATGAGTAACCTGCCGTGGTGAGATTTAACAGATAACTCATCTTTCATCAGTCATAACTGTAATACTTTCTTTCTTAGATGCCCTCCCCAGTTCTTCATAATTGCCACCATGTCGAGGTTCAGAATGATCAGGTGAGCACCAACTTTTTTAATTCTCTGTGCATCTTCCTGTTCAAGATTTACAGATATAATAACATGAACCATCAAATAAAAGAAGGGTGGGGGAGAAACACTGTTGTAAAATTTAACTGTGGTTAAAAGCCAGCCAACTAAATAACAGTTAAAAGAATTTTGCCAATTCGCTCAGTCCCTAGCTGATTGAAAGATTTAATAGAAGTATCATCTTTGCTATAAATACAGCATTACTCTTCTGACATATATAGAGAAGTTTCAGGAAGTATACTTTATTTTTAGCAACCTTAATTTAATGTTGAAAAATGTTACTTCTTGGAGCATTAGGTATTTTATATACAGTTGTATAATTGAGCACCATGATTATCACAGCATCCATAATCTGATTATGAAGGTCTTTTTTTTATCTATTATAGATACAGGTCTAATGTATGCCTTTTAGAAGCTGTGTCAAAATGGACATGGCTATATGAGGTATTCAACTTCTGCCAGGAAAAACGTCTAGTGGGTACCGAGAGAAGAGAGGTAGGTAACAGGATCTGTGCCCCGTAGAAAATCATAACTGCTTCTTGCTGCAGTACTTCCACTGTCACTTTCTGTACAAAGTGAGGTCCTGGCATACCCTGCCTGTTCCCCTGCCAGAATTCGGAATGGCCAGAGTCCACCGCAGCTGCCAGATGAGTGCACTGCACTGAGAGAGGGAAGGCATTGCCTCCACCAGCTGCGTTTTGTGCCAGCACAATGCAGAGGAAGGCATGAGTCACCCTGCACAGACTTCCTGTATGACTTTGATTAGCTAAGATCTTTTTTTATATAACTAAATTTTTAGAAGAGATGTATAATGGCCTGCATTTTCCAGAGTAATAGGTTACTTTGCCTATTCTCAGCTTCTTTGCTGAAATTGCTAAAACTGAGTGTCCAGATCTCTTCTGAAAACAGACCCACTTTAAGGTTGAAGTCAGGCACATGCCTTGGTTTAAAAAACGCTGGTGGCTATATCTTTTGAAGGGTATGGGCAGTATGCATAGATTTCCAGCCAAAAAAAATACCTTTTTTAGTCTTGGTTCTGTTGGTTTCTCTAATTTAAAAACTATGCTCTACTCAGAATGTTTCCCAAATTCATTCCATCTAGGTAGGAGTTGGCATCGCTGTTACATGCCTGTACCTTGAAGACAAGCTGTTTTGAAATCAGCACACACTTCTTTCTAAAATGCCCCTATTTTTAAAATCCACATTCCTGCTGGTTAAAATTCCTCTTGCCCTGTAAAAACTGAATGATCTTCTTGTGGGACTTGATGCAATGCAGGCTGCAGGCAACCCGGTCCTTTCAGAGTAATGAGGACTGTGAGCAGATGATGTTTGGCCCTGCATGTGCTGGGTCCTTTTCTTTCAGCGTAATGTGCACAAATGGTGTCTCTTTTTTTTTTTTTTAAGAACATTTCGATGTTTTCTGGATGGGATTGCTATATAGCTCTGAAAACTGGCTATTGCACAGGTCACATAGCTGTTTAGATATGCATTTCCATTGCAAATTCTGCCCATTTTAGAAATACTTGGAATACATATGGTGCCATGTAATTAAACTGTGATGGTTCCAGTGGAAGTGTTATGCTCTATCAAGCTCATAATATCAGTTGAAAAGAATTTTTTTAAAGAAGATGCACACAATGCAGTGTGGAGAATAATATATCTTTTCACAATTTATTGAACTACATTTGCATAATTTAATTTTTTGAAGTCCATAAATACTTATTTATTTGCAAATGCTTGACATTATGATGTGACTGTATCAACTCTCATGTAACCTAATGAGAATTAAAGAAATTAAAAACCAGGGCACTAGCACAAGAAAAATGAAAAGAATCCTGTATAAATAGCCAGGAAAATATGATACAAGAAATGAAAATCAGACACATTTAAAATTAAAGCTGACACACTGTTCTCAGTCCACGCCACTGTGTATAGGGACTGTTGAACAGTGGGTGTTTTGTGATTGTTTTTTCAAAGTGAATCTCATTCTCAGGAAAGGTCCTGGGCTGATACCACTAGCATGCAAAAGTTGTGTTCTTTTTTAAAATGTTCCATGCATGAACTGTAGCAAAACGCAAGAAACATATGAGCTGCTGAGCATCCTTATCTCCCAGGGTACTCAGTGGAGGGAATGGCGTTCAGCATCCCACAGGATGGACTTTCCTTTGTTTCCTTTTCATTAGCTTTTAGCTTTTTTCATAGGAACAAGTTCTACATAAGAAAGTAATTAGGTTTCCTTGCCTGTCTTGCCCGTAGCTGTTTGGTTTGTGGGAATTTCTGGGCTTCACAGCTCCAACATAGGAACCGGAAGAGTCTTCCTCTTACCACTAAATCTCTCAATCAAGCACACCTTTTGTGGGGTGAAGATTTTTGCCTAGAAAACATCTCACTGTTACAGACAGAGGATAATCTCACAAACTAGGTGCACTGCCCTCTTCCATACAAAATTGCAAGGAAGTCGATGTCCTGGAAATGCATTTATTCACTTTTGTTTCCTAGTCCAAAAAGAGCCAGTTCTCTATAACAAAGGAGCAGAAGATTTAGCTAATCTCCCTCTGAATGAGGTTCCTGTTTTTGCCCCAAGCACAAGGATGTTTTTGCACTGATCTCTTTGCAAGACCAGGGTCTACTGTTGAGCGCATTCTGATCAAAATCAATATTCAGCCCTTTGCATGCTCGGGTTTGTGAAGGAGTTCAAGAAATAAAAATCTATTTTCATAGTAAAAAAAATGAAAGGCATGAAAAGCAGCCCAAAATAAGACTGTAGATTTTCTCATTTGAAATTTAACAGAAAAAAAAAATCAGATTACTGTAACCTTAACTGCACAATGCAGATGCTTACTTGAGATAGGAAGGCAGGATTTTCTTCTAGCTGAATTTGGGGGTTCTTTCCAAAAAGCCTTTATCCTCTGCAGTGGACATGGACACAACGGTGTGATCAGAAGCGTCACATTGCATTTTACAGCTGGAACAAGCAAACAAAAAGCCTCTCTGTAATTGTTATGCATACATTAATGCAATGGAAAGAGACCCTCTTGGCAGTGTCTCCATGGCACTGAAACAATTCTTCTGTATTTTTTTTCTTATTATAGACAGGAGCAGCTATCTTCTTGTCTGTTCCAGTCCATCTTATTGATAGAAGTCTTGACAATCAAGCTGTATATGAAGTGGATGCATCAGTCTGAGTTACAAGCATAATTTAAAATACTCAGTTAGTTGCATATTTTAAATATTGCTATACCATAATTATACAGCTGTGTCATGCTTCTTGTCCAGAAATTCCTGGAAACCTGAAATTGCTTGTTCCTTGATGTCGCCACAGGCTGTTGAAATTCAAATGAGCTTTTTGGTCAGCTGTATTAAGTCTGTAGGACAGCCTGTGATGCCTGGATTGGAGGCAGGAGACAACTCTTGTTAGTAAATGTGTGTTTGAGCGTATTGGTACCACTGAATGATAGCTAATCATCTGAAAGTCAAAGGAAGCCTCTTTAAGGGAGCAATGCCTCGCCAGAAGAATAAGAACAAGTCTGGGCCACATCTTTATAAGTAATGAATTCTCATTTCCTTTCAATCTGGCAAATGCCCTCTTTAAAGGTTAATTCTTAAATAGTCACTTGGGAACAGATGTCTCCTTCACTCTGATCTCTGCGAGTCAAGCAGACTGCTAAGAAACTTCAGTTTGTCTCTTTTATTACCTGATGCCCCTTTCTTTCAGATTAAAACCACTGATAAAGATAATTTCAGCTGCCTGATCTCCTGCATATTTTGTAATTGCTGAATAAAGAAATGAGCTGAAGTAACTAAATAATAACAAACTGGTACCCAGGCAAGTTACAACTGCATTTCCCAAATTCCTCACTGTTATTTGAGGCAGTGAGGCAACAAGGAATATGCTTTTTTTGTATATCATTCAGGTGGCACAAAGACTCTGTGGAGGCAACTGCCTTGGCTGAGCAAAGGACCATAAAGGCTGTTGGGATGACAAAGTAAATTGCCATTTTCTCTTATTTAGGGTGATCTGGCTGAAGGCTGAGTATCAACTTAAGTATGTCCGTGACAATCAGAAAGGATGCTGTCCTTGTTCCATGGCCCTCACAGACCTGGATAATCACCCCCACCTCCCACCCCCAGCTCTGAAATTCTTGCAAAGATAAACCAGATTGAAAYTGTTTTGACACTGTTCATTCATCTGTATGAGCACGGAACGAGAAAGTTTGACAGGAAAATACTTCAGAGACATATGATAAACTAATACTACCCAGATGAATGCAAGCACTGCCTGGAATATAGACGACGGTGGGTAAATTGCTTCAAATGAGCCTTATTGATTCCACTTTGTGTTGATGGGGCATATCTGAAGGAGGAAGTTTCATTTAAACACTTGGGCACTGCAGTAATTAAATGAACTCTGGGACAGTTTACGTAACGGACTGGCTCTGATTCTTTAGGAGCTGGTGACTATCTCCCTTAAACATGAAACATGTTAATAGCCAAGCAGCTAATTCATTATAATGAAATGAAAAAATACTGTAGCGCCCTTGCGGCCCAGATAATGTAGCAGCAGGTTACTGTTCTGATGAATAGGGATGTTGCTCAGCAGATGTAATGCTTTCTAGTTTTAGAAGAGGTTAGATCAATTTCTTATTCTTTATGAAGAAGGGTGATTCCTTTGCAGTGCTGCTGAGAGATGTGGACGTTTACATCTTTGAGTTAATCACCCCCAGAACAATCCAACCACTACAGGTATGCTTAGCTGTTATTTTTCTTGCTATATAAATAAGAAATTAATTTATAAAACAGGAAATACAAGAGGGATTTGGTTTCTGTTTCTGTACTTTAATGGTATTTCTATAGACTTCTACTGCTCGCATTGTATTTAAGGAAGACCAGAGAGGGGAAAAGCCATCTCCCGTGGGCGGGGAAGGCTGCAGGTGGGAACACATGGGACTCCCAGGCTGCGCAAGCCGTGTTTGGGTGGGCAGCCCAGCGAAAGGCTGTGGTTCAGTAGATGGCAGTCTTCCCTCAGAGTCTGCTTAGTCCCTGCCTAGGCTGAGCTGATGTGGAGGTGGAAAAGGGACATTGCTCCTCTGGAAAGCTCAGGGCCTCCCCTCATTGCAAACCCCATTTGCAAACCCTTTATGCACTGTTTCATAAGGCACCTCTGGGAGCTAGTGGTGATGCACTCAGTGCTCCATCAGCATTGTTTAAAGGCGCAGTTACAAACCCCTTTACTAGTATTCTGGCCCCAAAGCTCCCCGTTTGCCTTTATCTGATTGTTAGAGGTGAATTGTGTCTGAGCAAACAGAAGATCAGAGGAATGGAGCACACACAACTGAATCAGCTCTGGTAGCAACTGTCTCCCAGTTTTTCTCTCAACCAATATCTGAGATCTCTTACAGTCAGGTTTCATAGTAGACAAAAAAATGACATAGTGTTAATGAATGCCCTGGACAACATTTTCCTAGCCATCACCAAGGAATAGCATTATAATAGTATTACTGAATGAGTGGCATTTAGGATGATACATTATGCTTTGTGTAAAGATGACTCCTAACACAAAAATCAATGTCTGGAATTTATTATGTCATTTAACTTAACTCTTGATTTTCATTAATTTGGGAAATGTAGCACTCCCAGTGGATACTCAAAAAGGAAAGGCAGCTATGTCCTATATTGCAACCACGTAAATAGCAAATCTCCCCATGCCAAGATTCAGGTCTATTTGCAGAGAGTTCCCTGCTGTTCTCACTGCCCCTACTTTTGGTATGGTAATAAGATCTTCATGATTTAAGAATACTTCAATAATTTTCTGTAACATTCTTTTCTTGTGGTCCCTCCTGATCTCACTTCCCTGCTCATCCTCTGCCATACTTGAGAGCTCACCCAAGGTTGTCTTCAGCTGAGACAAAGCTGAAGAAGTACCCTATGGCCTCTGCTTACATTTGCAGACGTGCACTGAGGCAGTCCTGCGCATTTAATCACGAAGAGACAACACAGAGCTGGAAGTGAGGATGGCCATTCTGCAGGAAATTCTGATTATCCATTAGTGTCAAACTGAAATGAACATCTGACTGTGATCCTGCTTGTGCAAAACATTCTGAAAAATTGTTTAGGGAATAGAAAAATGACAATTTTTTTTTTTTTTTTTAATAACATATGGGTGCTTTGTTTCAATAAGGACCAAACGCTTTGATTTGATGTTATTTGTCCCACTATGCTATACATATTCAGGTGAAGGGGAGTGACAGATGACATTTTTCTATAATATTACCAAAATGATGAGGTACATTTATGTTAGGTATTAAAAATAACTTTTTACTGGTAAGCAGGATGAAACTCATGAAAAAAAGCCTTGTGAGGCTAGATTAGACAAAGCTCTGCCAGGGATGCTGTATTTAAGTTGATTGTACCTAAAAAGGAGAGGAATGGACAGTCAGTTGCTGTCTTCAGGCAACTCCCAGCCTGTCAATTCTGAGAGAGTCTGCAATAAAACACAGTATTGCTAGCAGTGAAGGAGAATGCTCTGGATTTCTCAAAATGAAATGTTTCAGCTATATCAAAAAGGAATGAGTAGACTATTTTTGTAAAATCTGCAGATGGAAACATTCCTGCAAAAATGCTTTGATTTAAGTAGGACAGAATTTTCCATCGGGAATTTTTTAAACCAGTTTTGCTCTTCCTCTCTTTGGGGAGTGTTTTGTTACACAACTGTATCTTTCACCAAAAGTTCTTCCAACATCCTGTTCCTTGGGTGTTTGTTAGAGAAGTGGTTTCCCTGTCCATGTGTTTCCCAGTCCAATGTGTTTGGATTGCAGCTCTGCAGGACCTCTTGGTAGTTTGCCTTGCCTGACTCACACCAATGTGCAAGTAGGAGAGGTCCTCGCAGCAGCACATACGTTCTAGAGTGATGGAGGTCATGCTGTTGAGTTTCAGGTCATTGACCCTGAGTCTAGTCTTTACAGAAAATCATTTGAAAAGCATGTATCAACAGAATCAGACCCTGCAAAGGCTATGGCTGTACTTGCAAAACATTGTTCATGTCCTGAAGACTTCAGCCAAGAAACTGTCTGTGTGGATCTAATTGCAGGTCAAATTGACAAACAACAGTATATACTTGACTCTTACCATTAATCTAGTTTTATATTGTCTGTAACCAGAAGCTATGTCCCTTTATCAGAGGTTTTTACAGGCTATGTCTATACTAGTAAATAAAACAGGCAGGGGCCGGTCTCCAGTCTTGAGGCCAGTTGGTACTGCATGGTGTGCGTACAGCCAGAAGGAATCCTGCTCCCCTTCTCCCATAAAATGGGACTGCCATGCCCAGGCTGCCAGTGAAGAGAGGTCCTTGCCCTTACTACCCCTGAGTCCTTCCTAGGCAATGTTTGAGACAGCAAAGCCAAAACCAGTGTTAGGGACTGCGGTAACAGCTTAACTGAATGGAGAGTTGCAGACCAGCACTTGGCCTGTGTCTTGACCTTGTTTAGTTTACTACTATAGGTGTAACCATATGTGAAGATGTGCCCACTCTCCATATTTTCTCCTCTCAGTATCCTGCTAAGGTAAGGAAGGACTGTATTGACTTTCCATGCCTCCCTACCCTCACAGATAAAGCAGTGAGAGGTGATGTGTCTTGCCCAGGTTTATGTAAAAATCTTGCAGAAAAACTGGAATGCATGTGCTAGGCCGTATGTCACACAGATCATTATTGTTTAAAAATGTGCACTGACAGTCAAAGCTGTGTTTTATTCAAGGGTCTCTTTCGTCCATTCTGGCAATGGGTAGGGACTTCAAAGTATGTGCACTTTAAATTTATTTATTTATTATAAATCATATTTATAATACCAAAAGAAACCTCAGAATAGATGAGAAACAGACAATGAATTTTTAAACACTTTTCTCCCCTTAAAAATTTGATAAGATACAGGGTTATTTTTACCTCCTGTTTGTTTGGAGTGGAGAATTTGTTTCAATTAGAGTGGCAGCTCCTCACCCCCAAAATGTTCTGTAATCATCAGTGAAAAGTGCAGAATCAACAGAAAAATCTGTTTCATGAATTGCTCATAAACATAAATCGTTCAGACAATACAACTCTACTTCCTGCTTGGGCACTTATCCAGGCAGTGATCCAGCTGAGAGTTATTTTCTATTATTTAATTTTAATTGAATGTGCTGTTACAGGTACTGTGCACAAATACCAAGCACGGTAACTGACTTAATTACATAATTTTTCCCAGGAAAGCGTGACTTTACATATCCCCTTAATACAACCACAGTTCCTGTGTAATCTATCTCTTTTTCTCACTTTGCGTTTTGACAGATGGGCTCTGTCAGACTGAGCAGCCGTGATCCAAGGTGTTACCACCCTCAGCTCTCCTCTGCCCCGTGCTGCTGGGAGCTGCTACCCTGGAGCAGGGTGACAGAAGCCGCCGTGATCTGCTCCATCGCTGCTGGGTGGCTTTGTGGCTTGAAGCGTTGATGAGCTGAGAGCACAATCTCTGCTGAGCAGCAGGTACATTTGCGTCTGATGCTTCTGCTATGGGAACACTGACTTTGGAGAGAAAAGGGGGGTAGACAGATGGGGTGATAATGCCCTCAGCCACACTTACTGGTCTGTCACAGCCCCTGGCTTCTTCTAACAGCATCCCAGCACTGCCTCCACACAAATGAATTTTCTTTTTCAGTAATATCAGCACAAATTTCCCTGTGGCAAACTCCAAGCCACTGCCCTGTTGTCTACCATGTCCACACCCAAATGTTCAAAAACCTGAGTTGGGCTCCCCAAGTCACGCTATGTCAAAGCATTTGAAAATTGAATTCTACAGTTTTACCTTCCAATATTTGAACTGTACAAGCATAAAGGGTACCAAGTTAAAATTTTTTTGGTTGGCTGGTTGATTTTTTTTGTTATGATAAAGCTGAATTTTCACATAACTTCATGAATTCCCAGGGGCATAGTGAACCCCTTCTTCCAGGACTTTCCAGAGAGTTTGGGGTGGCCCACAGTGATGCCAGAGCAGTGCATGTCCAAGCTGTGGTCCCAAATCAGTGCTGCTGCCAGGCTCTGCTCTGGGACCTGCATGGGGGACAAGGAGAGGGTTTACCCCTTGCGCACTCCCTCACTAAAGAAAATGCCTGTGATTGCCCCCTGGAGCAAAGGTGGCATCACTTCTCTCCTTTTCTGCTGAAAAGAGAGACCAAAGAAGAGCAGCACAGGGCTGTGGGAGCAGTACGTTGCCACCAGAACTGTGCGGTCCCTGGGSGTGAGGGAGTTAGTCATTCTGTTCCAGGTTAGCCCAGTGCTGTGGAAGCAGAGTGATGACCGCTGTCATCTCAACGGATGGACCTGCCCAGGAATTATGTTCTTTGGCACAGTCAGCATCTAGTCTTCATATATCAGACCCTAAAAGACCTGCTGCCTGCTCAAAGTGCAGCTCAGGGTGTTGGTTTTGATCATTAAAGCCTCTCACTGTCTTTGTGCATTACCCAGTTCAGCTGGGAATTGTTTTCAGCGAGAGTCTTCTGCTCTGGAGCTGACCCCAGCCTCAGCCACTGATAACATCAGTGAAATGGAAGGTCTAGCCATAGTATCATGATCAAGAAATAATGATTTATAGACCACTTTGACATATGACTATAGGTCAAGATGTGTAAGAATATTTTAATGCGGCTTCAACAGACAGATTTGCTGAATGTTAATGGCAATTCATATTTTGTCCTCAATAAGGATTCAGTTTTTTAACATACATTGTATTTACCTGTGCAACAAGTGTTAACAAACTAGCTGATATATTTATTTCATTCTATAGCATGTATCAAAGAGCTATTTATTCACAATACAGTGATCATAAATTTGGTTTCCTTAGTGATTTCCCCTGCATGCATGAACTCTGGTTTATGTTAAAATTCTTTTCCCTGATAGATCAAATTATTTGTCTTCAGGGAAGTTGGGTGGACTGAAGTGACACAATAATATTTGTGATGAAAATCTGAAAAATGAGTGCCTTTGCAGTTATTTACAAGGCGGATATGGGAGAACTGTGTGTTCTTTATGTTATACTAAAAATATAGGCTAAATAATTTGTTTGGCTTTTATCCATAGAGATGGAATGGAGAGTTTATTAATTCTAACACTTAACAGCTATATATCAGGAAAATGGATGGAAGAAGAAATTCTCAAAAAAACCCACAAAATGTAGGTTTCATCCTAAGTTTTCCCTTCTTCACAAGGCTTTTCTGCTCCATAGCCTTGTGTCTCAGGAGATGTGCCTCAGATCATCTCATTATAATATCTTGTGTTGAACTGAGTAGTGTTCATGTGAGCAAATTTGAGAGTAGGTCCATCCCCTTGGGGTTTCAGTATCTGGTGTCAGGTTGTTTGAGCAGAAAAATCATCTGTTCTTACACATTTTATTCCTTCACATCCTCCATTCCTATCCTGAAGAACGATTTCTAAAAGTGTAGCAAATGTTTGGGATTTTCAGACTAAGAAACATGGAAACAGAGGAAGACAATTTTACTTCCTTGAATCCCTTTAAGTATTAAAATCTCTCCCTGCTTTTTAAGAGCAAGGAGAGAGTGGGAACTTAACTCACAAAGATGCAGGTTTATATGAGCTTACAACCATCAGGGAGCATGTACAGCTAGGATCTGTATGATTTCCTTAAAGATGTTAGCAAATCCACAGTCCTAGTAATGCGAAATGCTCCTTGCTCTGCAGCCTGTTGGGAACCTTGTTGTGCTTTGACTCCCTTTGAAATATGATGGCTGATAGTACTGTGTTTTCTGTTTATCTGTAACTGCCTTGTCTTTTTTTTAATACTGGAGAACAAATCTGAGGTAAATTACAGTACTGTCTTGGCTGTATGTGCTTCCTGGGTTGTAGTTCTTAGTTCATGGATGTGTTAGGCTTGCTGTCGTGATGGTGTTGGGGACTGTGGTCAGGATTTTGCTCAGCAGTGCTAGATGCTGTCACACCTGCAGAGTCCATAATAGTTACAATAGTGAGTCTTGAGGAGAGACTTGCAGGTTTGAAGCAAAAGCTTTGTTCCTTACCGAGAAATGAAGAAAGGGTGAAAGCTTCTGGAGGAAAAGTGAATGCGTAAGTAGCCCACGCCAGCAGCAGTGGGAGTGCAGGACATGGGTAAGGGGGCCTGAGCTGAGGTTAGAAGCAGAAGATGCTCTTGTTCCTTTTCCTGCTTTTAGCAAAATGATGGAGTTCAGTTACCAAGAGTGTGACTGCCTAAGAAAATTCAGCAACTAAAAGAGTAAAGCACGTTTTCTATTTTTCCACCTTCATTTTGTTGCTGTTCTCTGCATTCATCCTTTGGTTGCTCATACACTGAGTAACGGCAAAAAACCAAACAAACAAGCCCTAGCAAATCTAGTAATTTTGCTTGCTTGCTTACTGCTTAACCAGGCTAAAAAAAATGAAAGGCATACAACAGAGAAACATGACAGATCAGGAGAAGAACAGAAAAAGTTTTCATCTAAAACAACTCACTTTTATATTGACACAGGCATTGCTTGTTTTAATGACTGGGAAAGTAAAGGACGGTTAAAGGCAAATTATGTATTTTTTGATACATATAATTTCTTCAACTCACATCTTGCAGGAGAATTGTTAGGATCTGAGTCTACTGGAAAGCTCAGGATTGACAGTGCAGTTCTTCATCTCAAATTTACAAAGCTATATTGATTGTCTTGCTGTAGCACATTGTGACAACATGGTGGCAATCATTTTGGCAGCAACATAACCTCTAGACTTTTCTAAAATGGTCTAAGTGGTCAACAATTTATTAATGTTCCCATAATGGTGCCATTATGCTGCTTGTTTCTGTGCTGATTTCCTAAATAGGGCACAGCAACTTTTGCTGTGGCAGCTTTTGTGGCAAAGGCTGAGCGAGGTATGTCACACTGTGTGAGTTAATTTAGTCTAACAGCAGTTTGTTCCCCAGACAAAAAAAGAAAAGGCACTGATGTATGTGAAAAAGAGTCTTGAGCTATGTTCCTTTAATGCTGTTATGTTATGGCAGTGTGGTACTGTTTTAAAATGGGGGGGGGGGGAGAAATTCATAACTGAAACTTTAAACAAAATTCATAAACTTAAGACTTGCATGGCAAACTGGGCATGAGAATTATAGCTGTTGGCTGTTGCACTCACTTTAACAGTATTAAGGAAACTTGTAGGATACTAGCTATTAGCAAATTATTTACTCAAAAAAAGATATCTGAAGATGAATGGACATGATAGCTTTTGCCTTACCTGCTTCCTAATGTCCAGCAAGATCTTTGTTCTCTGCTTTAAAGTTTTTCTGAATAGTTCACCATAATATCAAATAATTGTTGCTGAAGGGTGGTTAATGACCCAATATATAGCTATTGTAGCAAAATTATGTCCTTTAAGGAAGTAGGCTTTAAAAGAATAATTAACCAGTTTTGACGGAGCTTTAGCTGGTGGAAGTGCAGCTCCTTAGCTGCATATTTATTTAAGTACATTTTTGGAGCAATTTAAGTCAGACATTTGTTCTTCTCTAATGGACACTGGAAGTTCTCCACCACTGAACAAACAGATTTTCACAGTTCTGGCTGTTGTATTCCTGAGCAGTGTTTCTCTTGAAAGGGTCTCTTACCAGCTGTGGACTTACAATTTATTATGCGATGCTGAAGGTCTAATGCCTTGGTTAACAGGCTGTTAATTACGCTAATGGTCCTTAGGAAAAGATTATTATGAAATGTAGTTAATAGTCCTTTACAGTGCAAAAATGTTGTCTTAATATAGAGATATGAAGAAATCACCATGGTGTCTCTTAGTGCATGAGAAGATAGAGAGATGAAAAGGATACACTGCTTGCTGTTGAAACCTTACAAAAAGACAAAGCAAAATTTCAAGATACTTCATTTCATTGGAGACATGATACAGGCCTTGCTATAGCCCATCCAGCCTCTGGTACTGTTATGTTTCATTCCCATTGTCACTGACAAGCTTTCAGACCATGATGGCATCCACAGTGTAAAAACTGGTGAAGTGTAGAAATAATGAGAATGAAAATCCCTGAGGTAAAGCCATGTCATGGCATGTTCCACTACAGGGCATAACATAAGCAGATATTTCCATGATGAATGATGTGCTATTAAAGTAAAGTATTTGTAAAACTAGATTGAATGGAGCAAATTATAGCGGGATTCATAAGAGATATGGTATTACTATGGAGGAGAAAGTCAGTAGCCATTTTCATTTATGAAGACCAAGGAACCGAGCTGGGAAAAAAGTTTGCTCAATAGCAGTAGAATATTTATTTTTTGACCTTTCTTTTAATCTGGCACAGAACTTCCTATAGGAATCAAGGTAATATGTACTAATGCACTGTAATTACACTTATAGTGGGAGCACATAAAATAAGTTTATCAAAGAAAACCAACATTGTTTTTTCTCCACTTTAAGTTGTCCTTACAGCTTCATTGCTCTCTAGCCCTTTTTCACACAAAAAATGTCTAATAACTCTCCCTCTCACCTCCAAACCCATAACTTATGTAGCTGAAGCAGAGAGGAAGACTAGAATATGCAGTTTAAGGTGGAAACACAGACGTAAATATCAGGGCAAAATTCTATTCTTTTTTAAATATCTAGATATTTGAAGAAAGTGTATCGTTAACACAGAGTTACACTGGTGTATCCAGACTAGAATTTGTCATTTCTGCTAATTTATATCTTTTACTTCACAGTAGAGTTATATATTATACTAAATTGTATCCTGCTCTTATCCCTGCACCTATTGCAAGTCCTTGTTCAATTTGCACTTTGGGTATTTGGTACATAGTGGCAATTCTAGAGCCACTTCAAAACAATGAAATACCCAGGTGAAGATGTCCATGAGAAAACAGAAGATGGTTCCACAAGAAACAAAGATACAATGTTCACTGGAGGCTTATATATGCAATGCACATCTTTGTGTAGGGTTGTAAGCCAGAGGTTTTTAATTCAGATTTATTACTCTCTTAATTTATTCTAACATGGCACTATATACTCTCTGTCAATTAGAAAAATGTAGTGTTGTACAAAACATACTTTAATAAGAATTTTCTTTAAACTAATAGTTTCAGGAGTTTCAAGAAGAAAATGGCAAACTGTTTTCCCTGTCTTGCTACCCTCAGATCCTCCACCACACCCTCATATTGCAAACAACAAATCAGTATTCATTAGGAGTCAGTGAGTTAATGGGTATTATACTTGGCATGCTATAAACTACAGAATCACAGGATGGCTGAAGTCAGCAGGAACCTCTGGATATCGTCTCGTCCAAACCCTGTGTTCAAAGCAGGATCAGCTACAGAGGGTTTCTCAGAGCCATGTCCAGATGTCTTTTGAATATCTCTAAGTGGGGAGACTCCAAAACCTCTCTGGGCAACCTGTTCTGATGCTTGACCAACCTGACAATAAAAAGCTCTTTCTTATGTTTAGATGGAATTTTCTATATTTCCATTTGTGCCCATTTCCTCTTGTCCTGTCACTGGGCACCACTAAGAAGAGCATGGCTCTGTCTTCTTTACACCCCCCACCCCCCATCAGGTATTTATATACATTGATAAGATCCCCCTGAGCCTTCTCTTCTCCAGGCTGAACAGTCCCAGCTCTCTCAGCCTCATCTTGTATGAGAGATGGTCCAATCCCTTAATCACCTTCATGTCCCTTTGCTGAATGCGCTCCAGTGCGTCCATGTCTATCTTGTACTGGGGAGCCCAGCACTGGACACAATACCCAGGTGTGTCTCACCAGTGATGGGTAGAGGGGAAGGATTACCTCCCTTGACCTGCTGGCAATGCTTTGCCTAATGCAGCCCAGGAGGCTGCTGGCCTGCTTTGCTGCAAGGGCGCATCGCTGGTCCATGTTCAACCTGGTGTCCACAAGGACCCCCAGGTCCTTTTATGCAAAGCTGCTTTCCATCCAGTTAGCCCCATACTGATTCATGAGGTTATTCTTACACTTTAAATTAAAATAAATTTTAAAATAAAGCTAAAAGCAAGCATTTCAGCCTTTCTCTTCAAAACAACATTTCTGCTCTTTTTTTTTTTTTTTTCCATAAAAGGGTCAGAACAGTAGTTGAGCTTCAGCAATATGTTGAAGCACCACTGGGAAAGCCAAAGCAGCATTATTTGTAACCTTGCATATGCCATAAAGAAGCCTAGAATTAAAATATGTAGAAATATAGAATGAATGTGATAAACAGCTGAAGCTTCTAATGAGAAAAAGATATTGACAATAACATACTATGGCCAGTTTTAGTCTTATCTCTTATTTTTACATTTTTTTGTTGTGTTTTTTTTTGTAAAGCATTCTCCTAATAGCACAGCGTATGTTGCTCAGTTTTCAGTATTAGACATTGTCTTTCAGGTACAGCTGAAGAAATGCAAAGGAATCAGTTATATATTCCTAGGRCTAGTTGTGGCATATTTGGAAGCAGAGATGGAGCTGTTCCTAGTCTTTGTTCGAGGGCCAAAACTGCAGTTGACAACAGTTGGAAATGCATTAACTGCAGCCATTATAATTGAGACTGTGGAAACAGAAGTGAGGGAGATATAATTTTCTTGTTTGGATTTGCCACTAACTTTGTTATGAGAAAACTTGGACAGCTAAAGGCACTACAACAATGGGACGGCTAAAGGCACTACAACAATGCAGTAGATATTTCACATTTTGTTGACACACTGGCAAAAACCAAAAGGCTGTCTAGCATCTCAAGCAAGATAACATTAGTTATGAAAAGCAATCTGATGAGAATCCAGCATATCCCTGCTCAAGCATTCCATTACAACATAGAAGACTGTAAAAGCTGAACTAATTTGTATACCCTGCCAAGAGGGTACGTGCCAGTGAGGATATCCAGAAGGAAATTGAAGTTATGAACTGGTACAACAGCAGTTGCACTGATTGCTCATGTTAGAGGGAGATTTGGTCAGTGAAAATCTACCATTTAAAGACCAAACTGTAAATCTTCAACTCAAATGTTATTTCAGTTTTTCTATACAATGTGAAAGCTGAAGGATTTGTTATAAAGGCAGAGCCAGTACCTGCCAAAGTAGGCGTGCTTCTGGGTACCTGGAACAATATGTTAAGGGGTGTAAATAAACAATAGTTATATTGAACAAAACCATCTTGGACCTAGCAAAACAAAAGGAAGCAAAAAGAAAATTAACATAGGTAGAGGATGGACTGGGGGCTCTTTTATTTGGTTGGGTTTTGCTCCTAAAAGATTTGATGGCAAGGAAAGGATCTACAATCAGGATCTTTTTTTGTCCTGAGTGCCTTACTGTGCTCTGAAAATGTTTCCAGAGTGTACACAGTTTGTTTTATGATGCCTCTTCTTTTTCTGCCTCAAAAATGTTAAGAGTATTTCCATTGTGCATTTTCAGAACTTGATGAGGTTTTAAGCATTCTTCCCATGTGAGAGCATCATCTGAAGAAAGGAATTATCAAGCTACAACAAAAAAGATTTTGTTTACCAGATAAACCAAAAGGCAATAGTAGCCCCTTCAACAATATACTTAAGTGTTTAATTTACATGTAATGTATTTGATCTGAATCATAACAAAACAGAATAAGTACTGTGGAGATTTCAAAGAAAATGATAGTATTATTACTTCACTCAAATACCAAGGGATGGTAATATGAAAATATTTATTTTCACAACATGTCGCAAACATGACAGCTTGATAATATTCTGGATGATTATAACTGACATTTTGTTTGAAAAATAGTAAATAATATGGTCTCCTGGAGCAATTACACAAATGCTTATTGGGAATATGCCCTGAGATATTCATAGAGAGTAGCGCTCAGAGTGGGGCTAGGGTTCCTCCAAGGCTGGTGTCATGGGCTGACAAATACCCCCCATTTCCCACCTAGCAAATAAGAAGCTAATCATGAGAAGTTAGAAGACAAGAAGGAATTTCAGAAAGGACATCATGATTATTGAAAAAGTTGAGAATTACTGTGCTTGAAGGAAAACACGGGAAGCCACAATGCCATTTTATGTCTAAATAAAGCTGATCCATTATGTTATACAGAACTCACAGAAATGTATTAAACACTTTAGGATTCCTGGGGATAAAGAGCTATACTGCATATCTCATCAGTTAAATATTTATTTCTCAGGACAACTAAGGACAGTATTTTTATGTGAAGAAATGATAAAGCTGTAAATGCAGACAAATGGTGGTAAAATCCCTGTAGGATGGTAAAGCTGCAAGTACAACACTGTTTCACAAGAAATCTTGGAAATCTTGCACGCCTCATGGCTTGAGTAATGAGGGGAAGTCAATATAGATCATTTTCAACATACTGCACAGTGCTTTGAAGGTTACTAAATGTGGATGGATGAATGTCTATACACAGCAACTATAATACATCGCACAAACCTCAGGGCTGTGAGCTGATTGTTTGTTTGTAGCTGAGGACAAAGCCAGGAGTAATTAAGCCACTATGTAGCATTCCTAAAGTTCAGAATGGTTTGCTGTTGTGGGAGTTAAGGATTTAACAGTCTTTATTCCCAAGGCTTTTGTGGAAATTGGTTGAGTAATTTTTATTAAGTCACGTAATACTTTTCCATCTAAATAAATAAATACAGATTTATTTATAAATAAATAGTCTCTTTATAAATAGTCTCACTTATGAACAAAACCTGATAATTAAAATCACCTATTTATGTTTGTGAATTTGCAGTTTGATGTTTAATAGCTGAAAATATCATGTTGCAATAGAGTAAAAATAATGGCTTAGACTGTCTGTAAAAAGATTTGTCGGAAGTACAGTACTACATGGGCAATCCCTGTGCTGAAATGCATGTTACGTGCTTCTCTATTATCAAAGAGAAACTATGGGATGTATAAGCAGAAAACTCAGCTGATGTCAGAGCAATTTCCTATATCACCATTACCATGTTATGCACCTAACCTTTTGGCCACTTAGAGTAAATGATAATTCCTTTGCTAGAGGATCACATGGGTTAGAGGGCTAATATTTTGTCCTTTACATGAAACTCTTCTGTTTCAAAACACACCTTATTTTTTCCTCCATGAATGTTCTCTGCTGCTAAAAGGTGGCAAGGTCCATTTGTGAGTATGGTTTATGGTCTAGCAATAGTTCTACATAGGAAGAAAGATAAAGTGCCTGCTAGACACAATGAACATAGCTCAGCAGAGCCCCAAGTGCGTGTGGCCAGCAACACTGCCGGGTAGTGCAGTGTCATATTCAGCTTCACACCTGTAGCTTGGAGAAACATGCCTATGGAGAAAGTTGAAAACTTGCATATGGAGAAGAGCACGCCTTTTACCAGCAGTCAAAAGAGTCTCAGGTGTCTGTTCCTCACACCTGCTACAGATCACAAGGCTGCAAAGAGGATGCTTTGGCCCGAGAGGACGAAGATCAGGACAAGAAGCAATGGGTGCAAACTGAGACACAGGAAGCACTTTTTTACTGTGAGGGTGAGCAAGCACTGGCACAGGTTGCCCAGGGAGGTTGTGGAGTCTCCATCCATGGAGATATTAAAAAATCAGCTGGACTTGGCCTGGGCAACCTGCTCTAGATGGCCCTGCTTGAGCAGGGGGTTGGACCAGAAGACCTCCAGATGCCCCTTCCAACTGCAACCATTCTGTGACTCTGTGACTGTGAAGATGTCCTAGAAGTCATGTATGTTGAATGAGTTTTCTTGACTTAATATACACATCATTCTGCTCTCAGTACAAGGAGCAATGTTACAGTCAAAAGCTGTGATATGGCCAGAATTTCTTGGCAATACATATTTGTGTTCTGACTCCAAGGCCAAACAATGGCCTTAAGGACATCATATTTGTAAGAAAATATGAATCTTTCTTATCAGTTCATACCCTCATAAAATCCAGGTTTTCTTATCTTCTGAGACAGAGGAACAGATCTTTTCACTAAACTGTTTTACTGGTATTATTCCTATACACTGTTATAGGCAAACTTGACAGTACTAGTGTTTCAAAAAGCACAGGTCAGACATGTGATACGTTGAACTCACTGTACAGGTGATGCAAAATTTTTCAGTGTAGGTGCATTAACCACAGGAAAGCAAAAAGCAGAAAGTCAGTAGTTTGCTGCTGAGTATTTAGTCTTCTGAACATATTAAGAGCATTGACAGATTTGGGTGGACTTACTAATTGCATGGTCCAGATTTCCATTTCTCTTCTGAGTAGGTGCCAAATGTGTGTACCTTTAAGTAACTAATTTGTACAGTCAACTGTGATAATTACTTACCTGAAAGAGAGACTACAGAAATAGCTGATCAGTTACATAAGCCACCGAACTGTCTGAACATATCCTTTCCTGTCTTTTATTTGCAGACACAAATATGTAAATGCTTCTCTAAAAAACTGGGCTTAATATTAGAACTTCTTCATTTGTAAAACTAAATGGTATAGAAAAAGGTGGAGGAGGAAAAACAAAAAGAATTTAAATGAGTCCAGATAGATTTGCATAATGTGAGAATGTCACTACACTTTAATATCTGTTATAACATTTCTGATACTTAATAAAATCAGGTTAGTGCCAGACTCTAGTAAAGGTCATCATAGTGCATTTTCATTTTATAGCTACAACATTTTCACATTTATTAAGATTATTTTAAACTAAATGAATTAAATGAATGAATGACATACTACGGAGGTAAATATCAAGGAAGAAGAATTATTATTTAAGTTAAAGGATGGTATTGGCACAAGATCAAATGATTATAAATTGGCCATGAATAAATTTGGAGGGGAAATTGGAAGAAGGCTCCTTATCCATCCAAGAAGTATGTTTCTGAACTGTCTGACAAAGGGGGAGGGGATTGAGTAATTTAAACTGTTTTAAAAGTAATGCTATATGCTTGGGAAAGGGATCACATAATTAAGTAAGAGATTTCATGGAGTGAGATTTGTCATAGGATCCTGGGAAAACATTTTGTCCCAGGGCATAAGTTTGCAGTGACAGTTTTTAGATACATAGTGTGTCAGTATTGCCAAAGAGGTCCCTTAGAAAATTATACAATCTTATCCATGTTGCTGAGTTTCTATTCAGCACTGGTTAGAAATCAGCTATCAGTTTCCTACCTTGATCTTTAATTTGGCTTCTGGGGTCTGCATTTACTGTCCTCTGAAGCCTTGGAGGTGAGCAAGCAGACATAGATGGGGTGAAATTGTACCTTTAATGGCATTACATCCTCAGATGTCTGGTTGATGTGCCCTGATCACACAGTCAGTGTAAAAACAGTTGCCAGGTATGAGCTCAGGAGGAAATTCTTTCCTGAATTTAAATTAGCAGCAGTCTTGCAGTGTAAGTATGTGACTCTCTTAGGACTCTCTCTGAGTTTTATTTAGCAACTAAAGTGTAGGGACCTGTGAGGTTAGCAAGATTCTTTCTGCTTTTACCTAAGGCATGGTTCAGGCTTGGCTTTCTGATAGGGTGTTGGGAAGATTTTTTTATCCCTTATTGCATGGTACAGATGTTCTTGGACCCCTTTCAAACCAGGCTGCTATTGCATGGCTGCCTGAAATTTGAGAAACTGGACTCTATGAGTTGGCTGATTTCTCCCATTCTTTGTTCTTAAATAAGGTAATCATCTTGTCTATTTTAAATAGAATATTTAAATTCCATTTTTTAAGAAAATAAAAGTTACTGTTAAGAGTGGAAACAAACAAGTCATATGTATCCCTTAATTTTATAATTCTGTAACCATTCTCATATGGACTTTCTGCTTCATGATCACCTTCACATTGGTACTCCCTGCCTCACTATAGGATTATACAGGCAAGGGATGACACATGAAATGGGAGCTGTGCCTTTGATTCTGAGGCACAAAGGGAGAAAAGAGAATACAATGAAATCAGTATTTCTCAATGGTAAGCCTTTGCTCCCAGGAAGCCTTGAACAAGGATCCCATGGAGGCCAGCTTAATCATGAAGTTTATTGACAAAGCTGACAAGAGAAAATTGCATAGTACTTGTCTATGACAGCTGCCTTTAGCAGTGCTTTGAGCCGCAAATCCAAAAAACAAACAAAAACCCCTCCTGCATAAAGTAAGATCTCACAGCTGGACTATACAACTAGGTTTCTTGTGATTTACATCAGCAGAGATGACGGGGATCTGAAAGATCTAGAGAAATATTTGTTGCAACTCAAATATATTTGAAACAGCCAACACATTTTAAAAAAAGTCTAGCAGGTATTTGGCAAGAGGAAAAATAATCCCTTCTGTGAAATACAGCAGATAGCGTGTTGAATACCATCCACTGTCTGTTCGTCAGAGGTCCACAGTAAACCAGCAACATTGCCAATAGTTATACCATAATTTCCAGATCTCATCTCTGTGTGTTGTGTATTGCGAGAGTGTGGTGATACCATGATGAGAAATTATGATTCATAGTATTCCTGATGTTTTTCATAATGTTCACCCATGAAATACCACGAAGTTCTGAATGCAAGAGGAAATAATTCTGACCTCTTGTTCTTCAGATTTGTCAAAGGACTCCAAAATGACAGGCAAAGACTATCAACTTATGTATAGTCTTGACTAACAGACTTTTCACTATGATGATAGGAAGGATGAAAGCTGTAAAAAGAACTCTGCTTTTCCCCCCACTAGATTTTCTCAAATCTGATCTTCTTCACTSTTCTGGTTTAAAACTTTCTTCTTCAGAGTGGGGAAAAACAACTTCTCCTCTTCCCTGTTGCAAAAATGAACTTTACAATGCAAAGGCTGTCTAAACCCACATTCCAGCTGTCACTAGAAATTTTAGCATATTACAGCAAATAAACCAGTCTGCTGCTGAAAATAAATGGGAATTAGAACTGGTCAGAAATGTTTTGCCCTGCCCTGCTTGCCTGTGATAGATGTGATGAATTTCAGTAAAAGTGGTTTTGATCACAATTTCCATCAAAAACTTCACCTTCCAACAACAACATTTGAGCATTTTGCCAAACCTATATAATTTCTTGATTAGGAGAAAATCTAGTTCGGACGGAAGATGAAGATATGTAGTCCTATTAGTATGTTCTCAAGGACACGAACTATATTGTGAAGGGACATAAGGGAAAAAAGGAAAAAAGGCCTAAGGGCTCCAATACAGTAAAAAGTTTCAGCTGGCAGAAATGAGAATTAAAGCATGCAGGAGAAAATAAACTGGAAAACATATATTAAGTGGGATGGAAAGAGCAGTAAAGCTAAAAGAGACCTTGGGGAAGAGAGAGGACAGCAAATTAGACATGAATTTGTAATCTGATATTGGAGCAAAACAAGGCAATGAAAGTTGAGCTATTTATACAAAAGAAGTGCATCATAAAAATACTCCAAGTAAATGAAGTAAACATTTTGGCATCTAACTTTCCCAATAGTGGGTTTATAGCCCCATTTTATAACCAGAATTGCAAATATGGAGAGCAAAAAGGGTGAAGGGCTGGATCTGGTCAAATATAGGCCTTGTGAGTAGTATCCATCTTGCCTAATTTTACACATCTAGAAGTTAATTGACACATCAAAATAAGCTCCCTGTCTTAAGAGCAGACACATCACCCTTTGGATCTGCCTGTTTCTACAAGCATAGAGTGACTCAAGGGGGACCAATTTAGACAGCTGAACTTTTGGATAGCTAAAGTTTAGAGAGGTGAATCATGCTTTTTTGTTACTAGAAGACCTGAGAACTGAGAAGATGAGAATGACATGAGAGGTCTAGAGGGTCTAGAAAGGATTAGATGTTTTGAAGAAGTACTGAGAAAAGACTGAAGACCTGATAGCAGTAAATAAGTATAGGAAAAATGAAAACTTTGAGGAATGTGAAAAAATATTTGAGGTGGTATAGATGAATATAACCAGGAAAATTAAAGCATGTTGAGGGGGATTTAGTATTTTGCAGCTTGTACATGGAACTCACAGTCCAGTTCAGGTGAAGGAAATGAATAAGCTGCAGGGAGAAAGTTTGAACATCCAGTAAGATAATTCTTTTTCTCCGACTTCTCACAGTTTATGACTTAGTATTGCAGCACTGTCAAAGCATTTACATCAGTAAATGGAAAATCTGCAAAATGGAAGGATATCCAGGTTGTTCCAACTCAGAGAGCCAGTTAATAGTTGCCTTCCTTAAACTGATTCACTACCTACGATTATGGCAGCTGCATGCCATGGCCAAATTTAGATGAGCAGTAACTCTTTGCACACAACACCGAGTTCCTCAGAAAAGCACCGCTCTTCTGCGTAACCATTTTCTATGACAAAATTGTTGATTTTCTGCTTTTACCTTCTATTTGTAGCAAGTGCAAAGAAGACATGCTAACCCCCAGGGTTTCATGGTACTATTTTATTAAGGAAATAGTATGACCTTTACTGACTGACATTTTATAGAAAAATCTGGGCTTTTTTGTATAAATTTTTACTTTATTTGTGACAAAATTGGAAATCTGTTCTTTTCACAATAAGTTTTGACAAGATAAGGGTGGTTTTGGTGTTTTTTTTTTGGTTGAAGTGTACATTTCCTGGTGTAAATGAGTTTGTTACTCTCAGTTTCAGTTAACTGGCATCTTTTTAAACAATTCATTGTTTTTGTTTACTGAAAGATCAGTTTTGTCAACTTTAAACATGTTGACTTACACTTATTCATGATGATGGAGCTCAAATTAAGGCTGATATAATTAAGCTCTGAATATGTCACCCCCTTGCCTTTCCATAACCCTGTGAAGTTGAGCCATCCTGTCTTGCAATATGCAGCCTTTTATACTGAATGAACAAAGCTGAGTCTGACGTAAAATATATCCTGGAGTCAGACTTGCAAAGCTCTTAAAATTACTCACCCAGACTGAAAATCTAATTATCTTTCAGTTTTCTTCCTTTTACCATGAGATTGGTCAATAAAGTGGGGGGAAAGCAAACTCACAAATGACATTTTAGATGCTAATGGGAGGAGAGGGAAAGGAGAAAGAATTTTCCAAAACTAAATATAACCCCTGTCTCCAAAAAACAAGTAGTAAGGTTAGGCACCATCAAGTTTAAATGCATCGTGATACAGTTCATGTTATACTGTTTAGTATGCACTGAGTGCATAGAGGGAAGAGCATGAGAGAAAAGTAAATGAACTCAGTACAAAATAAATGGGAAACATAAGGCTTTTGAGACTAAGACAACATTTCACCGTCTCTTACTCTTTTCTTTCTTTTTATTTTAGGTTGAAGTAGTTTATCCTTTATATTTCCAAGTTTCTATATTTATCTGTGAAGCAGCTGGTGCTATTTGTTCTGGGTGATTTAATTTATTTATTACCATGTATTCTAAAGACACATAACTCTATCTTCTAATGGTTTTACTGCATGCTCTTTAAATTGAAACAGTTGATCAGTTTTTTTGCTACACTGTCTCCTGGTTTCTTTAAAAGAACAATTAGACTTCAGTGCATTTTTCTTAAACAAGGAATTTAATCAAAGTGAAAGAAAGACTTGAATAATGCTGTATAGAGATTCACTAAACATGAATATCAGGATGCTGGGGAAAGCTTCATGTAGATTTTGTTCTTTGGTTAAGAAGTTCACAAAGGCTACAAATATAGTTGCAAAGTGATGTGTGATCTCCTAGCGAGATCCCAAATAAAGGTACATTTCAATGAACTGTATTTGCCTTAATCGGTCCTGTAAGGCTTAGTTTTAGAAAACACTGTCTTTTTGTTCATGTTTTATTGTGAGATGCAAACAAGAACATAGGAGTCTTGTAAAAATACATTTTTACATTGCTAGTATAAATGTGCCTGTCATCCCAGCAGTATTTTTTACTTTTTTAAATGAAAATATTAGTAAACATAACTTA
This sequence comes from Phoebastria nigripes, assembly GCA_035582835.1. Lineage (NCBI taxonomy): Eukaryota > Metazoa > Chordata > Aves > Procellariiformes > Diomedeidae > Phoebastria > Phoebastria nigripes. The sequence goes on along the minus strand of JAYKAV010001456.1, from coordinate 28,301 downwards.
TCTTCATATCCATTCTGATCTGATTAGACTGAAGTCACACATCTGTTGATTGCGGAAAAATAGTTTGGTAACCATGGTAGAGGGAAGATTTTACTCTATAAAGCAATTCAAGAAAGAAGTGAACAGTGGATCTGTAATACGGTCTCTTTCTTTTTCTGCTCTGCTGAGGGAAATGAACGGAGAGCTGTGAGAAAGTTGTTATTGTTTGCAGACTCTATCTTTGATAACCCTTGAGAAATAAATCAGCAGTTGTTCCTCATGCAAAATTCCAAATAGCAGGAGCATTGCCACAGCTGACTCATACTTGCATTGCTGATGCCGTTGTTTATCTCTTTGCTAACACCTAAACGACCCACTGAGAGGATACCATCTACATTCACTACAGGGCAGATAAAAGAAACTGTCAGCTGGAAAGGAAATCATGTTAAGGTCTAAAGAAATAAAGGTGGATGGGCATTCAGTTGTAGACTCATTCACTTTTAATTCATGTGGGGGATTTTTCATGTCCAARCCTAGGCATTTTTTCATGTTTTTTTCTGGTTTTGGTGATCTTTTTTTTTCTACTCAAAATTTTTTAAATGCATGATTAGGAGCGGAGTTATTCTTTAGAAAACTCAGTAGCATAACAATCTCTCTATCCTAGTATAATCAGGGAGTGGATGTGAGGGAATGTCTACAGGTGCTTAATGCAGCACCTCTTCAGAAATGCAGGAATTCTTTTTTTTTTTTTTTAAGGAAAAGCAATTTGCAGTTGACCTTTGGCTTCTTCTCTCAAACTTTCCTTTTTATAAAAAAGAGTGGAGGCTTAAAATCAATTTATCATCYACATCCAGGGCTGGACTTTCAAAGCAGCTCAGTTTGCTAAATGAGTCATCTGAAAATTTGACTGTAAGAGTCACATCAGGAGCAGGTGCAATTTAATCACTTCTGAGAAATCTGGCCTTCATGTGCATCCTAGAGAGCGCTACACGTCTCATGCATCTTAAACCAATGCTCTGAGAGCAAACGTTGTCTTGCATAGTCATTATCTGGAATCAGAAGCTGTTTTTTACATTTTCTACAATTTATTTTGAACTACTTCATGGCTTGTGCATGTCGATACATCAACAGATATCACTCTAGCTGTGTTACAGGTATTTTATGTTATTGAACAGAGGTTGTTGGTGAGTAGCAATTGTCTATTGAATGAACACAGGAAAATCTGAAGAAACACAAAGTAGTATGCTTTGAACTGTCATATTTCTAGGCAGAACAATACAGCAAATGATTCTCGCTGCTGTGTCAGATCATCAAACCCTTTGAAGCAGCAAGTATGGCTAAAGCAAGCGTTTAATATTTGTTACAGTGCAGGGAAGGATGCCTGGCATTCAGTCCTGGCTCTGAAGTTGATGATCTGAACTCCAAACAGGCCTGGAATGAGGGAAAAATAGCTACGCAAGCAGAAAAGTTTTACTTCTCTTCCTCCCAGCTGTGGTATGAAGTTTTCTTTGTTGGTGCCTGTTAATCATTTTACAGTCCTTAGAAAAAAGCACCCTGTAGAAATTCAAAGTACAAACTGCCATATTAAAAAGAGTAACAGAGAAGCACAGGTGCTCATATATCTGTAAAAGCCAATAACAGCATTTTTTAATGGGTCTACAAAACAATTCCTTAAGATCCAGCCCTTGAATCACATGCTTATGCCATTCGTACACAATGCTCTTTGAGGAGCAGTGGAGCAGAAAGCAAGATGAATGCAACTGGCCAGAGTTGGGTACTTTTAACTAAAGAGAGTAGAGCACAAAATTCACCCAGGACCCAGTCACTTTCCCTCTCCAATCTATCTCTGCATGCCACATTGTTTGTGCTGAGTTGTCTTTATGTATGAGACAGTGCTAGTCTTGGTTACTGAAAAGTTGTTTGGGCATCCTGGACACTGATAGCACTTACGCCACCAGCTGAGCTGGCAGTAGTAGGGTTAGGAGATGGAGGGGGTATCTCAAGGGAAAAGGGAGTGAGAGGGCAGTGGCAGGAATCCTGCAATCACCCCTTTTTGAGGAAGGCAGCAAATGGAGGGAGGATGGTATGGCAGAGCTGCATGTGCTGCCTAGGATTGCTGAGATGTGGGAAAGCAGCAGCAGAAGTCTGGGCAAGCAGTGAAAAGAGGAGAATGAGAAAACAGCAGGCTTGGGGCAGGCTGGAACCAGTGCTCTAGGCCAAGGTGCAATTTGTTTTTAGGATAAATCCTTTCCAGTAATGACAGCAGTGAGAGCTTAGAAGAGGAACTGTTTCTGCCAGAAGTGCACCAGACTTCTGCTGTCCGGCTCCCACTGACTGGTGAAAGCAGCCTGGTTCTTGGTCAGAGGTTGCCCTTAGCAGCAGCAGCACTGTATCAGTGTATTCTCAGCCTGCTCTAAATATGCTGCTCTGTGAGTCAAAGTCATTTGCTTTTTATTGCTGCACTGACTTTGCATGAGTCCCTGGAGGAAAGGGAGTTTAGGAGTCCCTCATGAGATTTGTGTCTGATGGCCTTTTGATAGTTCTAGGGCTCATATCACTTTGATCCCTTCAATTCAAATAGAGTAGTATGTGTTTTCCACTGCTCTAGGCCTGCCTGTATTCTAGCTGAATAAATATATCCTTATGAATGTTCATTTGTGCATAAGCTTACATTTCTGCTTGTGACTGGATCTTGACTGGCAGCCCACTGGTGTAAATGCAGCCCCACTCCAAGCGCCAGCCAGGCGAGCTTGCTCACTGCCAGTGTCTAAAGGTATTGTGTCTTTAGGGGGACGATATAGTTCATAATCCATTACTATTTAATTGTATCCTCTCTGTTGATACTGCTGTTGAGGGCACCRATTAGTTTCAATTGTGCAGGTGGTTTTAGTAAAGCAGACAGGCTAATGGGAAGCGGACTGTGATCATCTACCTCATTTCACAGAGCTAAGGAGCAACAATCTAATTTGAACTGAGTTCAATTATTCTTGACTGGAACTTGCTTTAAACTAGCAACCTCAGTGCAAAAAGGCTGTCGGGGCCATTCAGCCTCTTGATTTCTGTTTTACATGCATAGATCTCTTCTTCAGAAGTATTTGACAGCAACTGGCTCTGACGTAGCCGATGAAACATTCCTGTTTGGCCCCATCTAATGGAGGGTTCCTTCCCCGCACAGCCATTTTGACATTTAATTCTTGGGAACTGTAGGGGAAACTCTTCTTATCTAAACACACAGATAAATCATTGCCCATTTAATGAGAGTAATCACACTAGAAAAATTATCAAATGACCTCTTACAGGATTTTAATCAACTCATAGATCTGTGTTTTGTTGTGTGGCCCTAATCCTGTGTGTGCTTGTTAAGAGTGTTTAGCACTGTTTTCTGTCTCCTATTCTGATTCTGAAAACTTGAGGATGATAAAAGGCAGAGGGAGTAAAAGCAGGATAGGAAGTGGACAAAATTAAGGTGCAAATGGAGCTACACAGAGGAGCTCACTGATGGGTGGTCATTTCCCCAGGAGAAGCCAGAGAGCTTGTGAGTGCACAGAAGTCAATGCCTTTTTGGTCTTAGGAGACAGATCTTCTCGCCACACGCAAATACTTGGCTTAAAGGTCATGTAACTGCCAGTCTATCTGATTTTCTCTGTCTGTAGCATTTTGAAACGAGGCTGGCTCATCCTCACTGTCATGTTGTTTTTCTTTCTGTTTCTCTGCAGGGCTCTAGTCCTGGATATCCACACCACAGACTTGTTAGTTTGATCTCAGTTTCTGCCTGAACAATGCAAGTAGATCTGTTGGCAGGAAAATGTGGTTGTGAAACAAAAAATAACTCTTTCCACAGGGTGCATCTTGCAGACAGTGCACTGTGTCTCACTCTTCCTACCTGAGAGAGTCCTCCAGCAATAATACCTCAGTAGGCCATGAAAGGGAGCCCATGACACCTCTCTAAAGGACAGAGATCATACAAGGGAACAGCCTTTAATGGACAGGAGATGAGCACCAAGAACACAGAGGCTGAAACAAGCTCCAGAGCTACCCCATCCCAATTCCGCTACACCTCACCACCCATGTGCAAGGGGCATAGAGCTAGGACTGCCACGCTCTGCTCAGCAACAGCCCTTCTGTCCCAGGTCACCTCCCTGGTGACTGAGGGTGGGATGCATCATTACTGCAACCACTGGATCCTGAGTGACACTTAATGATACTGTCCTGCTCTCCTGACAGTCCTGCACCCGGTGATTGCCCTCCCACTTGTGTGTTGCAGCGCACTCCCTCAGGTGGGAACTACTCTTCCAGGCCTCAGGAGAAAGGAAAGGGGAACTGCTTAGAGCTGTGACCATGACCAAAAGCATGAGATGCTGGCAAACATCCCCAGCAAAGATGTCCTCCATTTCCTACTGGTGAAGCAGAGTAGATTCCTCCAGCTATTAATAGCTTCTGTATGAGAATGAACTAAGTGGACCTAGACCCTTCTAGATGGAACAGAGACAAGTGAGGAAGACCATTTAGAAACCTGTATGATAAAGAGTGACACTGAGAGGGTAGATAGTCTCTTTCGATACAAGGACTTGGGGGAATGAAATGAAGTGGAAAATGGTAGGCCCAAGGTAAATAAAAGGCAGGCATTCTTCAAACAGCTGGTAATTAGTCTGTGAAATGCCTTGCTACAGCATCTTGTGAATGTTAATGGCTTTCAAAAGCAACTGGACACATTAACAAAAAAAATCCATCAAAAGTTGTTAGATATGATCACCTTTGTCTAATGATGTCCCCTTTGATGGAGGTGAGGAAAGCATTTTTGGGAAGTGCTACTAGCTTTTAATTTCTCACATTCTCTGGTCATATCTGGTTGTGGCCACTGTCAGAGTCAGCACCCTGGACTTTTGTTGTATGCTGATAAGGCCTTTCTGATTTAGTTGAACCCTTTTCTGAAGGATGAGCCACATCATGCCAAGGCTTTCTGAACATCAGCTATTGGAAAAATGGCAGCAGGCAATATGCTCCAGTAATATAAGGTAAATATTCTCCAAAGACCTGCATAAGAGGGTGGTCATCTCACACAGGAAATATGAACAGGGTGATGCTGTATGTTAAATAGATGAGTAGAGAGAGATCATATTGTCCATATTAGAGGGCCTTCTAGTCATGAGGTGCTAAAGGTTATGGCCTAACAAATCCTGTGCCACTGTGTGTGCCAACTGATGCACATCATGGATATACATGATCCATGCCAGCAGAACAGTACGATGGTCTGGACAATGTGAATATAAGCTGGTCCCTACCAACTGACCAAAGATAAATTTTTGTTCCCTTAAATTGATTTCAAAGTCTGTATGAACAAAACCAAGAGAGCTAGTGACTAAAATAGTTTTTTGATGAACTGAATACCAAAATGCTATTTTTTGAGGTTTATTTCCTCCTATATTAATAGAAATGTTACCCCAAGAAGGCAAAAAATGATTAATCATTATTTTAAATTAATTGTGTTTCTGTTTTGTGTTCAAAAGTAAACAAGACATTGAGGAAAACAGAGGGACTGTATTGAAATTATTATTGTTATTATTAAAAACAACTCTTTTGGGCCTGTGGCTAGGTTGGAGGGAGTAATAAACATTTCAAAAATCAAGGGCTGATATACAATGGCTGAGCAACTGTGGTAAGAATTTCAAAGGAGCTCATGTCCTATTCAAACTATGATTAATCTGTCTTTTGTTCTTAAAATTAAATGCTATCAATTTTACTTTTAGGAAATGTTACTATAGAACCAGGAGTATAGCCAAGACACTATTATTTTCCCTGTACAATATCTCTTCATGTGGTAACTATAAAGTCAGGTTTGGCACAGGGAATAGGTGATTATGCTTTATTTATCTAATATATAATTTTAGTGAGGTGTAAACACAGATCTCTTAAATATTCAATAGTTTCCATTCTGAATAGAAAAATGTAAATATCCTATCTGATTTATTAAAGATGTCAACAAAACAAGTACAATCTGACAATTTAAAGGATTTACTCATGGTTAGCATTCATTTCAGTCTCTCCTGAATCCCAAATCATAATTGAATCAAACTAACTTTTGTCTGACATCATGAAGACTGAGCCTGTTCTAAGAATGTTCAGTCTGTCATTGAGAGAAATGGATATCCTGAGCTCTGAAGTCCACTGTGAAGAGAAATAATCTTGAACTGTGGCATTTGATAAACAGTATTTGTATCACCCCCCAAAAGTAAATGGATTTGGAGATTAAGTGATGATTGCTAGTACAAACTTGCTTAGAGGTTTTATTTAAATGTGGTTAGTATCTCAAGCAATCTGTATTCAAGCTATCTCAGAATATAGAGATAACATGGGGTAAAATTACCCTTACGTCAGTGAAAATAATTTGTTTAGGTATGGCATATCCCTTAATTGTGTGCAACAATCAGGGGAGTATTAATTACCTTCTTGATGAAGAGACCAGCAGCTCAGTCACTTTTAGCAAATAGTAAAAAGTGCCTTCCTGATTCAGCACAGAATTCATTCAAGCCTGTGAAAATTTGTATTAATTCAATATATCATTGTTATAGAAACTGCATTGTACATAGTTAGCTAATGCAATAAAGCGTAATTTAGCATTTTTATTCTCAAAGTATGTTTGCATGTGAATCTATTCTCACATTATAATGCCTTCCCTTTGTTTTATGGTCACAATTAGCATAAAACAATGTTTTTCTCTTCAAGGAAAACATAATTTAATATTAAGGCCATGTCTGAAACTGGATAATTGTGAAAAATAGTCCTGCTGCTGTCTGGAGAGCTTTTGAGCAGTACAGACCCCAGATTGAATGTTTTTGGTGAATCTGTTCTTTCCCTGGAGATGTCATCAGATGGAGAAGTTAATAGAGATAGTCCTGACTCTCAAGCATTGGAGGCCATCACGTAGCAGAAACACTCCTTATGGAGATCAGGAGAGGCTGAGACCTCAGGTCAGTAAGGCAAATTGAATGTGGGGCATGTGCCTGTGCCTATGCCTGTGCAGTCAGTGAGCTGCAAATCTGCATGCTACATTAATCATGCCTTAGTGCTTTGATGCATAGGGAATCAAGACCCTAAATTCTCTCCAACTAGGCTTTTCCAGCTTGTTGGGCATGGAGCTCCTCCTTCGTATGCTGTCACACACTAATAAAACATGCAGAGTGGTGAAGGGAGAGATTTTCCAGCAGGGACCTTGAACTGGCCAGAACTTTGAAGGGGATCCACTTAGATATTTCCCTCTAGTGAGCTCCCAAACAAAAGCCTTTAAGACACCAAAGCTTGGTTGTATTAGAAATAAAAGCTTAGATCGCTTTTTAAGTACCACAATCTCAAAGTGACTAGCAATGAAAATGTCTTATAAACAATTTCCTCTACRGGCTGCAAGTCTTTGCACTCAGGCTTACATTCAGCCAATTCAGAAACTTTCTGTGCTGCAGCAAACTCTGCATTGTCCCTTCTGGTCCTGATGAGGACTCTTACCACCCTCAGATACTGTAAAACAGAGTGCTGTATGCATACCCAAAAGATATTTCTCCCACCTTAAATCACTGGAGGGCTTTGTGGATGAGAAGGATGTTTTCATGTATCAAAAATGACCAAGGCTGTGAGCAGTTCTTCTGCCTCCCAATGGAGCCCAGGCTGAAGAATTCAACTTTTTTATATTTTCACTAGTCCAAAATTCATCTACACCCTTAAAATGCCAAGTGATAAAAGAATTATGCTGTATAGTTTGATGTGTTTGTTATTATATTTTATTTGTATTTCTAGACATTCCAAATAAGATTTTGCCTGAATTTTTATCTTTTAATGGAATGGCTCTTCTGCTGTTTCACAGGCCTAACTTGCAAGAAGATGTGGCTCCCCATGTCCCAAAATGAGACACAACATAACTGAGTTTATATATAGATATAATATGACAGTGGAGAGAGCATACTCAGAGCACTGCCACATATTTTAACTTAGTTTGTGGACTGGAGGCCAAACTCATCCCTGAAARATGCCTACGGATTCCCACTGAAGACACTTGGAGTTACAGGTGTTTCTCTGAGGTCAAAATATAGCCCTAAAATATTAACAGCCTTTCTCAAAAAGCTGAGAATGATAAAAGTCTTGGACAATTTAAAGTAGTAAGTCTAAAGTCAGTGTGAATTCTCTGTGGCTAGAAGCAGTGAGGGGAAAATAGAAATATGTTCTGCAATAATTTATAGGTTTGGAAGATCAATGGAGAAAAAGGTGCAGACATACAACAGAGGTAAAAAGCAGTACTATCCAGGACAACCCCCACACAGAGATCAAAGTTAATTTGAAAACTTAAGTGTTTAAAGAAAAAGCAAAGAACAGCTGAAGTAAAGAGAGGGTAACACTGAGGAAAAGAAACAACAAGTTAAAAAGATATACTAACAATTGCAGAAAAGAACAAGAACAGAAAAGTAAAAAAGAGAGAATGTATCTCTCAGGAAGTTGCTGGGGATCATTAAAAAAGATCTCGATGTGAGAGGTATTTCAGAAAAACAGACTATTCCTTTGGATGAAATTACACATCAGTAGAAGGGAAAGAAAATTACTAGTAGAAACGTTAAATATGATGCAGTTGCATGTAAGTGTGGAAAAGGGAATGTTCAGAGTAATGCAGAGGCAGAAAGGATATGAGCATCAGGGAGGAAAACAAGCCCATCTTGATCATGACACTGAGTTACAGCCTTACATTAGAAAAGTTGCTACCATTTTCCAAATGGCATGCACTTTGGACACTTTTCCAAATGTTTCAGAGAGATTACAGGGTTTGAAAAGGGAGGCTAAGAAATGGGGAAAAGGAGGAGATTATCACACTGTATCAGAAAGAGCAACACACTGCCAGTTCCTCCTACTCTTGGCCTTGCGTCTTCCTGAACACCCTTCTGTAAAAATGGTGCCTCATCTTCTCATAATGAATTTTCAGGATGCTACAGTTGTTAAAAATGCTCATGGTCTTTTGATTAGAAAGCAGGGAAACATCAAATAGAGACATAAGAAGGTGTTACTCCTACTTCTCTGGCATTAACAAAACCCACAAACCACTGAAACACTTCAAAGGGAAGTTGAGATCTTGGACAGAATTAGGAAAAAGCTGTAAGAACAGTGTCAGTCCTAGAAAGCCTGCTCTCAAGAAGAGGTTAGAGAAATTTGATTTTATCTTTGCCAAGGTCAGGAAGTACTAAACAAGGAAGAGAATTCAGAAGCAAAAGTTCCTTTGATCTATTAAAAAAGAAGCATAGTAGGATGCCTTAGCTAATCAGAGACAGGAAAAAAAAGTATAAATAACATTAGTTACCAGAAATTTTGTTCCTAATGTTTTTAAATCTATCCTGAAGTCTCTCAGAAAGCTACACTCCTGCTTCACCGGGAAGTTGTGGGCTTGATGAATGGATCAGGTTTGATGGTATCTTGTATGGAAGAAGTCAGATTAGATGATCATAACAATCCATCTGATTTTATAATACGCAAATCTTTTTTTAAAAACTTACTGTTATTGCAAAGCTCTTTCTCTGTCACATTGTATTAGATCTGGCATCTTTTCTTCTTTGACAAGATATATTATTAACTCTGAGTACCTACAGGTTCTTGTGTTATTTAATGGACTTTCTCTGGCACCTATTGCTGCATTTTTGAGTGCTTGGAGAAGCATTGTGAACATCTTCAATTAACCCAAGTTAGCAAAGCTATTTATGCTTTCAGAGCTTTGTAGTTTGGTCATGGTGACACAATAAGAGTCATTTAACTAACACTGCACAGAAGCTTTTGCACTACTTAGAAATGAATCCGCATGCAGTCAGGCTCTTATTTTCACCATGCTGAAAGGAAACAGGCTCTCCTCTTCCAGCCTGTGTACCTGTGCATAGACATACACACATATATTTTATAAAGTTGCCATGTCTACATATTTACAGCCATGAAATATTTCTGAAAAAAAGTATTTGTRTCTGTGAATGTTGAACCCAGTCATACCAAACAGTTTCTTCTTCAATGAGGTGGATAGAAAGAAATTCCAGTGCCTTACTGTGCTTCAGATGAAGTCATTAGGCACTTTGTAAGAATCCAAGAGACTTTCTTGCACTTTGAAGACATTTCTCTGTGTTGTTGATTTTAATGTTTCCTCTGTGGTTGTGAATCTTTGTGTTCAATGTGGTGAAGTCTACATCTTTTGTAACAAGTTTTCACTAATCCAATGTTTTCATTGAACAGCAAGCAACACTCCCTAAAGCAGTTTTTTATTATTCTTCCATACATTCAGAGTATTCTCAGGGTCTTCCTTTAGCTCCCTGTTATTCCATATATATATGCTGTCACTTAGAGATGTAATTCATTGAACATCATAGCAGTTTGAACATGTAACGTGTGCAGATGACTTCTACACCATTAATATTTCATTGAATTGCGTTGTTTGCAGTGGTTTAGGGGAGAAGGGTATTTCTCTAGTCCTTAAATCAGATGAACTGTTAAGATATGCAGTGGACTCTCAGGCATTTCTGGAGGCAGTTTACAGTCTTTACATGTATTTTAACCCGGTCTGACTGACAACCTTGACTAAAAATGTAGGTCACTCAGACATATATAGCTATCTTTCAGACTTCTATTTATCTGATTGCAGGAACACTTCTCCTCAGCTCCCACTTGAGACTTCAGACCACCCAGGTGTTTTTGGTTACATTTACCTGTAAAAGCTTCATAGCTTCATACTGTTTTTAGCAATATCACTCATTCATCTGTGTACTGCATTTTTTATTGTAGTGTAAAATCCCCCCCTTTTTATACACCATCATTCTCCTTCTGAATGGCCCTGAACTGGTGTCAGAAATACCCTTCCTGCATCAGTATGTTTCTCTTGAGAAATCCTTTTTTCTTTTTGTAGGAGACACTCATATGTTGCCCATGAAGTAATTTCAGAAAATGCTGCACAGTGAAGGCCTGGCCTCTGGGGTACAGTCTGTCAGAGCATGGGACACAACCCATTTTTGGAAGCTGCTAGCATACCTTTATTTCTGTGAGTACCATTTCATGACATTTTGAGACCAGACGGTCATTGAAAGTGCTAGTTTTCTCCTTGTGGGATTTGTTGACTATCTGATCCAAAGCCTTAAACCTCCCATGAATGTTTATTCATTCATTTGAACTGTCTCATGAGGAACTGAGAAAAGGATGCTGACAGCCTCACCTAATTCTTGCTCTCTGGAGCAAATGGCCTGCTGTGCTCCAAGGCCTGCTAGATTAAGATGCTCTGGTTGCTGGTTTTTAGCTCTGGATTGGTAATCAAGCTATGTAGGAAGCAATTTTCCTGAGGCTGAATTGCAGAATAGCAATTGCTTGGAATATAGGTGGCTTTGGGACCATGTCCTTGCTATGCTTGATTTGGTATGAGGGTTTGAATTGCAGTCTCCTGAATCTTAAGAGACTCTCAAATTGCTCCATCTCCTGTATTTGCTGGTGTTTTTTATTTTCTCCTGCTAAACCTGTTCAGTTTCATATGAATAGCACTTGTTAGGGCAGAGTCATTAGAACCGGGACTAGGCACTTGTCCATGAAGAGGAAAAGCTGAGTTTTAGGCTTTATTCAGCCCTTTGGGGCACTGGGATATTTGATGCCATGTCTTGAGCCAACGGCTTCCTTACCAGGCTCTGGGATATCCTCTGCCTGTTCTGCTGCAGGGGGATCTGAAAGAAAACAGAGTAACTGATTTTAACTTAATGGCTAAGGCACTAAGCTGGGATAGGGCTTACTCTAGGGCACCCACCTTCAGGTTGCTATTCTTCAATGAATTATCCATCATCTTTCTTAGGTATTGGCATGAAGTGTCCAGGTAGGGACTACATTATGTCTGACCTCCAGCAAAGCTTAGCGGTATTGTCAGCACACAGCACAAGGTGGAGTCTGCAACACAAACCGGATTCCATGACTTACAGAGGCTCATCCTCTTTCACTATATGCACCTTTGAAGGAGTTTGGCCTTGGACATACACTGCTGGATGGTCAGTCCTTACTGTTATTTGTATGACAGTATTGAAGAGGTCCACGGTCCTAGATAGATTCTGCCAGGCTGTATTGTGAATCTGTGTAATAATCCAAGCAGAAATTCAACGAATAAATGCAACCCACAGATTGCTCTGCAGAGAAGAGCGATGAGAGGGGCTGGCAGTGTATTCTCTTTTGTGCGTTTCTGAGTCTTGAACTGCTTTTCTGAGTCTTGATCTCTCTCCTCTGCTCTCTGAGCCCTAGGACTTGAATACACAAGGGATTTGTGCACTGGCTGTATTGTGGTTCAGAGGAGGAAAAGAGAAAAGATTGAATGTGGCTTTGAAGTTAGAATCTTCAGAGCAGCTGTAAGAACATGCATAGGATGCAGTAATAGATCATGGGCCATATCATCTCCTTTATCCTCTGTGTTTCTACTGTGTGCTTCATGTATATATATATATGATACAAGATTGTCTATATGGAGAACTTGATAAATTATATATTTACAGTAATTGATCTAAAACTGTGATACACTCTGCACCACAAGTGTTAAAAATGATTACTGAGAAGACAGCACAGTATAAATACGACTCCAGTGATTTTCAAGTATTCAGGCTTAGTGGTGTCTAATTCAGGCTCATATTCAGAGTAACAAGTCTTAGTGGCTGTATTTTAGAAGCCCTAACAATAAAGAATGGGATGAAAAGAAAGAAAAGCAGTAAATAAGAAAAGTCAGCAATTTGGAAGGCAATTTGTACATATCAAGGTGAGTCAGAAAGACGCATGTCTTTCCTACAAAACAGGCTTCCTCCTTCAGGCAGAAAAGCAGCATCACTCCCTTTTTTCCCTCCTTCACCTCTTCTTCTTCCTTTGCTATTTTACTGCTGGATTGCACGCACTATTACCCTTTTTCTGGGTTTGACTCCTGTTTTTGCACCTTTTCTATAGAATTTCTTACAAACCAGTTGATAATAGGTGAGGATAGCTATCCTTGTCCTGGATGAAGCCTTGTCCCGGATGAAGCCTTGTCCCTCCTCACTGTACACAACCGTTCAGGGAAAGTATACAGTTGAAACTAAAACCTGAAACACTTTCTGAATCTTCTCCTGCTGCCATTCAGGCTTTTAAAATGCTTTTTTCAGACCAGGCAAAATACAGAGCACATATAAGGTGAAATAAATGACTTTTGATATCCTGAGCTAATGTGTCCTCTAGCATTGTGGAAAGATATAAAATGCTATGTGTAGACCGTGAAGCATGAATTTAATATGTCGTTTTAGTTATTTTCCTGATGGCAACCTACAGTATTTAAAAAACTGTGACACCCCCCCCCACTGCAAATGAAGGTGTCAGAATACATTAGCACTGTTCCAGTTGTTTCCACAAGTCCTCAGTCCTGTAATGTATGTGCAATCCACTGTGTAGCATATGTATATGCCTGTCATCAACTATAACTAGTTCGTGTGAGCGTGTTTTCAAAGATGCTGCGGGATCAACATGATCTGCAGCTGGTGAGAGGACAACTCAAGCTGCAATCTTCGCAGTGCAGCTTCTGGCATAGTGCTGAGATTACGTCTCTCGTTCTGCACCAGGGACCTATATTCTCCATAGATCCTATATATTCTAGCTCCACTGGTGAAGACCACAGTGGCATTTATTCCATCCTGATTTGCAGCAGTTTAAGTGAGAAGGGATTTGAGGACCAGGCAATGAAGCAAGCGTTTGGTAACCGACTGGGAATGCAATCTCTTTGAACAAATGTGCCTACACTTTAGGCAGTTTCTGTTACATAAATTGTCGTTTCTAATCTAGTAACAGAGAACATTTTAATCATATTTGTGTTATCAAACCTGCATAAAGCAGAAAATCTGCTGAGTGCTTCAAGATGCTCCTTTGTTTTAAGCACAGAGACATTTTATTGCAGTCTTCCCAGCTTTATTAATAACATTATTAATATTCTTTTTGCACAGAGCAGCAATGGAAAAGTGCCTGACACTCGTGGGTGTTTCATTATTTAAAATGTAAATAAGAAAGGCTACAAGAAGTTAACCATCTCAGTAGGAAAAAGGAACAAACCTTTACTCTGACAGATATGGGCTTATCACAGGTTTCCTCATTAGTGCATATGAAATATTTTATAGTTCTGTATCTGTAACATCAACAAGAATATGTTTCTTTGTTCATATACAGAATTATCCACCTGCCTGTTGCTTTAGGAAAGGAATCTAGATGAAAATTTTTGAATAGCCTGAAAATTGATTTTATTTTCACAGAGTTATCAAAAACTTTCCTTGATCCATCCCCTACTGCTGTGACTCAGTCCTCTGTGGTGGTTTACTGGTGGACCATGACTTAGAATCATAGAATCATAGAATMATAGAATCATTAAGGTTGGAAAAGACCTCTAAGATCATCAAGTCCAACCGTCAACCCAACACCACCATGCCCACTAAACCATGTCCCTAAGTGCCTCATCTACACGTCTTTTAAATACCTCCAGGGATGGTGACTCCACCACTTCCCTGGGCAGCCTGTTCCAATGTTTAACCACTCTTTCAGTAAAGAAATTTTTCCTAATGTCCAATCTAAACCTCCCCTGGCGCAACTTGAGGCCATTTCCTCTCGTCCTATTGCTAGTTGCTTGGCAGAAGAGACCAACACCCACCTGGCTGCAACCTCCTTTCAGGTAGTTGTAGAGGGCAATAAGGTCTCCCCTGAGCCTCCTCTTCTCCAGACTGAACAGTCCCCGTTCCCTCAGCCKTTCCTCATAAGACTTGCTCTCCAGACCCTTCACCAGCTTTGTTGCCCTGCTCTGGACACGCTCCAGCACCTTAATGTCCTTCTTGTAGTGAGGGGCCCAAAATGGAACACAGCATTCGAGGTGCGGCCTCACCAGTGCCGAGTACAGGGGCACGATCACTTCCCTACTCCTGCTGGCCACACTATTTCTGATACAGACTTGCTCTTGGATTGTGCTGACTGGGTAGGGTAAAGAAAAGGCAAAGGTAAGCGTATTTCATCTGTCACCCTTGAGCCCTTGGGGAGTTCCTGCATGCGAAGCTGTCTGTGGCATATATAAAGGAGGGACATGAGCTTTGTTTTGGGCCTGTACATGTCAGAAGTTTTGTGCTGTCTGTGGATAGGTCCATCTCAAACCGAGCTGAGAAGGATTTGAACTATCTGGGATTTGGCAGCTTTCATATTGCTGTTGCAAACCTGCACTCAATGCGAATATCAAGTTGGTAATTAGTATCTGCATTACAGAAGATATTTCTCTACAGATTTTTAACCAAGCAGCACTGCTCTCCCACTAGTCCTTGTTTTTTTTCAGGTACTCAGAAATCACAGTGAAAAGTGGTATGGGAGCAGGTCTAAGGGACTATAGGTCGCCCTTCCCTGCTGGGAGGTTTTGGGCATTAGATACCAGTACGCCACACACAGCAAATACTGTGGTTCTGTGGTTCTTGTTACTGGTACCTGCCCCAGGGCAGACAAGGACTGGGTAGAAGGAGGCTGTGCACGTCCCAGATCTGGTATTGTACAACAGTAATGAGCTTGATCTAGTTAAGTATGTCGCAACTGCTTGAGGCTTGAAAATCACACCATACCATTGCCTGGTCTTTCATTGGACATTCGTCATCACTGAACAGTGAAAATTAAAAAAGGGAGATTATAGGCATAGTTTCTCCAGATTTCAACTATGAGCTATTAGGTGTTTCTTAATCCATTAACAGAGTCTGGGGCAGAAATCCTTTGGGACCCAAGTACTCAGTCAGGGCTCCAGAACCTGCAGTGTGAATAGTGTTAGGCAGTGTTTGGATTTTACTGAGGCTCTCTGTCTACTTCTCAGGTATACAACAGCCATAGGAGATGAGTTTTATGAGTTATATAAAAAAATCAGCACAACCCAGAAAGCCAGGAGGATTTTTTAGTCAAAAGTGTGGCACCAGAGGAGTAATCTTTTATATTCACTTTTGAATTTCAGTTTGAATAATCCCAGTCTTGAATAATACCTGTGTGTGGAACGACGGTGGATTTTGCTGTCTTGTGTATGGGGCTAGAATAAAATAATGGAATTGTTACTGTGGTAGATTTTAATACAGAAAAAAAGTTTCAGTTGAATGGTTGTTTTACAATAGGCAAGTACAGCAAAAATACTTCTTGTCCAATTTTATGTTTGCCTCTCAAAGGTTCAACATATTCTTCTGTAAAACAACATGCAAAAAATGGTTGTCCTCTACTCACATCACCTCCGTTCATTTACTGGTTTTCTCCATATATTATGGAACACCCTAAACTGATCTTGTGATAGACTTACATACTTCTGCAGCTTTGGAACCTGCAAAGGAAGTCATTCTCATCCTTTTATACTTCTGTTTTCTTCTTTTTTTATAATTACCTTCAAAGACACTTTCCAATTGTCATATAAACTTCTGACTAACAAGGAAAATTTTGGCTCAGAATTTTCAGGGTTTCTGGAGCTTCAGTTAGTGTTGTAGCTTTGAAGGAGTGACTACTTTCCTAGTACCAACTTCAAACATTTTCCTTCTGCAGCCTTTTTTACACCCTGAATTGGGAGTGGTCATATTATTCTTTTTAGCATTTATTGGCGTTGAGTGCTCAGACTCATTGGGAACTGGGCTGGATGGAGAGAGAAACAWAGAAAGAAAACACAGTTTAACTGGAATTATGATGTAAGCATGTACTTTCTATGACAATAAAATAGTAGAAATACCAATTCTGAAGGTTAGAAAATCCAAAGATAAAGTTACATCTTCAGAAACTTCCCCAAAATATTTGACAGCCTCACATAATGAACTAGATATTGCTGACACATCACTTGTCATCTTTATCTGCCATGTTGTCTATAAGGTATGCTATCACTCATCTAATTTATTGCCCAACACATGTAGTTAACGATTAATGAAAGGACAATACTGTATGGTTTATTAAACAAATGATATATGGAGCCATCTGCTTAAGTGTATGACAGCTGAAAGGCAGGTTAATATAGTATATGTCAATATATGCTAATCACTTGAATTATGCCACTGCAGCAAAAAGATCTAAATGATTCAACTTGAGTGCCTAAGGTTAGGGGCCTAAATCTGTATTTGGGAAACTGCTTTTCAGGACTGTCAGTGTTAAGTATGCAGCTCACACTGTTCACTGAGCTCAGCAAAGGCTGTGATTGCTAAGCCCTCCTGAAAACAARGTCATCTGAATTTTGTACTACTCTGCCTAACTTCTGGCTTCGGTTTTAAAAATTTGGCCAGAGGTATCTGAGGAAGTGAGGGTTAAACATCCCTTCTGTCAGCTTGACTGAGATTTACCGTGTAATGCACTTCTTCCCAAGAAAGATGTTTAATGCTATTGATTGCAAGGTTGCCCACTTAAAATAGTGTAATGTGACAAATGATGGATACCACATAGAGCAAAATTGTAGGGTAATCCAAGATATGAGCATGTATGGTATGTATATCAGAGTAGCAGCTTCATTTTTCACAAGGGCAAGTTAGAAGGTCATTCATTTCACTTAAAGGCATTAAACATTTTTGTTAGTTTGACAGCCATTATGGGCTTGATCCTGTTATTCAAGGCAGTCATTAAACTCCCATTGACCTAAAGTGGGTAGGAGTGTGGCCAAGCTTTTGAATATGCAAAGCAGACACTATGAGATGAAAAAGAACTGATGGATAATATTGCAGAGTGAAAAAAGCATTATGGTGGCTGTTATATATAAACAATAACAATCCTAATAATTATCTGATGACTTCAAATGTTTTATACTGCAGTATTATTTCTGTTAAACATTTTCCTGTTAAACTTAGGACCTTCTGAATCTTCCAAAAAAATTATGCATCTTTGCACTATTGTTTTGTGGCATCATAGAGCAGATAAACTGCTCTATGTTTTATAATGTTGCATTTATTTTTACCTATGGGTTAAATATAGGTAATGTATGACATTCTGTAAGTGCTCAGGAAGGTCACAGAAGTGTGAATGCTGTGAGAGAAAAAAAAAGGTCTCTACCCTGTAAGTCTACACAWAAATTAGTATTAAAAGTTTGTCTCTCACTTGCGTATTGTTCTTCTGGTCCATGACTTCTGCATCCTTGGCTTCATGGAGCTCCAACTTCCATAGAAACTGTAAGGGTTGTGTTCAGGAGGAAGGAGAATATCTTCCTGTTTTTTCTGTGGCTCATTATCTATAAATAACCTGAAATTGTTTTCTTCAGGTTGAAAATGATATTGATTCCAGGATTTTTAGTTCTTGGGTAAGTACAATAAGCATCTCTACAAAGGGTGGATTTACAAAAAACATTACCTTGGTTAGGCTTTTCTGTGCAGCAGAGAAGTCTAGGCTCTGGATCATGTGGGAATAGAAGCATTTGTTCTGAAGAAAAGCAGGAGTTCAGATGCTTTCCTTGTCCCTGTRTGTCCTCTCGCTTAGCTCTGATTTAGCATTTTACCAAAATTATTAGAGAAAAAGCCAACAAGCAGCTTTTTGCCATGTTTATCTTTTCACTAAAAGGGTCTCTGTTGGTGTTGCTAACATTGTCCATTCTGTATTTTGGAATATAAAGAAAAAGGCCTTCAGAAATGACAGAACTCTTTACATCAGTACTACTGCATCTAGAGASCTTTACATGAAGTCACAAGACTAAGCTCAGACAACCAAACCTGAAGACTTACATCATAGTCTCAGCTTCATAACTTCAGAAAAGGCCATGGACATGGTGAAAACTGAGGAAAATGTCAATTTGTGAGAAAATGCAAAAAAAGATAACTGATGTTGAGATTATCATGCATTTCATATTATTATCATGTACTTCACATTATTATGTACTTGATCGCATAAATGAAAAGGAGTTACATTTGATAGAGAATTTTGTACATAATGATGTAGAATGTCTAAGGTCAAATATCTGTAAACTAATTCCTCTCTAGGTCTTGACAGAATAGGAGACATCATGTCAAGAATCTGCTTCTTAACCCCATAATTGCATAATTAGTTGAAGTAGTGAATTCTAGGCATTTAAAATGCCCTAATTGCAGATTGTATTAAGTCATTTATCCTTATTTACTCAGCAAGAATCATCAGATATTACCAAATAAGGACTTAATTAGAGGATATCTTTAAAATACATAATTTGTATTTGGTAAAATGAAATAGTTTGATAACATTGGGAGGTAGGTGTGTGGACTCTCATGCATGTTAAATCTAGCCTTATAAAAATAAGTGGTTTTAATGGCATTTAGACTATTTCTTAAAACTGTAGTAGGAAGCCAGATAGGAAGGAGGCAAAGAAAGTTGTTTCTAGAAATAAATATGTTTATTAATGAAGAGGTCAGTGAAAGAGACAAATTTAGGAGAAAAAGTATATTTCTATCACTGCAATGCATTTTATGCTTCAGCACAAAATCAAAACCAAGTCTTTTCATTGTTTCTTTTTTCAGTCTGTCGTGTGTCATCGATGTCTTTCCTCCTTTGTTGTAGCTTGCTATGAAACTTATGGGTATTTGCTGCATACACTTATGAGTATGCAAAAACAAGTCTGGGACTAGCTTGATGCATAAATGTGCTTCTGCCCTCTTGCTGATGCACACTTCAGTCTGATACAACCACCCAGATAATTCCCATCTGCCAAGAGGTGCTTGAGGAGGATCCAGGTGCAGGGTTAGACCAAGGGACCACTCCTTGTGGAGACCCAGTCTGTTATCCTGCCAATTACTGGTCCCTGAGGTATGGAAGTACCTCAGTTGTAGCAATGTTTTCCATAGCTATCTTTTGAGCACGAGTATGAAGGAGGTAGACAAGACAAATATTTCATTCACATAATGAACCTGCAGGGCCATTTAGGTGGCTCAGCAACTACCCCTGACTTGCACAACAAGAGTAACCCAAGATTTTTGCAGGACATGGAGAGTCAGGCCCATTGCCTTCAAACCATCTTTCACACTGAGGTCATTTTAGGTAAGTGTTTTAACACCCACCCCTCCATATCATTAGACATTCTTGTTTTCAGGAATCCAAAATATGCTGATTTTTAAAAATTGCACTCAGAAATAACTCAGCTTTATGTATTTCACACTTTTCCCAATAAAAAATAATAACTTCTTGATCTGAGGTAAAGCAACGAAATAGTAGGTCAGTGTTAAATCCAATCTTATGTCCCTTGAAATACCCTTGAGTTTAAACTCAGAATAAATTTTATAAAGAAGTTCACTATGGTTTGAGCTCAGTTACAGTTTTAATTCAAAGTGAGGTGAAATGAGTAAATTATCTTATTTTTACAGGACAGTAGATGAAATGCAGAAGCTCAGGGAATGTTTGCTTTGGTTTTGTGCTCATTCAAGCTCAAAAAGAATGACAGAGGAGACTGCAAACACACCTGTCATAAATCATAGATATATTCCTAAAACATCCTGCAAAGTAAACTCTTTCAGTTTTATAAATTGGTATGTGTTGTTTTACAGCATTAATTCGAAAGGTTATTAATAATGTAGCCTGATTTAAAAACTGATTTTAAATGAAAATGAGAGGAGATTTTGAAAGTAAAAAGCAGTAAAATCTGAAAAATACAGTTTCATGTGGATAGGTAAGTTCAACTTACTCAAATACAGTACTCTAAGGACTTTCTTTGCCCCATCTTTGTTTGCAAGAATTTTAACTTTTTTACCTATCCCAGAAAAGTGTCCAGAAAATTTAGCAAAGGGTATCAGATCTTGTGTAATCCTTTAATGAAGGCTTTGCTTGGCTGTAGTTTCTTGTTAAGCAAGGATTAATTAATTAATTAATTAAATCTCATGTTGCTAAGAAGTTGCTTTGACATTTCCAAACATAGAACAAGGCGAGAAGGTCAGAGTTGTTGCCTGAAACACTACAAACAGATGAGAGGATTATTCCTCTCCTTGTTCATCCACCAGAAAGCACTCAGTTTATATTTAGAAAGCTTGTTTATCACATATATCTGTCTGTAATTCTCAATACTGTTTTCTCCATCTTTGCTTCCTTGTTATGGACATTTTACTGTAAGTCTATATCTTTTTAATTTAGACCACTGCAGTGGGTACTTAATTGCAGTTTAATTCTGAYCTATTTAGACTTGTACTGTCAAACTAAGTAGAAAGATGCATTGTTTTTTAATTATACACTCCAATAAAGGTAACACAGTTGAATAAGTTTTGTCTACCAGAGATCAATTTTAGCAAGTACTATCTCCTTTTATTCTTTTGGAGTGCAAGTCCATCATATGAATTGCCTGTCACCAAGTAAATCTGGAACTGTTTGTTATAATAATGCTTCTACTCTAATTTCAGAACTATTTCAAAATGGGTGTCTGGACTGATTCATTATGTAGGACATAAAAAGTA
The DNA here is from genome assembly GCA_035582835.1 of Phoebastria nigripes. Lineage (NCBI taxonomy): Eukaryota > Metazoa > Chordata > Aves > Procellariiformes > Diomedeidae > Phoebastria > Phoebastria nigripes. The sequence goes on along the minus strand of JAYKAV010001456.1, from coordinate 6,939 downwards.
GTTGAGAGGTTTTCTTTCTGTCCCAGGTACGTTCAGTGGGTTTTGACTTTGAGATCAGAATCTCTCTGGCAGCTATAACAGGAATACTAGAAAGGAATCCACATGTTTTTAGCTGTTTCCAGTGTAATATCATTTGTTCTTTTTGAAAAGATCTAAACACCTTCGAGAATTTAAGAACATCTGTCACTGACGCTTCCATTTTTTATTTAACTAGGTGTCCACTTTTAGTCTTTCTGTCATCCTTATTCTTCCATCTTTACTGTTTTCTTTGGTTGGAAACAAGACAGATAGCTAGCTACTTTTCTACCATCCCTAATGGTCTCTGAGCCACTGCCTGCAAACTGACATAGGGAAATAAAATGCTCAAAGAGCTTATGACACTTCAGAAACTGTGATGGATGACTTTCAAGGCTGCTGCTGTCTTTTCCTTTTTGTTTCCCTTCTTATCTGAACTGTGACATATTCCTTTCCATCAATTCTTTTTGATTTGTGAAGAAAAAAGAAGAGAATATTCAAAAAGGCATGCAACAGACTTTCAGGATTTAATTAATTAATTTACTGAGACATATTGATTAGCAATGGGTTTAAAGCAGACCAGATGTGGGTTTCTTACAGCCCCAAACAGAAAACATAGTCTGAGTTTTGATCACTGATTTACGATCATCAAAAGTAACTACATACAAGGCTATAGCATACTGGATGCCTAGCTGGAAAGCACGGCCTTTAGGAGAAAAGCTAATAGCAATGGGAAAGCAAATCAGCTGAAATGGTCAGAGTTTTGTAAAACTGGTAGTTGTTTCAAAACTTGTACAACATGTGGGTTGTGTGATCTGCACACTCTCTGGGCTGTATTTGAGGAAGAGGGGATTGGGAGGGACAGGGGTGAATCTGGAGCTTCCATTACATCCAATGGCTGGAAAAGTAGGTTGCCCCTCTGGCAAGGATCATCGTTGCTCAGAATCAGATGTTTAAATGATGGAGTGCTTTCTGATATTTATTCATTCTGCACAGCCACTGCATGTAAGTTGACATTTAAAATGCATTAACACAGTGCTACTTGATGTACTGTATTATGCAGCCTATCAGTTTTGAAATGGAGTTTAGCCTGTCAGCAAAATCCTCCTTGCTGTACTCAAATAAACTTAGTCAACCTTGGATCAAGGTGGCTTAGGGAACCTACATAATTTTAATGCCTCTGTCATGTTTTTTCTTGTATTTATTGAGTATGTCATACTTGGATTCTATAGGATCTTTCTCCATATGTGAGCATATGGACAGTCCCCTTTGTGTCCACAGGACTAAAGTATTTATACTAAATAAAATAACTTTAATTTTTATGGTTACTCAATGCTTTACTTATTTTGCTCTTCCTTTATGTCTTTTACTCTTCCTTTGTGCTTGATGACTTATTTTCAGCATTTTGCAGCACACAATGTTAAGTGATTGTTACCTCATACAATCAGTTATTTCATTACATAAAAACCCACCATGGATTTAAACTTTGCACCTCAGTAAGCATTAGAAAAAAATAGTTTTTCTTAACTGTTGTGTACAGCTAGACTTTTGCAGACTTGGATAACTTCTGACAACAGCAGATGTGGTCTTTGGGGAGATCTGGTGATCAACCCAGCCGTTACAACAGTGAGTTCAAGTAACATCAGGTACAAAGAGTTTCCCAGGAACAGTCTATAACTTTTTTTTATAATGACTGACATGGATTTTTACAAAATGCCTTGCTTCTTGCAGCGTGAAATCAAAATTCTTCATGACTCATGGGAATAAAGGATACCAAAGCCCCTCTGAGGCATCTGCATAATATCCTGCTCTTAAATTCAGGGAGGTCCTCTTYATCCCTGTTCTTTAGTTGGCTTTTCTTGCTTCAGGGAACATATTTTATTTTTAGTAATTGAGAGTTTGGCTAGCTAGTGATTTGGATAATTGAGATGACTCTGTATATATTTATATTTACAAGATGCTCATAGCAATCTTTCTTCCATGACTACTTCTGTATTTTTCCCATTACTTTAGAGGCATACATCACTAGTCTTTTATCCAGCAAAATGACAGCTTCAAATCCTTCTGAGGCTTCATTGAATGAAAGGTTGTTATTCTTGTTAGTCTGTAGGGGGTTTCCATTCTTTTCTCAAATGTGCAAGCAGTATTTGCCACTGTCATATTTCCTACCTCTGCAATGAACTTTGTTCTTCCCTTAGTCCGAGGGATAATTTCCTTAAGGGAACAGTGGCATAATGTGCAATATGAGGATTCATGCTTTGAGATTTAAGGTCATTAAGTCAATTCTTTTGTTTCTCCTCTGAAGTCACTTTTCTAGCACTGAAAACCTTTCTTTTTTTTCATAACATTCATGTAATCAAATATCTCTTGTAGTGTTTTCATGTTTGTTTTATAGTCCAGCTTTGTTGATGCTACTTCATGGGGAACTAGCCCTTACCTCTTCAGAGGCTGCTTCATTAATATCAAGTAACTTTCATTGTTGCGCTCTGTAATCTACTGTGATATTTGCCAGATGGCACATTTACCTGCTAAGAAAACAAATGCTGAGGGACTGCAGATAAATCAAATGTATCTATTTAAAATATGCTGAAGTCTAACAAATTTCTCTTACTCTTTCCTGCTAGACAACCTTCAGTTCTTATTCTCTCAGAAGAAGACTTGTTTTCAATACAGAAAAGAAGAGGCTAGAAAGGTAGCTGTTTATTTAGATAAATGAAAAAATGCAAAAAGTACTTCTATACAAAAGCCTTTAATTTGTCTTGGGTACCTTTTAAATGGGGCTCAAAGCACACATGCACATAAATAAATATGTTTCTTGCAGTTCATCAGGAAGTGAGCAGCAATTTCTATATTGCTAGCTTGTTTACAAGTGCTTTTGAAAACTAAGGTAAGAATTCACTCACTAGATGAATTTATCCTCTTAAGCCCTACTTTTATAATACCAAGCCCCAAACTGGACCACGCTGTTCCTGAAGCAATCATCCTTTCCATCCACAGTTCTTTCCAAGGCATAACACTTCATGAGGTTAACCCAGCACTAGTCATTTGGTAAAGGAAACTTGGTAAGGCTTCCACGATCTTTCAAATTGCAGAGGTGAGGCACAGGAACTTGCTCCCATTTCTATGACTATTCTCCTGACTGAACAAAATATTTTCTCACCTACAGTAGAGATCTGGGRACATGTCATGGTTTAACTCCAGCCTGCAACTAAGCCCCACACAGCCGCTCGCTCACTCCCCCTCAGTGGGATGGGGGAGAGAATCGGAAGAGTAAAAGTGAGAAAACTCGTGGGTTGAGATAAAGGCAGTTCAATAATTAAAGCAAAAGCCGTGCACACAAGCAAAGCAAAACAAGGAATTCATTCACTACTTCCCATCGGCAGGCAGGTGTTCAGCCATCTCCAGGAAAGCAGGGCTCCATCACACGTAATGGTTACTTGGGAAGACAAAACACCATCACTCCAAACGCTCCCCCCTTCCTTCTTCTTCCCCCACCTTTATATGCTGAGCATGACGTCATATGGTATGGAATATCCCTTTGGTCAGTTGGGGTCAGCTGTCCCAGCCGTGTCCCCTCCCAACTTCTTGTGCACCCCCAGCCTACTTGTTGGTGGGGTGGTGTGAGAGGCAGAAAAGGCCTTGACTCTGTGTAAGCACTGCTCAACAATAATGAAAACATCCCTATGTTATCAACACTGTTTCCAGCACAAATCCAAAACATAGMCCCGTGCTAGCTACTAGGAAGAAAATTAACTCTATCCCAGTCAAAACCTAGCACATTCTCTAGCCCTTATTCCATACCATTTACATCATGCTCAGGTCTCACACTATCCAACACATCCTCATTACCCACCAACACCCTTCCCATCCTTTGATATAATACACAGATATCGTTCCCTTAGTCTATGGACCACCCCTGTGAAATGTCCATAAAATGCCCATAAATGTCCACAGAATGTCCACTGAGCTCATTTAGTCCACAACTTTGGGCTCCATCTGTTATGGTGGTCACTCAGGACAGGAGAGGTGGTGTGTTGTGTGGAGTTACTGGGYGCCAAAGCCAGCTCAGGTCGGGTCACTACTGCACTTGCGCTGCTTCTTGTAAGGCTTGTCCTCCATTGGCTCAGGTGGTTCCTGCTATAGTAATTCCTATAACATGCAACTCAAATCATGAGTTACAACAATTTAAAGGTATTTCCATTACAATCTCCACCCCTGGTGCCTTTGGACCAGACCATAGGGTGAATGAAATCCTCCCCGAAAGCAGCACAGGACACTAAGCTGAATTAGTAAAAATGTATTTACCTTAATGACACAGATAAGACTAGTGAGTTCAACTTTATTGAACTATTGGAATAGCCCTTTGTAACAGAAGGAAGTGTTACTGGCTCTACAGAGCAAGCCTCAAATGTGTTTTGATTTAAATACATTGATGATTCTTCCCACATTTATGTGAAAGTCCAGTTACATATTCTATCCCATTTCATTCAAACTTGCTATAAGCATGGACTTTTAGTGAAAATCAGATTTATTTATAGGCTTATTGGTACTTTGGAGAAGAAATGAATTAAAATGACCATGGCTACGTGCATCCCTTGACAATAGTAAAATATCTACTGGCTTTAGTGGGATCACCATCAATATCCTAGCTTTTTTGCTTCCCTTTTTACACTTTCTAATACCTTTAGTTACTAAAACAGTGATCATCTGTTCTATGTTTTGTGAAGATCTCTTCCACTCTCAAGAAACATGGTTACATTTGCATTCAGTCCTAGATATTTCTTCTGACTTCACAGTCTTTTAGACTTCCATGATTCATATATGTCAAGCTAAAATCCTATCATTGTTCATCTAGTGGATTGTTTGTCTTGTCTTTGTAGCCCCCTGTCATGGTTTAACCCTAGCCAGGAACTAACACTACACTGCCGCTCGCTCATTCCCCCCTCCGGAGGGATGAGGGAGAGAATCAGGAGGGTAAAAGTGAGAAAACGCATGGGTTGAGATAAAGACAGTTTAATAATTGAAATAAAATAAAGTAAAATAGCAATAGTAATAATAATAATAAAAGAATATACAAAGCAAATAATGCACGATGCAGTTGCTCACCAGCTACTGACTGATGCCCAGCCAGTCCCCAAGCAGCGATCATTGCCCCCCAGCCATCTCCCCCCAGATTATATACTGAGCATGAAGTCATATGGTATGGAATAGCCCTTTGGCCAGTTTGGATCAGCTGTCTTGGCTGTGCCTCCTCCCAGCTTCTTGTGCACCTGGCAGAGCAACAACTAAAACATCAGTGTGTTATCAACATTCTTCTCATACTAAATCCAAAAAACCAGCACTCTACTAGCTACTAGGAAGAAAATTAACTCTCTCCCTGCTGAAACCAGGACAGTATCCACCCCTTATTCTATGCCATCTACGTCATGGCCAGGTCTCACACTTTCCAACACATTCCAATTAATCACCAACACTTTTCCTGTCTTTTGATATATATACACACAGATATCATTCCCTTAGTCTATGGGCCATCCCTCTAAAATGTCCATTGAGTTCATTTAGTCCATGACTGTGGGCTCCATCTGTCATAACAGGCTTTCAGGGCAGGAGAGATGGTGTGTGGTGTTGGATTGTTGCATGCTGAAGCCAGTTCTGGTTCCATTACAGTTGAGCTTGTCCGGTTCCATTACCAATGTACTTTGCTCGGTTTCATCAAAGTTCATTCTTCATTAATCTGGGTGTTTCTTATTGCAATACCATTGATATGACATATAGCAACCATAGAAGTGATGATATATTATATTATATATTATATAACAATTAACATCATACAGTTCAGTTCATTGGCTATTTTCACCCAAAATCAAATCCCCTTGAGGTATACATCGGACTTCCCCATCCTTTTGTATTACCCACCAAGTGCACCCAGGTCCTTGAGCAAAAGCAGTCTCACAGATGGGTTTTCCCTTGCCCGAGGCAGGACTAACCCAGACTTTCTTCCCCAGCATATTTTTTATGTGCACTACAGGGACTTTATCCCCATCTACAGTACGTAAAAGTTTTGATTGGGYAGGTACAGTTCGACTGAAAGATCCCCTGGTGTTGGCTAACCAGGTGGCCTTTGCTAAATGTGTAGCCCAATGCTTGAATGTCCCAGCACCCATTGCTCTCAGTGTAGTCTTTAGCAGTCCATTGTATCGTTGTATTTTCCTGGAGGCTGGTGCATGATAGGGGATGTGATATACCCACTCAATGCCATGCTCCTTGGCCCAGGTGTCTATGAGGGTGTTTCGGAAATGGGTCCCGTTGTCTGACTCAATTCTTTCTGGGATGCCATGTCGCCATAGCACTTGCTTTTCAAGGCCCAGGATAGTGTTCTGGGCAGTGGCATATGGCACAGGATATGTTTCCAGMCATCCGGTGGTTGCTTCCACCATTGTAAGCACATGGCACTTGCCTTGGCGGGTTTGTGGGAGTGTGATATAATTAATCATATATTCCCCATATGCCGTAAGAAGAAAGGGTGGGGAAGACGACTGGCCTGGCTCAACAGGAAGCTCTTGCTGGGACTCAGGAAAAAAAGGAGAGTTTATCACTTATGGAAGAAGGGGCAGGCAACTCAAGAAGAGTACAGGGATCTCGTTAGGTCATGCAGGAAATCAGAAAGGCAAAAGCCCAGCTAGAACGCAATCTGGCTGCTGTCGTTAGAGACAATAAAAAATGTTTTTACAGATATATTGGTGACAAAAAGAGCCAAGGAGAACCCCCATCCTTTATTGGATGCGGGGGGGGAACATTGCCACCGAGGATGAGGAAAAGGCTGAGGTACTTAATGCCTTCTTTACCTCAGTCTTTAATAGTCAGACCAGTTATCCTCAGGGTATTCAGCCCCTAAGCTGGAAGACGGGGACGGCGAGCAGGATA
>JAYKAV010001555.1:4619265-4648626 GCA_035582835.1 Phoebastria nigripes | reverse complement strand
CAACAAGTACAGGTAAGGAGCAAAAGCCCTCAGTCAGCCCCTTCTGAGGACAGATTGGAGTAACTCAGACTTAGGGAGCTCTGCAGCCCCCACAGGCAGGGACGAGTTCCCCTGCCTGGGTTTCACCGAGTTCCTCTCCCAGGGAGACAAAGGTGCCCAGATCCCGGCTGTGAATCCTCTCCACTTTTCCCTCTTTCTCTGCTGGCCTTTGCTGTAAGGAGAAAGTGTTGGGGAAGATTTGAAGAGGCTGCTCTTTTCCTGCTTGGTGCCTTTGCCTCCTGCACCAGTCCTGGGTGCAGGAGGATCCCTGCAGACGAGGTGCCCAGGGCAAGCCCGTGACCGGGCCCTGCAGGGAATTGTTCCTGTGGCTGCTTGGAGCGTGGGCAGGGAGGGAGCCGGGGCACACACCAGCATGGGGCTGAGTGCCAGGGGCCGTGGCCGTGGCCCACGAAGCAGTCCCTTCCAGAAATACTCCATACCTCACCAAGCCCGTATCCCAGTGGGACATTCCAGGGGAGACAAAGAGCCCCTGGTCAATGCTGTGTCTCCCTTCCAGTCTTCTCTGCTGGGCTTTGCTGCAAGGGGAAAGTGTTGGGAATGATTTCACAACGTTGCTTTGTGGTTGGGGTCTCTTCCTCCAGAACAAGAATTTGGCTTCAGTMGGAGCTCTGGAATCACAGTATCTGGAGATAAGCCCTCTAGCCAATGAAACTTCATTAAGTGCTTTCCTTTCCACTTTTTGTGGGATGTAAGAGAGTTACTGTATTTTTCCTCATTGTACAGAAAATCTCTACCTCATTTATGAGAAYGTACCTGTGGAGTTAAGTGAAAGAAACTAGGCAGGGTGAAAAGCAGAATTTGGTGAGATTGGAAGAGAACTGTAATTACCATSCTATATATAATGTGTATTGAAATATAACTTTTATTTCCTTATAAACTAATAAATTATGTATCGATATGAAATACATACTCTAAAATCCTTACAGAATATGTAATTACTTAGAGAAAGTATAACTGTGACCATTTTAGGCAAAGAGTGTACCCTATAAAAAACTAAATTTAAAATATATTTGAGATTATTCTAATGTTCTACTGCTCCGTAAATTTCTTTCTTCTGCTGGTTTTGCTATCACATCTTTCTAAGAGCCTTCTCTTTCTTATTGCTGTGCATGTTTCCAGGCTAGGCTCTCACAGGATGATTTTCAAGGAATGATTAGCTGGAAGTTTTCCTGTAGTGCTGCTAGTCTTCCAGGTGTTTAAACATGTTGGAGTTGAAGAGGACCTGGGTTAGCTCAGGACAGAGGCATAAGCCACAGGATGCTCTGGATACACTGAAGATGCTGTGAGGGCGGAAACAAGAACCTTGCCTTGCTCTTGGGGTAGCAATGACAAGTTTGGCATTCGGGGAGAGATGTGAGCAGCCTGTAGAGCTTTTGGACAGAGAAAATTTGCAGGGAGAGAGCAAATTAAGTGGAGAGAGAGGTTGCCAGAGAAGAGAGATCACAGGCAGGCATGCAGCGTAAATCACACGGAGCAACAGGTTGCAAGAAGTAAGGGCAAGGCACTGGCTAGAGTACAGGGCAAGGTAGAAGCAGGATTGGGAAAGGTTTTGAGGCATCATACCATGCTGCCTTCAATGGTTTCAGCATAACCAAGGCACTAACAGGGCTGACATATTAAGTTATTTTCCCTTTTCCAGGAGCGAACACAACATCATCTTCATTAACAAAGCCAGCAAGTAAGAAGAAGGTAGCAGTCAGCACAAATCAGTGAAGTTTTGCTGCTGTAGAAGTATGGTATAGTGGCCAGTTAATATAGTTAGTCGTATTATGGTGATAGCTGTAAGCCCTGCAACAAATTCCTTAGCAGCATACTCTATTGTGGTATGTATACTATGATGATTAACTTGCTTGCCTTCATTTTATTAATGTGTCTGCAGTAAAGGACCTTACCATGACACTGTACTATAATAAGGCAAGTACATACCAGTGCAGTATTAAAGACACACAGGCTATTGTAGTCTGCCTTTTTCTAACTTAGTCACTGATTTTGGCAACCCTCAATATACTTTTTTTGTTTGTTTTGGTTTTAGTTGTATTAAGTAGAGTTAGATTGTGAGTGCTCAGTATGACAGACAATGAATTTCAGTCTTACTCTGTGTCCTCACTGTGATATCCTGCTGGATTGTGTAGGGAAAACAGTTACTATACAGACATTAAGCAAGCAAGACATAGCCATGTGCTCTTTAATTGCATCTATATGCTATAAAACACACCTGGTAGTTTCCTTTAGTAGAAGTATATATGAACTATTTAATATATGAACTACTTTGTATATGAACTGGCTATTGCAATTTCATGGAAATCCTGACGTCAATATCTTTCATCTTTGTATCAGGGGACTTGTGCAAGCCAGACTCTTGTGGAACAAATTTAGCTAAATGTGTTGCTTTACATAGCAGTTTTACCTGCCAGTGCCTGTATGGATTCTACTATAGCAACGAAGATTGTCACAGAGGTGAGTTGCAGAAGGGCAATCTATATTTTTAGTTACTTCACAGATAACTGCTCAGGTGAATTTTTCTTCCCGTATTCCTTGTTCTCATGTTATAACTGAAAACAATCAGTCTGGGAAAGTGACTGCTGAATAATGCCTTGCTTTGCAGACAGGCTCTGCTACAATGACCTAGATTGTTATCTCACAAAACAGTAACAGCCAAAGAGGTTAATGTGCTAGGAAAAGAAGGTGAGTTCTCTGTTAGGGGTGCTGGAGATTAAAATGAGTGAAAAGCAGGARAAAATGCAAGCGTAAACCTGACATCAATATTAATGGCCAGGATTTAAAAAGGCCCAAACCCATGAAGACCTCTGAACAATGGGCTTGATTTTCCCTATTGCTAAACACTCATCACAGTCCTGTTGAAGTGCATCTCTGAGATGCTGCTAATGGCCAAGCATGTGAGCAAATGGGGCTTCTTACTTAAGTGCCAGCAAGCAGGATTCTCAAATTTACTTGTGAGCCAAAAGAAGCAGGTAGATACTGAATCACTTTCTCAGATATGGTGAACCACATCAGCTGCTTAGTGGCTGCAACTGCAAATTTGAAGTCCTTAACATAGGTATTTTCCCACTAAATGCTGTAACACCTCAGATGGAGTCTTCTGTTAGCTTCAGGCCATCCTTACAGTTTAACGTTCAGTTTCATAGTCTGGCCAGTTTGGTTGAGCCCAGGATCCTGCCTGCTTCCCATGTAGCCAGAGTATGTCCCCCATTGTGGCTGAATTGATTGAGCAAACATTTGTCCCCTGCTGATTGCTCCAGTATATGAAAAATAGCACTGATTGATTTCTGCATTCTATTTCCCCATCTCTGAAGGCTGGAGAACTCTAAGGTGAAACCCAACTTACTTGAACGCTTTCTAATTAATTAATATTCTCTGTTCTCATTCCAGGGAAAATATTCCCAGGCATCGTTATACTGAAAGGACCTTACAATGATAGTCTTCAAAATGTAAATTCCGTGCAGTATGAAGAGGTGTTCAAAAATGTAACAATGTTTGTGAGTGACGACAGTTTTTTCTTTCTGTATATTTAATGCTATCCTGAATGTCATGCAGACAGAGGGGATACACGCCGCCTTTAATGTGGAGCCTAGAATAGTTTCCCTTGAGAAATCTACTTCTTTCAAAGAATGCTTCACACTAGTTTAGACCTATTCATAAAAGACTTGAATTTTGCCCTCGGATGAGTACATGCATGGCTCTTGCTGAAGTGATATACCTGAAATAAGTAATATCTGCATTTTTAGTGCCACTTCTATCTGGGAAGTTCTCAAATAAATTGCTCTGTATCTTTCACTATTGCCTCTCCAGAAACCATGGGGCTGAGCAAAGTTTTGCCACCCATTTAGTTTCTGATCTCCRCTGTTTGCTGAGGGCTCAGTAATACTCAATGGTATGAGTAAAAATGAACAATTTTATTTTTTTTTAAAGAAAGCTATTGTTTCCACACTGCACAAACTTTTCAGAATGGCTGTCCAGCTGTGTCTAGATACCTAAATAATAAGCCCCTTCCATAAGCATACCAGTATTAGTATTTTAATGCTATTAGTGAAATGGATATTATGCATTTTGAACATTCTATGATTATAGAAAAAATCTGGTAATGGATTTCCTGGAGAAATAAGATGAACAGTTTAATTTATACTGCCATGTTGAAACAAGTGGATTTGCTTATGTTGCTTTCTGGAAGTAAGGAAGAAGAGGTGTGCAACTCTACCAGACAGTTGATCAAAAAATATTCACCAAATATTAATCAGAATTCATCAAAAATGGTTATCAAATTCTTCATGTTATTATATTGCTTCCTATGAATGTTTTATCAGAAGGTAACCAAAAATTGTCCCTCCAGAATGTTAAAAAATATTTTCTGCRATTTTTTTGTCCAACATTTTTTCATGACACGGCTACAGAAGTGCATGATATGCAGCACTAGAATAGATATGTAATAGTATGCAAAAGTGAAAGTAGCATAGAAATAATTTTTATTTTATTACAAAGAAGGATAGTTTATCTTTCATTTCAGTTGACTTAGACATCTTATCCTTTTCTCACGGTGCCTCCTGCTTCTGTGGCAGTTGGAGGCAGCTGCCTCCACCAGTTGTTCCCTGCTTCACACGGGATGAGGGAGAGCAGTGACTTTTCTGCTGACCCCATCCAACTCCCAGTGCTTTCATCAGTGCTGTGCTTCTCCCCACAAGATCAACACCTGACCATCCCACTTCACTGCATCTTAGGGACGCGTGCTAGCTGTAAGGATGCCTACTTCTCCCTCTTCTCTCTACTTGTACGTAGGTTGGTACCGCAGAGAAGCCCTTCTAAACGATGAGTCTGCAAGGGAGTATCTGTAGCTAGCCAGCCAGGCAACCCTAATGCACTGCCTGACATTCATGCAACTCGTGTCTCTCCATCCCTTCACTGCTCTCCTATATTCCCTGTTTTACAGCACCACCCCACCACTCCTCTTCTGCAATACCTTGGACAGTAGATGTGACAGATCAGCTTGCTTTATTTGTGCCTATAGTAGCATGTTCTGGATTAAAACTTTACAGCTGAAGCCTTGATGCTTCATGTGATTTTGGTCTATGTTTTTGCTTGTGTTTAACTCCAATTCATTTATCTTTTACAGTTTAAGGATGCCTTCAGTAATTTAACAGGCTTTGGACAGACTGTCATTGTGGAAATTCAGTAAGTTTGCCAGTTTGGTTTTTGCACAGTGTATGCTTTCCACACACCTCATTTTAATCTGTTTCCCGTGGAGTACTCAGTTCAAGAAAGGATATGGGATGAGTTCAGTTCAGTACACCTCCTGTTAAATGAGGGCATTCTTTTTGTATTTTTAAAGTTTCTGAGATGCTGGCCCCATTTTACCCCATGGATTTCCAATACGTCTGTGAAGTGGGCTAGCTGAGACAGCTCCACAGTGGATCTCCCACTTTTAGCACCATGTAGGATATAGCACTGTGCTATAACTAGCAGTCCCTGTGATATCTGACATGTCTCTGAAATTGTAACAGTTAACTCTGAGGTTCCTATGAACAGGTCCAACTTGGAGTCCCAGTTTAATTTAAGAAACACCCTCATTACAGAAGCTTACCGCATCTCATTGTGCATTTGCTGGTCTCTCCTGATGGCAGGCTGAGCAAAGATGTTATTGAATGGGCTGTGGTGACTGTAGCTGTGGGCATAGGTCCTTTGCTGATCTAGGCGGACACTGTAAGATGTCCCTCTCTTCCCATCCCCATCTGTTACAGGTTACTGTCCCCAGAGCTCTGTCAGCTTCTCTGTGAGTGCTCCCTAACCCACATCAAGCAAAACCTGGCATGCTAGCACACACAGCAATGTAAACCCTTTCAGCAAACCCCATGGATTAAGCAGTTAAGCAGACTGTTGTTCTAGCAGAGTTGTGAGGGCAGTAACTTCCAGTAGAGTGGTTGTGACAAACACATGGGGCACAGTAACATCTTAAGGCACTACAGCAATCTACCACTTAAAGGTATTTGTGTGCATATCCCAGCAGCACGAATTTCAGCTGAAGAACAGGGTAGTCACTGCTGTTCTCCACCTCACCCCAGGGAGATTGCTGTCCAGCTGAACCCAACCCAGCTAGCATAAAGTAAGCATAGATACCTCTACATTGCAAACAGACCCTTCTGAATTCATTGCGGTCATACCCTGAATTATCCTCACCATTCAGGATGAGTTCTCCATGTCATGCCTGGGTGACACCACAGGCTGATGTGAGCATGTAAAAGGGTCTGACAGATGAGGTCCTCCACACTGCAGCTGGCTTGAGGTTAGCCCAGTAAAAAATATCAGTTGCGTGCCAACAGCACACAAAGGAGTGATGTTGTTAGCATTAAATCCAACAGCCTTTGCTTACCAGCTACCTATTTACATCTGGATCTACTGGAAAGATGGCCATTAATGTACTCCTAAGCAAGACTTGAATTCATTTTCAGGTGTCTTAGCAACTACCTACATTGTGGGGTGAAAGAAGCTAGGGGAGAGAGTGAGGTTTGGCAGAAATCTTCTCTTGTCTTTGCATCTAGCTTGCTATCCATAGGGATTATATAAGACTTTAAAATGATGCTATTTGTACTTTTCAGATCTCCAAAAGAAGGCAGAGCTTCTCTTCCAGTGAATGTAACAGTGACAAACCTGTTTATGGAAAACTCAACTGTAGACAATGACACAGTTACTTCTGCAATAAGGGATGCAACAAACAATTCAGCCTACGTCTCTCAGTACGAAGGTATGTAATTCCTTACTGTGGAAGTAAATAATCAGTAGAAACAGAGGTTCCTATCTTCAAAGCTGGCTAGCACATTTCTGTGTGCAGCAAAGCCCATCAGAGCATAAGCCTTGTTGATTTTAAGGAGCTGAATGTTCAATCTTAGGTAATTTTGAAGACTCAACCATTCAGTGCTGGGCTTTTTTGTCTTATTAAGGCTTTCTACTTCCTGTGTAAAGAAAAGAAGGAAAATACTTATTCCCAAGTAAGCAATGGCATGTTGATTTTAACCTGCTGAGTGTTAAGTGGCTGGAAAAATCAGGACAAAATATATACAGACATATATTGTGCTTCTGAGAATAAGCCAGTATTTTACTGGCAAAATAGGATGAAACTCTCTTTAGATTTCTTCTTCCATAATTAAACATGGTAATTGAAATGAGGCCTCACTGATTAGCTACTGAGCTAAGTGATTCATTGGTCTAAACCAGTTAAGTCTTGCGTTACTGAAAGTGTAATACTTGGAGAACGATTTTCTAAATAAAATATGGATTTTTTTTTTCTCTCTTTTTTTTTAATATGCTCCTGTTTTGAAATCAGCTTTTGCAAAAGGCATAGCTAATAATTAAAGGAGTCCATTTCATGGCTTATAGCCTGAGTTTGGTCTCTGAAGGTGACTGTATCCACCTCAACCATGACATTTCCTGTGTGCTAGTCCTAAACGTGAGGGGGAAATAGAAAAAACCTGAGAGCTCACAAAGCACCAGTGCAATCACATCCCTTCACTGCATGCCACCCAGTGAGCTTTGTAAACCATTGCCACCACTGGGACATGAATCTAAAGAGCAGCATGCTGGACAAACAGCATACTAATATTGCTCATGAAATGAGCTGCATGCTCATAAACATTTTTATCTATGTAGAACTGTATGGGATCTGGGCCTCACAGTTCAGTTGTAGAAAAAACTAAGCGAATAGTGCTGGGGTTTTTCTATAGTTTTTTTAAGTTGAGTCAGAAAGTCAGTCTTCAGAATATGAACTTATGGGTAGAATTTCCCTCTTCATGGACTTGGGGGCAAGAAGGTTTGGAGGCAGTTGTAGGAGGCTGAGAAACAGAAGGTCAGAAGATGGGATGGAAACAGGATCTTAACTGGTAAAAAGCAAGGGAAAAGAAAGGGCTGGTCCAAACGGCTGCAGTATCGATGTCCCAAAAAAAGAACTTACAAGTTTTTTTCAGAATTATTTATGATTTACTGAGCAAGTGCACTGCTTTCTATGAAATGATATTATCAGTACTCAGTTTGCTTCCTGACTGTTTCTCTTTTAAAGYTGCAACCTATTGTGCTGCTTTTAATTGTGATGCCAATACAACATACTGCGAAGAAAATATGTTTCCAAAATGCATGTGCAAAAGTGATTTCTCAAAGACACAATGGGATGATCGTTCTTGTTCAGGTAAGAACCTTGCTACTTTATCTATCCCTGAAAGGCTGACCTGGTTATTCCCTGTCTCAGTCCCTTTTTGAAAAGGGCGCTCTGCAAATGTGCTGGCCTCTAAAAATCAGGGAATGTGTGTCTTATTAAGAAAGCCATAGAAACACATTTTCACATTTCATTTTAAACACATCCCTAATTCTACTCCAGTAGAATAAACTACTAAAGCTGAGAAAATTATCACTGAAACCAGTGAGTGGGCAACTCTTTAAATGCATTGTTAAACTCTTGGTAAGAATTGAAACCTAAATAGGTAAAGGATGGAACAAATTGAATCCTATATTCACAGCCTTCTCTGCTAGGACGTATTTTGGGAATAGATTCTACATGCTACCTGGAGGCAGCTACGGGGACGCTGACAGAACTGGTAGTCTCATGGTGCACTACAACAATCTGTTAAAGCTCTGTCCCTTGTTGGTAGTTCTAGGATTGCATTACCTGTGTTTGAACAGGTTTTTGTGGGAAGAATGATTTATGTGGAACTGTTAGTTGTTGGGGGTTTATTTGCTTGTTGGTTTTGAATCTTTTAATAAGTACCCTGTTTATATTTTTAGCTATCCTCTACAGCCCTGAGATGTACCTTAATTTCTTCTTATGAAAAATAAAATTTTCACACTACAGAAAAAAAGTCTAAAATATGAGATTTTAAGAAAAACAACGAATAGTGCAAACACTCATGATAAAATCATGAAAGCTGGCTACAATAAAGACCAGTGAGATGTGATCCAGTGTAGGCCTTTGTGACCCCTAACCTGGCTAAATCTGATCCAGTTTTAGATCAGTTGCAATACAAATCATCTGCTGTGAGATCAAACTGCAGGTCATTGCTTGCCTATGTGAGATGCAGCCTAGACAGATTTCCATTCTGATTAAGCTGGATGGTTTAAACAAAGACCGTTTACTTTTAATTTTGTGCTTTTGTATTTCAGTTCTGTTCTACATAGGTATAGCCCTAAAAAAGCCATTCTGGTGCTTTGAAGCACAACAAGGTTGTGTGTGTTTACAGTGCAATAAAAAAAAAAAAGAAGGGATGGAATTTTCTCCAATGTTGATTTTTTGGGGGCTATCTTCAATTCACTCTGTATTTTTTCCCTCTGAAAATACAGATTGCAGTAAAAACTGTTCTGCAGAAGAAAACAAGTACTGTGCAAATGAAAAAGGGGTTCCAACATGCAAATGCATGCCTAACTTTGAAAGGAAGAATGAAAAATGTGTATCGTGAGTACTCAGCTTTTTCTTGCGTTCCTGTGTTCTAGGCAAAGATAGGGGAGAAGAACATCTAACACGGGGTCACCCTCAATCTAGAAGAACAGCCTGCAGCTATCTGAATCAGAGAGGTGCCTAAGGTGGTTAGCAGGTGGACAAATTCCCATGGTGTCACAAGTTATGGCATTTTAACTGCTTGGCATTAGCTGTTGGTGTGCACTCATAATACCTCAGAGGAAAGCCAAGGAGATCCAAGATCATCTGTGAGTCAGTGAAGAGGATAAACTACTTCACGCTTATTTTGTGGGTTGCCCACATAAACATAAACTATTATCTCAGAGTAATTGAGCCATGGGAACTGGTATGCTGAAGCGTTTAGTAAGCAACAGGCATTAGAGCAAGATTTGCCTCAAATCCCTGGAAAGTTTCCACTGATATCAGGGGGACTCTATTTCCTGATAACTTTCAGACCTATGTTATTTTGTCTTGGTTTTCCCTCTGTGGGTATTACTGTCAGCTCAGGATCAGAACAGAGCAGTGTTGTTTGCTGGTGAAGCTGAGTAGGTGACTGGTTGTGCTCTAACCATGTGCCCATGGATAAGCAGAGGGACCTTGCTCCCCRTATCCATTAATTCAGCTCTTTTTGTAGTTATTGCTGCTACACACTGAACGCTTCTTACCATAAAGTCAATATATTTTAAATATACGAAACTAGTATGGGAGGAAGATGAAGAGCTACCAGTCATTATAGACCTTATATTGAGGCTTTTGATAAAGACAGTGGGTAGCAATTCCAGGTGGCTCAGAGGTGTAGGGCTTAGTTCTTTGGAGAAATTAAGCCCTTTTAACATTTTTCAGGCCGAGAACCTGAAACTTTGAGGGCCCAGCTCACCAATCATTCTGAAAATCTCAGATTGTTTTACTTTAACAATGAAACTAAACAATTCAATATTAAGATAGCATTAAAAAGTAAACCTGTAGTGAATGCACCTTGCAGAGAAATTGCTGATAAAAGGTGGAAATATACTATTGTTTTGTGACCATCTGCTTAATGACATAAGCTTTCTTTTCTTTCTTTCCCCTTTTTTCTCTCATGTAGTTGTCCAGTGGGATACTCTGGAGAGAACTGCAAGAACAGTAAGTACAAGAATTTCTGATTTTTAATTACAGCATGGAAAAATACTGAGTAATGTTTAATCTGGCTGAGATAACAAAAATAACAAGTAGTAGACTTTAGGGRTGCCACCATCCTGTACTGATAGCAGGAAAATGTTAGAAAAAAATGAGAGAAATTCCACTGTTGCCTGGAAGGAAAAATCCTTCTTGAAACTCATGTTCAGACAGACAGTAGCATTTCCTCTAATGACCTCTGCATTAAGCCGAGTAGTTTTTAGTAACACAGGTTATTTGATAGAAAAGCATTTAGTCCTCATCTAAAGACATGCAATGATGAACTCAACACCACTAATGGATTAGTTTCTCCTGTAATTAATCACTCCCTCTATTAAAACACCAGTGGATTACTCTCATTTGAAATGTTTCTGCTTTAATATCCAACCACTGGTTCTTGTTTGTGCTTTACCTTGCAAGCAAGCACTGCATAGTATCTAGTATTCTATACTGGTGAAGAGATGATAGCCCCRACTGTGTTATCCCATAATTGTAATCATCTGGACAAGCTAACCCGACTGGCCTTCCAAAGCTTTTTGCCTTTTCTGAGGCAGTTTTGCAGCTGTTTGCTGCACCTTCTCCAGTTTCCACCATTGTATAGATTAGGAGAGGACAGTCTTCATGCCTTCTAGTGTTTGCATGTGCCTAAACTCAGAACATCTAATACAGTCAAAGGCAGGTTGAAAAATGAACGCTTATGGTTCTTCACTTCTCAGAGCTCCTTTGGCTTTATTTGAGCAAAAGGTATATCCTCATGTGGCCCTTTGGAGTCTCACACTGCTGCATTCTTAAACTTATACATGTTTAACATAGCTGTGTCTGCAGCTATGAGATCTTGAAGTGTTTTCTTCTGGTTTTGCCTGAAAGTTTTGGGGATTGGCTAACGGTAGTTGTAGTGCAGCGCAGAGAATCTTGCCAGGTGTAAATGTTGGCAGGAAGGATATTTTTCATCACATGGAACATATTTTTCTAGAGAAAGTTTTGGGAATTTTAAGGCCTTTTTCATAAAGCAAATGAGAATGCTAAATCAGCACAAAATCAACACATTGTGAATTTAAACAMGAATTTGGGACCTGCTAATAATAAACGCCATTAGTAGCCTCATCTTCTCCATATGGCACTTGGTGGGTACTGATGTAAAAAGTTTGCTGAGCAATAACCAAGGATACTTTACACATGTGTTTGGCATAATGTTCCTTTGAGAAATCGTATTCCCTGTTGTCTTGCTTTATGCTCCTATGATTAAATGTGCTGGATTGTTCTGCTGGTAATGGCACAGCTGGTGGTTTCATGTTGTGTATCTCCAGTATAGGCATTCAGTATACTAAATGGCAGACTCATAAATCCAGACTGGGATCTTCAAGTAGGTACCACCAGTAAGGTTGGGTAGCTCAAGAGACTGTCTTACTCTTCACACCCTTATCTTGAAATTATGCCCTGCAGGACACAATTCTCCTTTTTTTTTTTCCTTACCATGGCTATGCAGAGCTAAGACTAGGTTTTAGTACCAATTCCATTCACAGCTGAAGGAAGATACATAGAATCCAGGGCTTCCTCCCTTAGTCATGCTGGTTCTGCAGCAAGATCAGTGAAAATGAATTTTCCTTGCCAAACATTTATTCAGATATGGAATATTTATGCAGTGTTCATAGTGCCACACAATAGACATCTCAAATCAGCGTGCCTTATGGGCCTACAGCATGGGAAGAGCCTATCTGACACSTAACTACATATTTTAGCAGCAATACTAGTTTAAGCAACCCCTATGCCCTCCCAGTTGTTCCTGTCTCTCAGCTATACTGGAACAACTATGTGTGAAGCCATTCAGTGCATGGGATTAGGAACCTGAGATGGGATCAAAATAGCCATCCAGAAGAGATGGTCTTTAATGCAGATCAGTTCCTTCATTTACATCTTTCTGTGTCCACAGACAGTTGTACTGAGACAGCACCAGGTACCTGGGAATGAATAACATGTATCTTTCCTTCCTTCTTTCCTTCTTTCCTTCTTTCCTTCTTTCCTTCTAATAAGAGACAGGACTTGATTTGCAATATTTACCATGAGTTTTCACTAGCTGTTTCTTGTTTGTTTTTTTTTTTTTCTTTTTTTCCAGATAGTGAACTCATCCTTATAATAGTGGGTACAGTGTTTGGAGCAATTATCCTGAGTTTAGTGATAGCAGTCTCTATTGTTTCAGTAAGGTAAGATTATTTCTGACAATTGAATAGAAGCTGCATTGCTGTATGTTCCTAGAGAACTAAGCAGAAACTTAGAGAGGGGCAGGGCTGTGAAAGTGGTTGCATGCCTAGTTGGGCAGACAAGTTCATTTAAGTCATGTAGCCATTAGAAGTTGGTTTTGCCTGGGTGCTCTCCCCAGAAGTATTTATTCTCTTGCTGTGAATCTGACCATGAAAGCTTCAGCCAAGTCTTTCAAAATACACACCTGACCCATTAATCCTAATCCTGCCCTAGCCAGTACTGATATGGCATCTGGATGAGACTGAAGAAGGATGCTGATATCAGAAGACCGTGTGGCCCAAATTCAGACCCTCTGCAGCTTCCCCTGCTAGCACTTCAGCTCAAGGCCTGGCATGCCCCTTTCAGCTCAATACAGGTGGCATTTCCAGCCAAGCATCTCTTTAAAGCTTGCTATTCCTGATGTACTGGCAAATTCTCAATTGTAGTTGCACCTCCTCACTTCTCTCCACACAATAAATATAGAAACACTCAAGCAGCTCCTCTGCCTTTGCTCTCAGCGCTGCCCAGGTAAAGATGCCTGCAAGACCACCCATAGCAGGCATAGCTTGCCAGCAGGTGCACAAACTGGTGCCGAATGTGTGTGCAATGTATGGACTTGTGACCACAGGTAATTCAAATGCATCGTTTGAGTGTCCAGCTTTGGCTGCAGGCACGAGGACAACTTTTTTTAACTGGGCCTAATGAATGTCTCATTTCTTCCTCTGAATAGTCAGTTAGAGCTAGTGGTGGTCAAGGAAACGCCTTCACTCTAGGAACAAGTTGAAAGAGGCCAAAGTCCGCCTCTGTCTCTCCTAGCAGCTTAGCCCCATCTATGATAAGAGATGCCAAACTTTGCACTCTGTAATTGATAACAAGGGTTTTGCAATACGTATGCTAGAAAAATCTGTTGCATGTTTCAGAACAGGATTGAGCATTCAAAATAAGGTGGGAGTGGACAACTCAGCAAGTTGGACTTACTCAATAAGTAAGGCACACTAAAAGGTCTTTTAAAACCTCCTTTGTTCTTTCATTTCCTCTGAAGAGCCAAACACAAACAAGACCCAGAGAAGAAGAGCCTGATAAAGTCAGGATATTCCAACCCAGATACCTCTGATGATAGACAGACCACAATGTTCCCCAGAGTCCAGACCACTTCTGGCCATGCGAACCCAGGATATCAGCCAAACAACCCATATGAGATGCGTTCCTCAAATAGAGGTCGTTTTCCGGAGAGGGATTATAATGATTTGGTAAGTGTTTCACACAGGTCTACAGGAATTGCATTCCTGAACTGTAGTATTGTGGGCTACAGACATTGTTGGAACCTAAACTCCACTCTGTCCATCCTCCCTTGATCTAGAAGGCCAAAGTGGTATAAAGGCAACCAAACAACTGTAGCTGCAGCTGAAAAAATTTCCCTAATACAGAGATCAGCACTCATCTTATGAAGACCTTTCTAAAGCCCCAGTAGTCATCCTTGAGTCACCGGAGGGATATGTGAAAAGCAAGGGTCAAAGCAAGAGTTTGGCTGCCCAGTGGTCTGCTGTGTCGTAGGACATTTGTCTGCGTTGACCGAACACATCCTTCAGCACAGGCATGCATGCAAGCATCATAGGCTGTTACAACCTGTGCTTCTTTTAAGCCAGCTGTAGTGTCAATAGGTGCTGCAGTGGCGCTTCCCAGTTGYAGTCTCATGCAAGAGAACCTCATGAGGTTCAACAAGGCCAAGTGCAAGGTCCTGCACCTGGGTCGGGGCAACCCCCAGTATCAATACAGGCTGGGTGACGAAGGGATTGAGAGCAGCCCTGCCGAGAAGGACTTGGAGGTACTGGTGGATGAAAAGCTGGACATGAGCCAGCAATGTGCGCTCGCAGCCCAGAAGGCCAACCGTATCCTAGGCTGCATCAAAAGAAGCGTGGCCAGCGGGTCGAGGGAGGTGATTCTGCCCCTCTACTCTGCTCTGGTGAGACCCCACCTGCAGTACTGCGTCCAGCTGTGGAGCCCTCAGCATAAGAAAGACACGGACCTGTTGGAGCGGGTCCAGAGGAGGGCCACAAAAATGATCAGGGGGATGGAACGCCTCTCCTATGAAGAAAGGCTGAGAGAGTTGGGGTTGTTCAGCCTAGAGAAGAGAAGGCTTCGGGGAGACCTTACTGCAGCCTATCAGTACTTAAAGGGGACTTATAAAAAAGATGGGGACAAACTTTTTAGCAGGGCCTGTTGTGACAGGACAAGGGGGAATGGCTTTAAACTAAAAGAGGGTAGATTCAGACTAGATATAAGGAAGAAATTTTTTACACTGAGGGTGGTGAAACACTGGCACAGGTTGCCCAGAGAGGTGGTAGATGCCCCATCCCTGGAAACATTCAAGGTCAGGTTGGACGGGGCTCTGAGCAACCTGATCTAGTTGAAGATGTCCCTGCCCATGGCAGGGGGGTTGGACTAGATGACCTTTAAAGGTCCTTTCCAACCCAAACTATTCTATGATTCTATGATTCTAAGATTCACAGTCAGCTTAAGCTGGCACAGCTGCCCAGAGGGTTGGTGTCCTCCCACCCGCTCTGCTGCTACCTAGTTGACAGCAAGAGCCTCTGCAGTTGCTGCAGCATTGCAAAAGGGTAAAGTGTAAAGTGCCATGAAAAAGCTAGCACAGCTTTTACATTGATATAGCCCAGAGGAGCCTGTTCAGCAGAAGCGTGTCATTAGCTGGAAGGTCTGTTCTGAAAAAACTGCCTGTTTTATCCTTGAACTCTGCAAGGGAGCTGCGGAAGGAGCAGGGGCTTGATAAGTGCTATGCTGTGATATGATTGATTTGCTGGGTTCTGCATGCATCCAGTAAATGGGAAGCACATTGTCCATTCAAAACTCATTTAAATGACATTTTAGCTCCACCACTGTGCAAGAAACTACCCCTGTTTAGTGAAGAAAATCTGTTTAGTTTTAATACACTTATGTGTTTTGCAGAATTGAGGCCTAAACCATGATAGAAGCAACACAGAAACCTGATATTAAAAAAAAACAACACCCGCTTTTAAAAAGCTGCCAATTAAGAGAAAAACATCTATTTAGTTAGTTGATTGATCAGATTCACATGGATTTTGACATTTCTCACTTTCCAAAGATGTCAACTTTTCACTGATTAAAATCTGCCTCTAAAATACATTTGGTTTTCCTTGAGGGCTAGTGTGTCACTTAGAGAGAGGGCTACCATGTGCTGAACTATTCTGAGAAAGGAGCTTTCTGACCCAGAGCTATTCTTTATTTCTTTTCTTGTCGAAATTCTCTGTAGTACGAAATATCACGGGAGCCTGAGGGCTTTAGGATGCAGAGCAGATACTAAGCGACCAGAGCAGTAGAAGGATGGACGACCACCGCGACAATGGGTCAGACCAAAGAGTTTCACAGCCTCTCACCAATGCAGTTACTTCACCAGAAGAGACAACAAAGTCCATAACCCCTGATTTTCTGAAGATTTTCTAAAGGAAGACCCCTGCTTGAAAGAGATCATGGACAACTCTCTGAAATAAGGGAAAAATGAAGCAGAGGGTAGGGAGAAGAGGAGGACTTTTAAAAGAACTAATGGGCTCCAGTAAACATTGGACTTCTTTCAGGAGGCCAGTACATTGGCAAGAGAGTGAGTGTAGACAAGATAGATACCGGGATTTTAACCCTGCTGTTTTTCAGTTCTTCTGGAAGATGGTCCAGGCAATATGCGTGATGCTGAAAAATGTCAGCACTCAGAGCTTTGCCTGTATTTGTGCTCACTCCATTTCAGCTACAGGCAGCCTGCATAGCTTTGGGCAGAACAAAGTGAGATCAAAACTGTTCTTCATGAAAACCTAACGTGTTTCTCTTTACTGTGTCAGATACAGTCTTTTTCCCCTCCTCAACCCCCCAATATTTCGTATCTGAAAGCATTCAGTTCAGATCTCTGCTGACATGCATTGTGTGAGACAATGGTACTTGTCTGACCTTTTATGCAGCCTTCCTTCCCGATACAATGGCAAGAAACAATATCTTCAAACAAACACTATTGTTCTCCATCTTGCACAACTACGTTGATTTTACATTCTCAGCTCCTGTGGAAAGCGTTAGCATTTTTTTTTTCTCTTGCACTCTTTACATTTTGATTGAATCATCTTAAGTCTTTTTATTTTTCATTTCTTACATACAGTCAATAAATTAGTCTGTGAAAGAATCCACATTTTACCGTATTTTACCATGTGCATTATCTATTGACTAGCATTAACATTTCCTTATATATAAAAAATATATATACATGCACAAATATGTACATATATTTATAGATTAAGTTAATTTAAAGCATCATTTAATTCCATGTTATATTTTGTGTTTTGGTTTTTATATATGGAGATTAACTTTTCCTATTAAACATTATTGTTTCTCAGTACCAAGGCTTTCATATATTGCTGCCCAGTGGTGTAAGCGTTTTTTTTTTTACAACTCCAGAGACTATTTTATGTTAAAATTTGTGCAGAGTTTAGATGCAAGTGTGCACAGACTGGTTGCATCAGCACCCAGCTTTCACTCAGTGGTTCCGATCAGAAATATTATTAAATCTTACTGAAGCTAAAATGTTTATTGTTGTAGGGCTGGCACCAATTTCCTGTGATCACTTTTGATGGGACTTGTGTAGTTAGTGCAGCTGGGTCTCCTTTGAAAATGCCAGACAAGCTTCTCTGTGTGATGGTAGCTTTGTGCATATCAGTCTGTTAATATCACACAGCTAAAAAAAGAAGCGTCTTCCAACTTAAATGACAAGTTTAGGGGCCAGTGGTAGAGAACACTGTACGTGGCTGTAGAGGTTACCAGGATGTGCATGCAGACGGGTTGTTCCAGTGCTCACGGTGATCAAAACCAGCTCCCACTTGCCAGTTATGCGGTTGAAAACTGGGAACTAAACAGTCCTGATCTTTCTCATGTGGCTTCTCTAGCAAAAGAAGATAGACCCTGCTTTCTCTGAACTGCCTGCAGTGAGCAGTTCAGAGAAGTAGCCTGGTGAGAAAAGGTGCAAGTTTCTCTCTGTTGTTTTCCTGGGTTTTCACTGTTAACTGGCAGAATTTCTTTCTTCCAGTTGACTCCTGTCCCCTTTGCTGCTGTCACCTGGCTGCACAGCGCCTGCCGTTGGCAGGTGTCTGTAGGAGACCAGGTTCTGGTGGCCTTAGCCACCCTCCACTGGCTGTGTGCATCTCAACATGCACAAGGCAACCTTTACTCCAGGCGAGCAGGGCTAGCTGGATTTAGCTATTCATGATACCTTATTCAAAGGATGGTAGAGATTTGGTCTTATTTGCTTGACTTTCCCTCTGAGAGTACTCACCCGTGAGGAGTGACACAAGGCATGGTGGCTACCCTTAGCACAAGAGACAGAGAGGCCCCGTCTTTCCTCCAGCTCGGAAAGCCCTACAAGGGGGACCGGCTCCCTTACCCAACACTTTCATTAATGTATGGCCCCCTATGCCTGCTGCACCCTTCTTTTTCTTTGATCCCTGTTTCCCCCCACCATTCCCTGGGTGAAGGAGGTGCTCCCTGCTTCTAATCCCTCTGTAAGCTCTTTCCTTTTCCCCTTTTTCCTGATGTTTCAGCAGCAGGAAAATGTTCTGCTGCCAGCAGAACACTCCAGGGAGTTTGCACGGTGTGAGGCACTGAAAAATGGGTGGGATACAGGCAGAACAAATGGCAAAAAGCCATGAAGCTCAGTGTAGACTTCTACTTCATTCAGCCGGCTGTTTTTGCTTCGATGCCCCCTCCTCCCCTTCTTTGTATGGCAGACTGAAACTTGGGGTTACACGGAGTCTAATAAAAAGATTTTTCTATATCAGGAGTAACAGCCCATGCATCATGGTCTTTCATTAAGGTAAATTGCCTGGTTCCATCAGCTTACTGCAGAGGATCCTTAAAATACGTGTAACAGGAGCCTGCTAYGGAAGCACGTGAAAAGGCTTTTAAGTGTTATCTCTTATTCTTTCTCAAAGCCATAGGGGTTGGAAATACAGCTGAAAGCTCAACGATAAACGAAACTTTAATGCAGTAAAACTTTATTGAGGGTGTGATACCCAGACTTTTGCTGTCATTGATAATAAAAGCAGCAAAAATAGTCAGGTGTTTGCATCATTTAACTGCAGAGGAATTTTCATTGTCTAGTTCAAAGCTGATTTCTGCAACTGCAACCAGTTCTCATTTAGCCTGTGCTGGGGAGGGGCTATCAGATACTACTGTAAGCCTACTACTCTTTAGCATTTCAAAGGCTGCTACAGTTATTTTATCTGGACGGGAATTCTGTACCGAAAGGGCAAAGTCTCAGATATTTCACTTCTGTTTGGCTATTAGCAACGTGTGATACTATTGGGAAATGTGATCATGGAAAATAGCTCTTTGTGGTGTTTTATGACTGCTGCTGCTTGGCTCATGCTTTGTTTCAGCTGCCCATCCTTCAAAATCCAACTGGGCATGGGAAACAGAGCTGAGTGCGACCCTCACCCATCAGAGTAAGAGAGGAGGTGCCTCCAGGCAGGGTGAGAGGCTTCAGAGAACAGCCACAACTCGTTTCGCATCCTGGGATCTCCCATCCATCTGTTCCCCCAAGATACAGGGCGTCTTGCTGGCACGTGACCTGCAGAGGAGGTGGGAAGATGGTGCCACTCAAATCTGCCACCTACTTTTGTCCTGACCAAAAATTACACTAGAGAGTTTGCTTGGCACATCCGCACCGTGGGTACTAAAAAATGCTAAATGAGTTGGGGACAGAGGTTTGCATGGTTATAACACATACTTGTATGGGGGTATTGGGATCGCTTAAGTCTCATGCCATTCTTCATTTATCTGGATACACCTGAGCATTTTCAAGCGATGCGGGGTGGTAGAGGAGGGATATGGTGCCGTGGAGGGGTATGGTGCCGTGGATGGCTGTGGGGTAAGAGCCTGGGTCTGGGCAGCTGCCTTAGAGGAGCTGTCAGACAGTAACCTGATGGGACAGCGCGGTAAGGATGGGCTTAATCAGGCCTGATGGCTCTTGTGTTGTTCGCACTGCTTATGCCTGAAACCAGCCTCAAAAATGAGGCATAAAACTCTGCATCCAAACACTCCCCAGCAAAGCCTAGCATCCAAACTTGCATGTGAAAGGCAGCACCTTTCAGGCCTGAAAACAGGAAGCACTTTGCATTTTTCTGGTTACCTGCTGGTGAAAACCACTCCTTGTTTCCTTTATGAGACTGTTTTTACATAGATCCTGGATGTGATGTGCCAGGCTGGAGGCATAAACAAGTAAGAGGGCTCAATGAAGGTAAGACACCATTGCAGACCCAAGGGCTTGACTTTTCACTTCTTGTGTACTTCCTTTGACTTTGATGGCTTGTTGTTTTCAAGGTGAACGATAGCACTCCTTCCAACAGCAGGAACTGGTAAGGGAAAAGGAGCCTCTCCTCTAGCTAAAAGTGCTCCCCTCCTTGCTAGGAACAGCTTCCCCAACAAAAACCCCTGGTATGGAGAGCTTTTAGGGAAACCCAGGTGAGGGCTGAAGGGATTCAGGCAGATGCCCCGGTGAACATCACCGTCCCTAGCTGCTTTTGGGGGGACCACCTCAGCTTCATCCCAGGCTCAGGAGGGTGACTGGACCCTGGCACAACCCAGGGACAGAGGATGCTGCTTGAAATTTGGGGTTTATTAGCCCAGGGCCACAAACCACAGAAAGGCAAGCGAGGCAAGCCTAGGGCTGCCTCATTCATCTGCCACTCCTGTGAGCGGAGGACTGTCATTTGTCAAGTTTGGCAACTGCAAAGTCATCAGTTGCTATTTTTTCCCAGTTTCCCACCCTTCACCCTTTTTTTCTAGCCCAGTAATACTCCTCTTTCAAAGCCTTGTGTCTGGTGTTTGCGGATGGAGCAGCTTTGCTTATTAAGTGTTCCCAGGAGGATTAAATTGACTTCTCCCAGGTTTTGGGTTGTGAGCTGAAGATACTGATTTTTGCAGCAACTAGTAAAAAAAACCCCAAACCCAACCCTAAAAGCCCAAAGTGGTCTAAGAACAGGGAAACCCATAAAACATGTCAGGTCACAATTAAACAGGAAATAAATAGGGCTAAAAATAAGAATCCGTAAATTGCCTTGAAAAGAATGCTCTAACTGCTGATAAAAGGCTTTTTAAATATATCAAAGCCACAAAGGCAGCTAGGAAATCAGTGGGAATGCGGATGACAAGGATATAAAAGGGGCAGATGGGCATGATGAAGATGTAGCAGAGAAGCTCAGTGACTTCTTTGTGGCTGTTTTTACAGCTGAAGCTGTTGGGGAGCTTCCCACATCTGTCACACTCTGCAGTGGATCCGCCGGAGGAGCTAGAGCAATCAGAAGTTAAAAGGTAACATGGAGTAAAGAGGTAGCAGGAGTAAAGGAAAGTAAGTGAAGTAACTAGGTAACAGGAGGTATAAGGTCAAATAGACCAAGTGGTTGTCAATAAGTGACCAGGACCAGGCGGTGCTGATCCAGGGGACCCAAGGGAGCAGCGCAGCCCAGTAGTATGGAGGGCTGTGGTACCCAGCAGTGTTCCCAGGCACAGCCAGCACATCGCACCCCATAGACTCACTGGGACGCGCTGAGCCATCATTGATGGGTCTCCGAAGCCATTGACTCGGGGTGGCAGCCAAACACCCACCAGAATTTGGGGGTACGCAAAGCTAAAGGAGGTCAGCGTAAAGCAGACAGAAAAAAAATACTTTACAGGCGCAAGTGGTGAACTTGCTGCTACAGGGGGTTGCGGACACTGTATCTGCAGGTTCAAAAAGAGATTAGGCAAGTTCAAGGATGCAAATGCATGACAGAGATGTACCCTCTAACCACAGGATGAGAAAGTGGTGGTGCTGGAGGAAGGGGCTGTAAAAGGAGCCAGGCCCCCAAGATAGCCCCTCCTGTGGCAGCCCCTGGAGCAGAGCCTGCGGCTGGGTGCACAACCTGGGCCAGGGGGACATTTCTCACCTTCTGAATTCATTGACCTGCTTTATTCAACAGCAGCACGGGCTGAAAGGTGATGCCTGGGGTGTGCATACATAGCGTGTCTTGTATGCCCTAATTATGCTCAGGCTGTTCGTAAACCGTGGAGAGGCAGTGTAAGGTGCTGTACACGGGGCTTTTTACTGTTTATGTAAAAACAGCGTCATAAAAGAAACAGGGAAAAATTTTTGCAAGCAGATAACTCAAAAAATGCAAAATGCGTCCTGCCTGAAAGGTGCTGCCTTTCACATGCAAGCTCCAAAGAGCAACCTCTGGAGAGCAAAGTCTATTCCTCTCCTCTCCACGAAAAGCAAACCAAGACCAACAGCTCCCACCCTCCCTCTCCTGGTGGAAGCAAAACAGCTTGCAAAGGAGCTGTGCCTCACCTGCTTCCCTCTGTCCCCAAACCCTGGGCAGTGTCCCCAAATCCCGGGCAGTGTCCCCCACGGCACCTGCCAAGGTGGGCGACATCAAGGGGAGCAGAGAGAAAACATCTGCCCAGCTGCTGGCCCAAACATGGCAGAGATTTCCTCAGGGGAGCTGGGAGACTTGCAGGGCCAGATAAGGTGGAAAAGGGAAAATAGGGCACTGAGAGGAATAAGAAATTTTGCCCAGGACTCCAGAGAGGGCTGTGGAGGGACCAACATTGCTTTTGATGGGCATTTATGGCRACCATGCATTTTCTTCCTTTTTTTGCCTGTTCTGAAACACTAATACCTCTGGTAGCACTCTGAGGGGCATTTGTCCCAGCTGGTTTCCCAGTTTGGTCATTGCTTTGGCAGTCAGTTTTCTAAAGTGACATTAACAGCTTCCCGGAGTAATGTCCGTCATGTCTCGGTGGGGCGGGGAGGGCGAGGAAAGCTTTCAGCCCTCCTGAGATGGCTCCCCTAGACCCTTGCCAGTGTCACTGCTGCCTGCCCCGTGCCTGCTGACGTGAGCCTGGTTAAACATTAGGGAATCTCTGCCTCTCCTTTAGTCATGCATATCTGGGTGTAGCTGGGGAAAGAAAGTCTGCCGTATAAATGAGATTTTGGAAAAAAGTCTTTCTTTGAAGTCCTATTAAGGCGTAGAGATCCTTTTATGGGGTAAATCAGCCAAAAATTAAAAAAAAAAAATGTTTCATATCTGAGACAGTCAACAAATTCAAGAGGTTATTATAGTGCTAAGGTACCTAATTCCCTCTCAAGTAGAGGAATGTTTAAATTGGTGGGAATCAGGGGTCAAGTCCAAGCAGGTATTTCGGTGCCTGACTTGTACCAACATTAATGGGAATAAGGGTCCCTGGGGAGGAATTGCAGACCAGGGCCTATTTATCATTCCTATAAATGAAACAGGGTTTGTGTTGCACATGTGTAACAGTACATTATTATTCTTTTCAAAGCAAGGTCTTTCCTTGTAGGCTTTTCATCATTTCTCAACTGTTTTGTCCTTCCAAGGTTGGTGTGAACAGATTCTGCAGCAAGCTCATGCTGGGCAGAAACCCTTTGCCAGAAAAATAAGCAAAAAAACAGAGTCCAATGATTTATTTCAGGTAGTGATTAAATAGCCAAGTGTCAATTGAGATTTCAAAAAGCTGCATGGGGCATCATGAGGCCCAACCTGCACAGATCAGGTGAATTTCTTGGAAAGTCGTTTGTACCTCCGGAGCACTCTGCTCACCCAGGCACTTGGGACCTGGGCTTTTGCTCCATTCAGTGGGAATTTTGCCAGAGATTTGAGTGGAGCCGAGCCTAGCTGGCTTTACCTGCTGACATATTAAATCATATTTAATGATGCTTTCCCCACATGCACGCGTATGAAGGGAATCTCTTCGGGCTTTCCATTCCACTTGGGTTTTATGAGAAACCCTCTGCTAGATGCGTGCAGTAAATGCTCCTGGCTTTTGTGGTTCTCCCGGAGTACTAATCAAAAAATGGGTCTGGTTTATTTGGGGCAAGATGTGCAGGAAGAGAGAATATTTCTTAATACACCATGCAAGGCAGTAGGGATGGACCCTTCAGGCTATCAAACCTTCCTCCTGCTCCCTCCTCTCTGCGACTTGGCAGATTCCCTGGCCACAAGATGGAGCTGGCTCTTTGCAGTTGCAGGACAAGCCACACGAAAGGCAAAACCTTTTAATGAGCACATTTTAATTGGGGCTAACCATTAACAGAGACCACAGGCAGATTTCCAGTGAGCTGCTAATTTTTAACCCTCTCCTGTGTCACAGCCTTGTGCATCCCCATGCCCGTCCCTTTGATGGCACGCTCCTTAACTCCAGGGATCAGGGCATATTTTTCGGAGTGGCCCATGGCTGGAGACGTCCATCACCCATTTCAGTTCAGCACGTCAGTGTGCCCCTCCTGAAAACAGCCGCTCAGGCAGCCAAGTGCCCCCCAGCCTGCTCTGGGAGCTGTATGAACACCAAAACTTGCCAGGTTTGGTCTGTCTCCATTGCCACTGTTTGAAGGACTCATGCTTGTGCACCTTAAAGGCACGAGGAAAATCTCCCCTCTGTACCTCCCTTGCTCTCCAGCCCAGCAGCTTGAGGCATGGACTTGCACAGAGATTTATTCTGAACCCTGCCTTTTTTCATGCAGGGGAGGGACAAAACTTGGCAAGAATACTTTAGGTGCTGTTCTCTGCTTCCCAGCATTATTGCAATGCTTCCCCTCAAGCAGGTCAGGATTGATAGCATTGCTCTTGAGTAGCTGAGAACAGAGGTTGGTCCTCAGATGGTAAAAATAGGTATTTTTATATCTATTTTTATAGCAGACAGCAGCAACATGAGCCACATCTTTAGCCAGAGGATAGCACATACTGTTTAAGAAAGGATAAAATTCATGATTGTCATTTTTTGGCATGCAATTGTTGCCTATTACTGACAAGGATTTGGTATGAATTGGAATTTTTTTGTAGCTTTGACGGAAAAAGCAGGAGACAAACTTTTTCCATGGTTGTGAAAACCCCAGCAGCTGGGCCTGTGGGCTGGCTTTGGGGGGGAGGCAGCGTGGGGACAGCAAAGCCGCACGGTCTYCATGGCGTGTGTCTCTCTTCCCATCACGGCGCAGCCAGGAGGACCCAGCAAACTGCACGGTGAGGAACTGGAAAGGAARAGAAAGTGTTTTCCTAATAGAAGAACTGTTTGTAACACAGTGAAGGTCCCCAAGGTTCAAACGAGTTTGCCTTTTATTTCATATCCCTGATCCTATGCCCCAGCTTGACCCTAGCTCCCCCCAAAACTCCTTTTATTAAAACCACAAATCAACCCAGCTTGATGATCAGCATCTAGGTATCAGTGTTGCCCATCTTTCGTTGTATGGGGAGCTGCTTGGACCAAAGGACTGAGGGACATTCAGGACCTGCTGCGCGCCAGCGGTGCCCGAGGCCAGGCTGCATCTGGATTCCTCTTCCAGCCATCACCGGCTTCACTGTGACTTCTGGAAATGGGTAATCTTAGCTGTCTTAGCTGGTCTTTCTGGCACACTAGAGAGCTGTGCCTGAGATCCTATGGCTTCTGAAGTGACTGCAGATACGGTGGTTGAATGAGTTATATCCAATAATGACGTTGTAATGAGTTATATCCAGTCAGAAGATGTCTCTTCCAGCTGGAGCTGCTAGTAAGTAGCAACCCTAAACTTATGCCACAGAGTCTAGAAATGGGAGAAAGCCGGAGATGTCCTGGGATTTTACTGCAGGATCAAGGCAATAGTTTGTGAAACATTAAGGCAGAGGTGGAGTGTCACCCTGAAACAGGCTGTGGCCGTGGGCTGGGGCTCTGGGACCAGCATTTTGCTTGGACTGGTACAGAAAAAGGAGTCATCGTTGAAAATTTAGAACTTCTTCAGTGCCATGGCAGACATCTAGATGTGACTCAGATGCTTTTATCCACCCTTCCTGCCACGAGGAAGATATGATAATGAAAACCTATCTTTAAAACACCCAAAGTATCTCTGATAAAGCATTTTATTTGTTTTGACTGATAATGAAAGAGCCAAAGAACCAACTTACAATTGCATCGCTTGCAAATGCATGCCTAGGTCAGATACACTGCTTTGACCATAGCTTTAAAGTGCAAGTGATAAGAAAGCAAGCACAAAGATCAGGCCTTTCCAGCCTGGGGGTTTTCCTCTCTCTATTCCATCAGAACTGTGCAATGATTCTCAAAACCCAAGTTCAAGGGCCTCTGTGGCACCTAAATACTTGAAGGAACCTGAGGAATCTCAGTCCCATGGACTAAGTGATCCTCAAGAATGGCATTTTGTAGACAGGAGACATGATGGTCAAGAGAGAAAAGACACGGGCAGCGGTGATGGCTGTTCCTGGAGATCAAGAGTGACTTTGTTGCAGGTCATCCTTTCACAATCCCCAGGAGATAGAGCCCTTCTTTGGGTTCCCATCCTAAAATCATGGTGCTGCCTCAAACTCATCTTCTACTGGTTTGTATGATCCCTTTGCCCTTAATAATCTTGCTAACACATGGGCACTAAAAGCTTTTTTTCTCAGTCCCTTATTCAGCACAAGGGAATCCCAGGAGGAAGATGAAGGGCTTATCTGGTTTYGTACAGGGAGGCAATCTTCTTTTCGGGCATCTGCTGTCACCCCGCTGCTGAATCCGGAAAAGCAGCCAGCACACATCTGTCCAGCACCCTCATCATGGGTCAGGAGGAAGGATTAATACAAACACCCTCTCTGGGGACCTCATTTCAGGCCACACATTGCCTCTGCTGATGCTTCATTTCTTGGTCTGCAGCCGACCTCAGGGACACAAGGCTGCCTGCTCGCTCCGGAGCTGAGCTGCGTGCTCCGTGGTGAGTGYATTCCCCACGTTCAACCATGTTCAACCACTGCAAAGTCCCCCTCTTGAGGTTACAGCTGCTCGCTTGGTCTTTAGTGCAATTACATCCCCTTTTTTGCTGTGTGTGGGGGCAAGAGTGCAGCGTTGGCTTTGGAGAAGGATATTAACATTGTTCTTGTCGGGGAAGATGCAGCACTTCCTCCCCTGCAGCACTGCAGGGTCTTTCCCTGTAGAGCACTGGACCCACACCATGGTCTGTGGGTCAGCAGTGGTCTACTGGGATGAGACATACAGCCTGTGAATCTGCGGGACCTTCACAGRGGTTTGGCTTGGAAGATACAATGATAAGGGTACATGACTGATAGCAGATGTTGAGCGCCRACAACAGCCCATGGCTCAGAAAGTGTGTAGTAGCAGCTCCTGACCTTCTCCCTTCYCTCAGGGGTTTCTCATGGGGGCTGCACGGCAAGGTCAGACTGGGCACGGCAGGCACCGGGTGCTCATGGAGAGGCCGCAGGCGCCCACGGAAAGCGAGGGCAGGCACTCGACCTCGACTGAGCCCAGCTAAATATAACTGGTGACTGATGAGCTCCTATGCCTCGCTTGGCTCTGGTCCCGTGGCAATACATTCCTTCTGAAAGTCGTCCCCTTCCTTAAATCCTCTTCTCTGCTACTTGAGATGCCACAGTCGAGTCTCACAAGGTGGTTTTCTTCCCTCTGAGTGGTTTCCTCCTCCCACAACCCTGCTTTTCCTTTCTCCCTCTTGCTCATTCACCACTTGCCCCTGTGCATCTGCCCCTTCCCCGCAGCGCTCCCTGGGCAGCACAGCAGGACACAGGGACAAGGGATGAGGGATGAGAGATGAGGGATGAGGGTCTCCCTGCTCCTACGACCAAGTTGATTAAAGCTCTCACACACAAGTATATCTATGTATGTTTGTATATGTGGTTGTGTCTTGGGGTACTTGGGCATGGCCAGAAGATCTGAGAAGGGACTTCTAGGTCTACACGAGGCTTCTCTGGGCACCAAGGTTCACATCAGGCCTTTTATGTCATGCAAAYATAGGATCTGCATTTCATTTTCTTTCTCTTCACAGAAATACCAAAAATATGCTGCAGAGGAACAACCTGCTTTGAAGTCCCCGCACACCACGTCTTGCATTTCCAGATCAGTCACAACGTGGCCAGTATTACTTTTATTATTAATAAATGGTGAYGGGATCCACCTTATCGGGCTCTTGGGGTAAGAGGGATCTCTGATGCTGCCCCTTGCCCACGCAGAGCCGACGGCTTGAGAGCAGCCTGTAGGTCACAGCCTGGCCCATGTACCACGTTCCTACCACAGCAGCTGTTTTGGTGAGGCATTCAGTGATGTTTTTGTACTGGTTACAAGCAATACCCTTGTGATGCTCCTACAGCCACACCAGGAATTACTCTGATTTAGCAGGACCAGGACAGTTAAAATGTTACAACTTTTGTAGGCGGKTATTTCCTAAGACAACAAATAGTCACTTTAAACCCAAACCTGGTATCTCCCAGAGGTATGGAGGGGCTGAAGAAATCAGCAAGGTTTATGAAAGCAGTGTTGGAAATCAGTGCATATAAGGCGAAATTTTGGCAGGTGGCATTACAGTTAATCACTTCTTTCTGAGAACGGCAATGCAATGTATTGGATTGAGGGCGTGTGTTTCAAGCAAAATCTAATGGTGAGATTTTAGTAGACAGAAGTGGCACGAAGGGCTGCAGGCCACGGGTAGTTAACTGTTACTATAAATTGCCTTTAAAATCAGTGATCAGCTCTACAGTTGATTTATGATTTCTTTTAAAAACAGAATAAAACAGAAAGCTCCCCAGCAAYCCAAACACAATCATAAATCTGCTGTTTCCTTTAGATCTGAAGTGTTGATGTCCCATCGCGCTAGGGACAGGCGGTGGGTGTATGGACAGTGCCAAGAAGCCAGCAGACAAGGCAGCGCTGCCCGGATGCCCTTGCCTAGGGAGCCCTTTAGCAGATGGACRTGGTTTGCTTGCACAGAGAAAATCCCTGAAGCAGGAAAATGCCACGTAAGAGCGGCCGCTGACCAGTGGGGACATGAGTGCAAGCCCTGCTGTGAGCCAGGAGAGGAGGGCGTGCATTATCCGTGTGCCTGTGGGTACATGTATGCACGTGTGTCTGTGTGCGCATGTGTCTGTGCACACTGTGCATGGCTGCCTGTGGGTATGTGTCTGGGTGTGCCTGTGTATATGCATCTCTGTGTCTGTGCAAGTTTGTACGTGTGTGTGCACATGTGCATGCACCTGTGTGCAGATATATGCATGCATGTATGTATATGCAGGTGGGTGTATGCATGTGCATGTATGAAATGTGCATGCATGTACACATGTAATGTGGGCGTGCACACGCATGCACGCCTGCGTGTGTGTACGAATGTGTACGTGTGTGCAGATGCAGCCTCTGTGTGTGTGTGTGTGTGTGCGTGTCCCTGTGCACACGCATCCACACGTGTGCGTGGGCCAGGCCGTGCCCGCCCGTGCCCGCTCCGCGCCCGCGGGGGACGGCGTTACGCCTCACTGCGCGGCGGGGCGGGGAGGTGGCAGCGCACCGTAGGGAGCGGGACAGACAGRCACACAGACACACAGACACGCACACGCGTCCCGCCCCGTCCCGCCGCGGAGCGCGGA
>JAYKAV010001555.1:4598735-4619079 GCA_035582835.1 Phoebastria nigripes | reverse complement strand
CCGGCCGCCCGCACCATGCCCCGCCGAGGGGGGCTGCCGGCCCCCGCCGCCGCCCGCCGGCCCCCCCCGCTCCTCCTCCTCCGCCTCCTCCTCCTGGCCGCCCCGCTGCAGCCGGGCAGAGGTAAGGGCCGCTCCGCTCCCCGCCGCTCCGGGCCCTGCAAACGCCGCCCCGGAAGGCGGATTATCCCCCAAACCCGCTTCGCTGCACTTTTGCTACGATTTATGTTTTTTCCCCCTCTCTCCCCCCTTTCCGGCTGCCTCAGCCCCGCTCCCATCTCCCCACCGCCGCCCCGCGCTCTATTTTGCGGGTGCGCCCGTTCCCCCTCCAGCCCCGGTGCCGGCGGGACGCGGCTCGCTGCCCCCGCTGTCCCCCTGCCCCGGGGGGCGGCCGGTGCCGGGGGTCTCTGCGCTTCCCCTCTGGCCCCGGGGCGTCCCCGAGCCGGGGTCTGCATCCCGGGTCCCCCCCGCCCGCTGTGCCCCCAGTTGCGGGGCAGTGGGGATCGCGCTCCAGCAGCGCTGTTGGGCATGGACCGCATCCTTGGGCTTTGGGTGCAGGGTTTTACACCTTCGCATTAGCGAGCGTGGAACTGCTATATATACGCCTCTCTCTATATATATAGTTTAATGGGACAGCTATAACCACTTCTATTCAGGGAAAAGCACTTCGCTGGGATGTTTGTCTGAGCAGCGTGTATTAATTGATTGGATAAAGAACAATAGCATAAAGCCACAAGCGTTCGCTTCTGCGTGTCCGATCTCCACACTCTCACCTTGTATCATTCCCCCACGTAAGCTTTGTGCCCAGGAAGCGGTCCTTGGCCCCGGCGGGGATGCTCTCCTGGCTCCTGGACACACTAGGAGACCGCGGTGCAATTTGTGACTCTGCCTCAGTGGTACTGGAAATGGGTTTTCTGTCCTCTCTGAGCACTCAGGGAAACTTTTTATATAAAGGGAGCCCACAAAATGCCTGAGTCCACCATTCTGGTACTTACTCTCAGTGCTTAATGTTTTAATGAGTTATCTTAACAAGAGGCTCATCTTACGGAGTGCTGTGTCACGCAACTGCAAAAAATCTGAAGAGGTTTTCTTGGCTTTTTTATTTATTTATCTCGAGGGTCTGATCCTTAGAATTGACGATTCGATAATGCAGCAGACCCTCTCAGGGAAGAGGCTGTTAGAATGCTTATTGTAAGCATAAATAAAATGATCTTTTTTCGCCCTTAGCTGGATAGAGAATAAAGTACATAACTTTTTTTTTACCCCCCAAGCAAGCCAGTACATTCATCTCAGTTTGAGGAGCTCCTCTAACTAGGATTTCTTGCAGAACAGGTTTAAAATGAGGTCTGATTGCCTGGAGCATCTTTATGAGTAAATTGGTTGAGTACCTTTCATGAGAGTTTCCTATCTTGCTCTGCATCAGTAGTTTTATGTATTAAAATCTCAGCTGTCTAGTGGGATGCACTGTCTTTCTCTGCTTCTTTGAGCTCTCCTGCAGCTCAGCCCAAGGGAAGGATGTTGTTTGGAGATGCTCTTCATACCTGCTGGACACTGCTCTGCAAAATGAAATAAGGTGCAGGGCTTAGGAGTAAGCCTGAAGGACCGTATCTGGGGTGTGGAGCTCAGCGGTCCAGGGGGGGTGGATTATTTTCCTCCAGAGTAATCCCAACTAAATCCTGGATGGAATTTTCCCCATTGTAAGAAGTTTAGTTGAAGTTTAGGAGTGGTTTCATTAAATATATCAGAATCAAGGAGCAGACTGAGTTTCTTCCAGTCTTACCTGGTGCCTCACCCCAGCATCTGGAAGGATCTGGACTAGCATGAGCATCGTCAGGTCCTTCCTTTGCCCACTTCAGGAAAGACTGTGCTGAATCAAGCACAGCAAAGGCTTGCATCTGGAAAATCCTGCATGTTTTTACTCCAACTCAAAAAGCTCGGGTTTCAGTCCAAAATCAGAGGGCTTAACAAAGCTCCGTTTTCACAACAATGCTGGAAACGGTTTGGTTTTGCTCCAAAGTGGGAAAAAAAGCATACTTGGAAACTTCAAAAGCTGCCACCAGGAGGAATGTCACCCCATGGCTGGCCACAGGAGCGTGGGCTGCTTTGGTCATGGCACCCAGTGGAAGGAGGAGACCGTGGTTTTCATTCAGATACTACCGTTACTAAGTAAACTCTCAAAAATCCAGCAGTCAGGAATGGAGGTAAATATTATCCTATTTCYATGCAGATGGGCAAGTGAAGCCATGGGAGAGCCAGGGCTGGGTAGCCAGGGTACGAATGCAAGTGTTTACTTTATAAAGCCCGTTATTTTTGCGATGTTACCCAGCGCACTGCTACCAGAGCAGCAGGTCTTGAGGAAAAGCTTTCAGCTGTGTTGTAGGGTTTGGAAATGCAAGTGTTAATCTCTGTGCAAATTATAACTCAGTCGAACAGGTTACATTTTACTTTATTTTACATATATGTTTTGAGCTCTTGCAATGACCAGGAGCTGGAGTATAACCTTCTGAACGTGAACAAGGAATGAATGTGAACAAGTTGTGGTGACAGCCAGCGAAAAAAAAACCCTGAGAAGGCTCTTGTTCAGCATGAATGAGCCCAAGCAGCCTGTCTGAATGGGAGCCATAGAGAAAGGCCAGGGCTTCGCGCTCCCGGGTTAGAGTTAACCACCTTGCGGGCAGCAGAGACCCGTCGGTGCAGGGCTCTGACGCGGTCATGCCTCGGCGATGACTGAGAATTACTGACAGGACCTACTTATCCTCTTTTTGCTTTTAGCCTAGGGCACGCTAAGTTCTCCTCCAGCTGTCCAGCTTGATTCACTGCTTCCTGCACTCACAGCCCAGCCCCGTATGGGAGCGACCCAGGCAGCCACCGCTTTTCATTTTTTGGTGAAGTATTCACATGGGATACAGCAAAAATCCCTTTTCCAAAGCTCTTGGGGCAGACAATTCTTGGGACAGGAGAAAACTCCATGTGGCTCTCCAGCAGCCATCGGCAAGTCTGCGCAATCTGCAGATTATACCCAGCAGCAGCGTGGTGCAATGGTATCTGCAGAGGCAACTTGCTGAAAATAGAGGCCTGACAATGCTTTTATTGACATTTGGGGTAGAAAAAATAGCAGACTTGGAGTTTGAGCCTGAGGCATATCGTTTGGAGTGTGCAGCCTCTGTGCTGAATCCCCGGTTGAAGATTTGTTTAATCAGTTATTGACAGTAGATGTTAAAAGCTGCACCCGGGGGAGCTGGGGCATCAGTGGTATCGAAGGGCACATTCGTAGCCACAGGCGTGCTTAAACAAGCTGCTGCATTCAGAGCCGATACCATTGATGTTTGCTTCGGCTTAACTTGAGTGGTTTCACTTTATTTTTGAAGCCCAAAGCCCAAATCGTAGATTTTGCAAGCGAAACTTGCTCAGTACCCCTTGTGCTGCTGGACACCAGCAATCCAGGAGCAAAGAGCATCACCTCTGCCCTGGTCGCTGCTACCTCGGTGGGTGCAGAGCCCCTGCTGGCATCGTGGGCAGGGAGAGCCCTCGGCCACGGCGTGGTGTCTTCCACCCCGGCCAGCCTTGGACATGCCCCAGTGCAAACACCCTGCCCGGCTTAACCTGGATATCCTGTGGAAATGTCTCCCGTAATAAATTAAAAGTAATTTACTGTAACATGAGTCCACTATGGAAATCACTTGTGTGGAAGGGGAAGGCGATTATCTTCCAATGCTGCTTTAAGATGAAAATTTTGGGAGAAAAAAATTTTGGGAGAAGATGTGCCTAGTGTGACTTTAAAAGTTGGCATCCCGGGGGCTTTTGGACAGCCGCCTCCATATTTCAGGTTGGTTGAACAGCTATTGCATTCTGTCCGCAGTGATGGAAGTATTTCATTAGGAAGATGAATAGATGAACTCTTTGATTAACCAGAAACCACTGAAAAAGAGGGAAGAAAAATCACCAGAGTCATACTTTGGGGGTTCTCAGCCCCCCAAAACCAGTTGCTGTCCTTTTCATTTTTCTTGGGGAACAAAAAGAAAATGAGAGCTCCTTACAGGTGAAGAGAGGTTTACTCCTCCTTTTAAGCTCCTGGGAGATTCTTTGCTCTTGACACTGTTTGAACTTACAGTATGTTTAACATTAAGAATATCTCAGAAAAACCCTGAGCACTGTTTTGGAGTGAAGTAACCGTTCAACCCACCCTGGTCTCTGTTGTTCTCTCTTGCTGAAGGTCTCAATCTGTGCACCAGCGGAAGCGCCACGTCCTGCGAAGAGTGTCTCCTCATCCATCCCAAGTGTGCCTGGTGCTCCAAGGAGGTACGTGGGCAGACTTCATTTGTCTTGCACGCTTTCTGTAATGCAGAAAGGGAGCTATTCCCCCCCTCACCTGTTCCTGAACTGTCCTGTGCCAGAAGGGGTGGGTGAGGGCACCAGGGGCTCCCACACCGAGCGTATTTTGGGTGTATGTGACTCTCCAGCTCTTTGACGCTGTAGGAAATAAGTCTCAACTTATTGTAGGAAACTAGTCCCAACCCCGCTGGCCCCTGCGCATCCTCAACAGAGCAGCACTGTTCCTTCAGTCCTTCTGTCCCTTCAATTACCTTCTTGTTTTTGGTGGGTGCAGGGTCCCTGCATGGGCTCTGTGTTGCAGGGAGCCTTGCTCGAAAGCGCTCTCCCTAAAAAGCCCCAAGCCCCCAGCTGGTGTCCCGCTACGTGTCCCTTGCTGCGTGGCCTGGCATGGCACGGGCTCTTTGTCTGTAACAAAGATGATTCTCCTCTCTGAATCTATTGTGTCATTTCTGGGGACAACCCATGCTTCTGGCATCGCGTCGTGCCATGGCAATGAGTTACACAGCTTAACTGTGTGCTTCGGGGTGAAAATGCATCCTTATGTTGGTGCTGAAGCTCCTTGCCCATAATTTAATTGGGCCTCCTTGGTTTGTGAGAAATTGCAGATATCTTTCCCTGCTCCCTAAGGACTACTCATGAGTTTAGAGATATATATATCTCTTATTAAATATACATCTTACCACGTACACCTAAGATTTCTGGAGAAAAAGGTGTGTGAAAGACCTGATAACGTCCAATGCATAAATGGCTGTTGTCTGCTTAGTGCCTGCATCTGTCCTAAATATTTAAGAGAGAAATGAGGATGCTTACAGATGTGTGGAAAGACCCTGCCTACTTGCAGGCACAGCTGCTGTGCCAGGAACCAGCTTTGGGCTGTGAGAAACCCCGGACCAGTGGATGATCTTGAACGTCTTGACAGGCATGGCCAGGAGTAATGCTCTCCTGTTCCCTGCTGACCCTTTTTCCTCTAGTGCCGTCCTGGTCCCATTTTGGGGGAGGCAAGCTGTGGGGTTGAGCACACACTTCACCTTCCAGCTACAGCTAGTGATGCTGAGCTGAGGATGCGGGTGCTGCCTGTGTGCCCCTCTGCTACTCCCGTCCCTCCTCCTGCCAGCCCTGCCTGGGGCGGCTGCAGCCCCTTGGGTCGGAGATGGGCATGGAGATAGGGATGGGGCGAGGGGGGCTCCCGAGCCCCACGGTTTATCTGGGTCTCAGGAGGTACCCCGGCCTCTGGCTCTCCAGGTCTATTTTACTGGGTTTTCACTTACTTGTAGGCACAGTCGCAGCTCTCCAAGGAAAACCTCCTAACGCTACTAACACCATGCTACCTGACAGCATAATAGCTTTCATGGTTTTTTTCCAGCAAGGCGAATGGTGTGCAGAAGGGAAAGGGTAAAGCAATAGATCCTGCTTTTGAGACATGTTGTAAACAGCTGTAAGAGCTCCTCTTCCAGCCAGCTAATCTGCGGTGGTGAGATTGGATCCAGGAATGCTGGCTATTAAGCTATGGGTACCCAATAGCTTGCTTTTTTTGGTTTGTTTTTTTTTTCTTCTTGGCATCAAAAGACAACTTTTTGCAAAATGCTGCCAGTGGAAATGTTTATCTGGTGGTCGCTGTGACCACTAATTGTATGGGAGCCCATGGGACTGGCAGCCTGACTCTTATCTTGCAAACAGGAGAGTTACCAAAAAAAAAATTCCTAAATGGAATGGGGGGGCCAAGAAGGAAGGCGGGTGTTTACAGGGAAGTGCAGTAATACTTCCTGACCTTTAGCCTGCAGCAGCTATTT
Source organism: Phoebastria nigripes (assembly GCA_035582835.1). Lineage (NCBI taxonomy): Eukaryota > Metazoa > Chordata > Aves > Procellariiformes > Diomedeidae > Phoebastria > Phoebastria nigripes. Next base: position 4,612,960 of record JAYKAV010001555.1, on the reverse strand, counting down.
AAAAATACTTTTCAAGGTGTTTCGTGCCAAGAGCTACGTGTTTAAAAGCTGCTGTCCCTGTTACACATTGCATGCTACAACTTAGCGAGTTCTTGTTCTAAATCTGTATTTTTTTTTGAGAGTTTACTGTTTGAAACTCTAATTATTTCTCTTTAACGAGATCATCAGGTGAGGTAATGGGATTGTGAAAGATATCTGGAGGTTTTCGACTTCAAAAGTTTTAAAGTAATACTATCAACTCATAATATCCTCTTTCTTTGCATAGTCATTTTGCCACCTTATTTCCCTTCCTTCTGCTGCAGCCTAGTCAGGTACGTTTATTAAATTGCTTTTAGTCTATTTTCCTTCTCTATTTCCATTAGCTGTTGTTTGCAGCAGTATGTTGCCCAGGAGCGTATATGCCAGTCAAATTCTATAGCTCTGCTGCTGCTTAAGTATCAAGGCTAAGATATTGGAGGGGTTTCTGCAGACGCTAGTTCTGTTGTGGTAGGAATACGTTCAGCTGATTAGTATGTATTTTCTGCTCCCTTCACATTTACTTAACATGTTTGGGAGCAAATTGGGCCAGCTGTTGTCATCTTTGTAAGCAACAATTAATAATTTCGTCAGGAAGTATATATAATAGAAGTCTATAAGTATATAAAATATAATTCTATATATAATTATATATATTATAATATGTATGTATTATATATACAGGAAGTGTAGAGATGTATATAATATATATACACACAAAATATATAATATATCTTAGTATACCTTCCTGTGTATATATACCTTCTTATATATAATATTCCTTCCTTTGGGGAATAACATCACTTGGTGGTGCCATCATACCTGTTTGTTCTTTGTCCCCCTGGGTGCCCGGCTGTGCCGATGCTGTGAGGGACACTCCGGCTGTGGGAGAGGAGCAGTATGAGCAGGAAAGCCGAGCTGTTTCCCAGAGACGACCGTGGTTCATGCAACCTCCTACAGTGTTGCATCCTCCTCCATCACCCTCTGCACTCCTGGATCCAGGCTCCATGTGACTGCAGAGGAGCAGAAAGTCTCAAGTGCTCATGAACTGCAAATAGGGGTTAGGAGTGCACGAAAGCAATTCTGCAGATACAAGGAGCCCTATGCCGATGGCTTTCCAAGTGGGATAAGGTTCCTTGTATTTACATTGCTTTGAATTGTGAGGGCGAGAGCATGCGTATAGATAGATGCTTACAGCAGAGTAGTCAACATGCTATAAATTTATAACTACCACCTCCTAACCTGTTAGTACAGGGTGCATCACATCTCCTCGGCTTGAATTGGCCTCTATTCACTTCTGCTTGTGTTCAGCATCTCTGCTGCCATCAGAGAGGATGATGATGGATGAGTTGATGATAGCAGCTTCTGGTATCCGGCAGCCCCGGAGCCCCCAGGGGCTGCTGAGCTAACCGCAAGTCTTTGGGCTGTTGGAAATTTGGAAGCAGACATCGATTCTGTTGGCTCATGGAAGAATACCTTGAAAGGCAGGACTTAAATGGGGTGATCTGTTTAAATGGCACTTAAAAGAGGAGGTATATATGTGTGGCCTTAACCGTCGCCTGAGCGTGCCTTGAAACAGGGCTGTCTGGGGGAAATACGTGACTCTTGGGTGACAGAGACTGCTGCAGCCTTTCCATCCATGCTGGAATCTGAGGAGATTCCTCAACTTCTCCTGCAAGCTCCGGAAGAAGCTGGCAATGACTAGAAATTGCTGACATGCTGCTAGTGAAACACTCTGGCTGGAAGCTGCACGCTGGTCCGTGGGGTTGTTGTGATCTCTGCGGCAGCCTGATTTTCATGGGTGGGAGAGGAGGATGCTCGTTGATTTTTTGCAGTGGCGTCAGGTTGCCCAGGCTCAACGGGGCTCGTCGGACTTGCTGGGGAGAGCAGGGAGCTCTGGAAGTGGCTTCAGTGCCATCCTCCGAGCTGCCAGGTGGGCTGTGATAGACAGGTGGGGTTTGTGTTCATGATGAATCAACCTGGAGTGATTGCAGGAGGGATGCTCTCCAAAAGAGCGTTCAGGAGTACTGGTATGCGGGGGGAATTATGTCATTACGTTGCTGTTATCTTCTGTTTGTGGCTTCGGGGAGCAACGTACCAACGTGCAGAGGGTCCCCTTGTTTGTTAGGTGTGTGTGCACTGTGTGTTCATCCATGCATTACCTATGTGGATGCATTTATATGTGTACATGCCAAATAGGGATGCACATTAATGACATTAATTAAACTGAAATTTCCTTTTTGATTAATTGAACTGAAATTTCCCCAATGGCACCCTCTGTTTTCCACCAGGTTGCTTGTACCTCATCCTTTCCCATCTCAGGAATGTGTGCCTGGAGAACGAGGAAGGAAAATCAAGGATGTTCTTAGAGGGAACCTGTCAATTTTTTTAAATGGAGAAAGCAGGCATATTTCAGACTGAATTAATGCAGAACTGGACTGATTAAAGCAAAAAAAGGTAGGGACATGTCTAGTCAGGAGTTAGATACAGTCAGTTAGATACAGTCAGTGCTATTCTCCATTTTTATGGCAGGAACCAAGCAATTTGTCTCAAAACTGTCAAACTGATGAGCATGTAATTGTCACACTGTTGTTTCCATTCACTTCTGGCTGCTTGCGTCCATTTGCTTTTGTGAGCTTGTTAGTGCAGAGGCCGGACTGCAAAGTGCCCACCGGACTGCGAGCAACCGGCATTACTAACAAGGACTAGGTGGGATCTTTCCGAACCGATGCTTTTCTGTGGCACGAAGCAATGCTTGGGGCGGTTTCTGTTTGCTGTGCTGCATTTCTCTCTGAAGCAGGCCTGCAGGCAGATGGTTGGCAGGTATTTGGGCGCACCGAATTGCTTAACTAACTGTGAGGTGTCCTCTGCTCAGGGGGAATTGGGGTTTGAACTGGCATGCCACGTCTGAGCCCTGTGGAGCTGCCTTTTGGCATGGTTGCTCGTGAATTATTTGGACCTGCGCGATATCCTTTACTCCTCAAATCTTCTCATCCTTTTTTCCTTTCACTTAACCTCCGGCAGCCTCGATTTTTCTCTATTGCAGAAAACTTTGTGCTTGAGTTGGATGGTACCTGGTAGCCACAGTTTTGGCTTTGGGTTTTGACCCRGGGGTGCATGTGAGGGGTGTTTGTTTGCAGGGTGCTGTGGCCATTGCTGGGGGCTTTCCTGAGGCCACTGTCACTCCCCTGCTTGGTGTCACCCTGCCTGGGTTAGAAACCAAAGCAGAAGCAGGTCCTGCAGCCCCTGGATGCTGCGCTGCACCCCCTTCCCCGGGGCATTTGCACCCTTGAGGTGTTTATTTTCTTCCACCCCAGGTAATGCAGCATTTCACTGAACAAGAAAGGGCCTGGATTTGATCTGAGCTGCAGCTTATCCTGTGGCAAATCCTCTGGGCCCATTTTAGAAGAAGGTTTAAGAGAAAATACTTGGTCAACCAAGGGGGACCTGTGCAGAGGTGCTGCTGACCTGAGAGCTTTGTGCAGCTTCCATCAGAAGGAGTTGTGTAGGGGCTTTCCCCTGACCTCCTGGGCTTCTTTTGGAGAAATTTTGTCATGGAGGCTGCAGAAAAACACATCGCAGCAGTAACCGTTTCTCACCGCTGTGCGAACAGACAGGCTTGCACATGCACGGGCGCCCTGCCCCAGAAAAGCTCCCGGCAGGTCCCACACGGATGTGCTCCTCACCCCACGTCCCAGCACTGTCTCGTCCTCGGTGTGCAGATGCTGCTTTTGCGTACACCCCTTGCTGGGATGATGAACATCAGTATAAACAGTACCATACCCAGAGCCGTCTCTCATGGTGTTACGAGCTCAACTGCTAAAGAGTAGCAGCTGGGGGAGGAAGCCGCCATCCTCCTCTCCCCAGGCTGCCCACCCCTCCTGGTTCTTGTTCTGCTACCCCAGCCCCAGCCAGAAAATTAAGCCCTAATTCAAAGCCCTTTGAAGTCGAGTCTTTCCGTTCACATCAAGAGGCTTTGGAGCAGACCCCGGGGATGATTGGAAATGCCTGATAAAGGCTGCAGTTGCACGAGCAGCCCTAAATATCATCCTGTATGAGAGATATATTTGGATACGTCGCTCCAGTGTTAATTCCTGGGAAATAACTAAAGGTTTCCAGCTGCACTCGTGGTGCTGTTTGTGTTGCTTTTTGCAAAACCAGAGTGTCCTTTCTAATAGGTGGCCAGCAGAAATGAGCTGGCAGAGGTGCTCACCCAGAGCTGTGGTCCAGGCACCAAGAGAGCAGGAGAGCATCTCCCTGCGGGTGCCCTGCTGCTGGGTGGACCAGCCCGGTAGAGTGCCTGGACCCCGCCAGCTTTTCACTGTCTTTAGGTCAAACCACATCCGAGAGAAACTTTTCTCCAAGGCTGCCCTAAACGTGCTGCTCTGAAAGGCTGGGCGTTGTTTTCGGTTTTGTGAGGGATTCTGTTTTTTATTTTGTCATGCTGGAGATGATTTAAATAGTCCCAGTCCTCCTTTCTGGAAGTTCATCTGTTTACACGATGTGTTCCAAGAAATTTGTGTTTGCAACCATCCAATGTGCCGTCTCCTTGGCTGGACCCCGCTGCTGGATGCTGGAATGCAAATCTCGCATTTTTCAAATAGCATTGGGACCTCGTAGTGAGAAAATGCAGCAGAGAGCCTCTGTCTGCGTCCCCGAGCCCCGCGGCCGAGGCTGTCCTCGGGGGATCCCTGGAGGTGATCCTCCCTCCCAAGGGTGTGAAGGCGAGATCTGTCGGACGACCTCTCCCTCCTCGATGTCTCCCCCATCCTCTGCCATGCCAGAGCATCAGCAAAGGTGGGGTTTGTTCAGCCCTGCTCCAGTTTTTGGTTGCGCAGCTGAAGGAGGGGCTGGCGTGGATGTGAGCATCTTCTCTGCATTATTTCTTGTCATTTTAGTCCATCAGCCTTGGAGCAGAAGATGGTTGTCTCTATTGTTATAGTGCAGAAATAAGTAGGAATCAGCTGTTGAAAATTCAATAAGGTTCAGGCATGCGATTCGCTCCCTTTGGCCCTTTTAAAAAAAAAATTTAAAAAAAGGCATTGTAACAAATGGGCTCTTTGCAAAAGGCTGTGTTGTGCGGCCGGTTGTTCCCGAGTGCCGCCCCGCACAAGGCTGCATTGTGCACCACGCATGGGGCTTGCAGCGGGGGCTGGAGCTCTGGGGACGGGCACTGGGAGACTCCCTGCCACGGCAGCCCGTCCTCTGGGAGCGAGCGGCTGCCTGCGCCTTGCTGCTTGCGGCGGGGACGGGCTGCCTTTTGACCACCTCCCATGCAGGCTCTCCCACCTCCCTTATTCTCCGGCAAAGCTGCCCAGGACAGCCTGCCCACATCAAACCGCTCCGGCTGTGCTCCACCTCAGGAACCGCTTGCTGTGGTTGCTTTTTTTTTCCATGTGATGGTGTCATGCCAACGCCTGCAGTGCAGAGGTGTGAGGGAGGGGGGACACGCGGTGCTTGTGTGGGGACGTGTGGCGTCTTGCCGGGGGAAAAGGGCGCAGGTCCCTGGAGCCACCCAGACTCAATCTCCAGCTTCACATCTTGACTTGGCTCTCTGGGTTGGTGGGTTTGTCCTGCTTCCCACGGTGCCACCTCCTTGTCTTCTCTTCTTTCTTTTGCAAAGCTCCTTCAAGGTGATGCACATGCAAAAAATAACGGCTTCTCACCTTTTCCCCTCGAAGACATGGGAATTGGCTGTCCAGGCAGCCCAAACACTTTGCCTTGCTTTCACAGGGCTGGGAGCAAGTGCTGCTGCTGTGGCTGGGGTGAAAACCCAGGCTTAGCTTTCTGCTGCGATGGTCTGTGAGCAGATTCAATTTTCAAACCCTCGCAGGATTTCTTTTTTGGTAGATCCCCCTTTGACAGGCTCAAGGCTCAGTGCGGGCTGCTTTTGAGTACAGCCACCACAAATGACACCAGCTTCTCTGTGTCATCTCCTGTTTGCTACAAATAGCAGCATGTCAAAACAAAGCTCCTGCTGTGGGATTGATGTCTCTCCCTCCCCTTCCCTTTTGTCCGTTCTTCACCCCCCAGGAGTTCGGCAGCACAAAGTCCATCACGTCACGGTGTGACTTCCTGCAGAACCTGATTGCAAATGGTTGTGCCGGAGCCATCGAAAACCCCAGCAGCAGCATCAATGTGGTGAAAAACGTTCCTCTGAGCAGCAAGGGCTCCGGCCAGACCCACCTGGACGTCACGCAGATCACGCCTCAGAAGGTCGCCTTGAATCTTCGTCCTGGTGAGTCCCCAGTGGCTCTGAGCCATATGCTGGGGTGTGCTTGTTGGGGGTGAGAAAGGGTGGCCGGGACACATCAAGACCATGTTATAGCCTGTGACCTTGTAGCCCGCTAAAGAAGGTGGCTGCCGGCCCCTTCCAGAGCACATGAACTTCGGGGGCGCATCACGAACAGGTTTGGGGCTGAGCTGTATGTTCTCTATGAGAAGACACTGCTGTTATGCAAGGTCAATCAAATCCCACCCAAAACTGTTGTCAGTACTAGTCTTAACCTTTGCACGTGTTTAAAAGGAACCTGCTCGACTTAAAAAATGTAATCACTGGGTGGAAGGAGTTAAAATAACTTTGGATCCTCCACCAAGCTGACAGTGCTTGACTCTAAACTGAGACAGCTCCTTCTATAAATTGGAAACAAAAACGCGTATCTGTTTTCTGTCAGTATGCAAAAGAGACGTGGGATCAAGGCCGAAGATGGAGATTTGAACTTGCGACTCAGGCCTTGGACTGTGGCCAGATCCCTGTTTCATTCCCCTGAGCCATCACTTTTCTTCAATCTTTTCCTTTTAATTAAAAATTAGAAGGGAAGGGCTAAGCTGAGCCATGCGAGTATGCTTGTTATCAAAAGTTTTTGCATGGTGGGGGGAGGCTTTAATGTGGGTTCAGAATTCTTGCAAAAATTTGGCAGCCGATATTTCTGAAGGGGAAAAAAAAAGCTCTTTATTGCAAAGTTAAGAAGCAAATATAAAAGCTTGATTCATTATAAGCAATTGGTATGGGTTTCTAAGACTTACAGTTTTGTGACAACTCTCATGAGCTTACAGAAAAATGAAATATGATGTTTTGCCCAAGAAAAACAGGAGTTTGAGCTGGTGCTCACGCTACCAGTGCTCTCCCAGAGCCTACCAGTTGCTGCAGGATTTTTTGTTTTAATTCTATGGGTTGGATAGTCCTCCTGTCTCTTAATTAACTCTTCCTCAGCAGCGTGACTGCTGTCATCAGTCAGACCCTCAAAGGTAAAGAGATTTTGCTTCAAAGCCTTAAAAGCAGATACCTGAGGGTAGTTGTCACTGGATGCGTGGCTAGATGCGTGGCTTCTGCAACTGAATGTTGCTGATGAAACAGGTTTGCTCCCATAAAAAAAAGGGAGTTGTTATTCCTCCTGTTTCTTGAGGCAATTCCTGGCAGAAAGGGCTGGSTCAGCTTCGACATCTCGCCTCCCGCAGACCCTCCTTCACGCCCAGTGCCCGGTGCTCAGCAAATTCCCCTTTCCCAATCCCTGTCAGTTTTGCCCAGCCGGAGGCGCGGATGCCCACTGCTCCGGTCTGCGGCAGGGCGCGGGGTCCGTCTCCCTGCAGCTTCCCGGGGGCTGTGCTGTCGGATGCTTTTGGGCCAGGGAGCTCCCCTCCCTGTGTGGCTGTTGCAGAGCATTGGAGTCGTTGCAGGAGAAGGGACGTACCTAGGTGTTCTTCATAGTATCTCCTGGTTTTGCTCTCTTTTTGATGTTGGGCAGCACTCCATCTTACTCAGAGCTGATGACTTCCTAAACCCTTGTATTAGCATCCCCAGTTTAAATTATCCATTAATCCTTGAGCTTGAGAATGGGTCCTGAGGGTTTCACCCCTGTGAACCCAAGACAAAAAGGAGACAATGTTGACTTAATTTTGAGCATGAAGAGTGTACTATTTCAAAGATGAATTCACACGGCGATGGTGATCTTTTATTCTTAGACCGCTAAGCAGAAGCAGAAGGGAGCAAATTGTCAATTGTTTGCTGATCCCACCCAGGCAGTTTGATCTAAGCATCCCGTGGCAGAAGTCACATCCCCAAATCTCTGTGCCCGCAGCTAATTTCCAAAGGCCTTAAATTGATGTCCTTACAGCGTAGCTTTCAGATCAAGCATTTAGTTTTTATAATACTGCTTTTTAGTCTTGGGTCCAGCTGTAAAGCAGTGTGTCCTGGTTAGATGAAAAATATGAATAGTGTAAAAGGAATTTAAAAAAATGAATAGTTGCAAGTTGTGTTGCCCATCAAGCTGTAAGCCTCACCAAGCAGAAAGAAGGGCTTTTCGTGGATAAGTGATTGTTAAGTTTGTGTTCTTAAGTTGGCCAAAAGCAGTTTTTCCAGTTTCTGCACTGCCTCTGTGTGACAGTATCCAGGAAACATTTCTGAATTCAGTTTTGAGTTAAAAACTTTTCAGCAAAAGCTGTAAGGAGAGCATGGTGGTGATGGTACGTGGGGAAGGAGGGTGCTGGATTGTCTCTAGTAGTGAGAGTGTAATATTTTGCACAGAGAATAATAAATTCTTTTGCACTTACATCTGCATACATTAGCGATATTTTCTCTGAGATAATCGATTTGTGCAGTTAGGAATGACAGAATAACCAGGCCTAGGCTCCTGTTATTTTTGGTGCTTCTCAGGGACTAATACATTCATAACTATTAAGAGAAGAAGGTTTCATTAGAGCATCCCAAATACCCTTTCTGGCACAGGAATTCCCATCTTAGGACCTGCTTGGGAAGAAGAGTGTTTTGGAAACGGAAATGTTGGGAAAAGCAGAAGGACACATCCTCTTTTTCTGAAAGGGTTGGGTATTCCAGCGGGAAGAATATGTAGGAATGAAAAAAATAGGCACGGGAATGAATTTTCCCAGAGTTAATCACATTCTTGCAACACTGAATTAAAGTCAAGCTTGCAATCACTGTTTCTTACCCTGCAATCAGTGCTAACAGGTATTGCACTATATAAAGGATACGCTCCTCTGTTCCCCCCAAAAATGCGGGCCAGGTGCAGCATCAGGCCCACCTGATTTGCTTGAGCCGCCTCKATCGCTTTGCTTACTGTAGGCCCTGTGCTGAGTTGCATCCTGCTGCATACCGCATCTCAGTGCTGCGCCGGGAAAGTCCGGCTCCTGCCTGAAAAGAAAGCTGGGGAGAATAAGGAGGAATATTTATGGCAAGAGTTTCCTGCTTCCTACAGCCGCTATCAACAATACCTACGCGTGCATGTTTGCGGACGGTGCCTCTCGCAGCCCTGCCTCTGCCAGGTGGGGTTGTAGCAGACTGCAGCGGGGAGCAATTACCTGTAAGAAAGAAGCCCTGGCTTGGAAGCCACCCTTGATCTAAATGTGCAGGGAAATCATTAAATAGAGGGAAGGTCTTGGTTTAGGAGCTGTAGCTGACTCCTCCGGTACCCCAGCACCGAGCTGGCTGAGATGCACAGAGAACTGGGGGAGCAAAGAGCACAGACCCGGATCTAAACCCTTCACGGCTTTGTTTGCAAAAGAGGCAGGCGCTGACCTTCATGCACGTCCCCCTGGGTGCTGGGACCCTGCCTCCTTCGCCGAGGGGGTGGATGCTGCTGGGCCAAAGCAGCTGCTGCAGAGGGCTGGGAGAGGGTGTCCGCTCGCCCCCCACACATGGGGATGGCTGCAGGAATCGCTACAAAGCAGATCCCGGAGCCAGGGAGGSTGCTTGGCCCTGTGTGTGGCTCAGTGCAGCATGGGCCCAGGTGCTGCCCAGGGCTGCCGCCGGCCGGGCTGCAAAGCCCCTCGTGCCATGTCGTGCCAGCATGGCAGTTTTGGGATGCTGCTGCTGCATGTTGTTGGGCTGGAAGTAAGTGAAAGCAGCTGTGCTGCTCCGGACAATGAGGAGAACAATAAAACGGTTAGGGAAATGTTTTCACAATACTAGAAAATGTGCGTTTCATTTCTGTGGAAGAGGAGGGGAAGCCATGAGTGTTTTGCAGAACCTGCCAGTSCCCGAAGTTCAGCCTCGTCCGTGAAGAGCTGGGAGAGGTGGGCAGGAGGGGGAGCTTGGTCTTGAGAGGATCTGAGTCCCTGGGTCTGAGACCCCACTGAGCTAGAAAAGGAGCCGAGGTGGCAGCTGGGGACGTGGGATCTCCAAACCAGCCTGGGGTTTGAGGGTGCCGGGGTCTGGGGTTTCCATTTAGAGCCCTCTCTCAGCAAAGTGTAAGGCAAACATTTGCCACCTCCTCTCTGGCTCCACCCAGGTCTGTCTGGTGTGAAGTTGAGTTCACTTTGAAGCCCCTTCACCTTTTTCGAGGTGTGGGCAGTGCCAGTGGTGGCCTCCCCTCCCGGGCACCCCTTCTGGAGGGCATCTCTGGTGAAAGCGGTTTGGCAAAGGGGAAGGTCAGGGGAAAGGCTTTCCTCTGCTCTTCTTCACATTTGCACAACCTGTGACTCAGCCCTGTCAGCTCCTTCCCTTCTGTTCGTCACTTCAGGAAGCTTCATCTCTGCCTCGGTACTTCCCCGGGTGATCCTAACAACCCTCTTTTTCCAGTTCACTTCCCTTTTGCCCTGCTTTCTCCAGAATGATGGTGGCACAGCTCTTTTTTGGGGGAGAGGACCTTTTCAAAGGTGTTTCTTCTGTGTCTGCTTCGACTTGACTTCCCTGCACAGCTCAGAGGACATCTTGCATTCATCTCACACTGGCTGTTTTCTCCTGACCCTCTTCCTTCTCCTGCTCCACCTCCTGCTCTCTTTTGTGCAGGACTTCTTGGACTGCTCCTGGTTTGCTTTGAGGACGTACCCAAGTAAGCGTGTGCAGGGTCCCTCTTTCAGTAGTCCATGAAACATCCATTTGAAGTTCACTCTGCTTGCTTTTCTTTCCGGTTTTCTAATAAAATGCCCATGGACTGTGCGCAGTCTGGGGCAGCAGCATTTTTCATGTGCCCCGCCTTGGACATTCTCTCGGCTGAGATGGAAAGACCCTCTCCCATATCTCCAAAGTAAAATAGAGACATGCGCTCTATGCATGTGTCTTTTTCTTGCCAGCCAGTACGCTACATAGCTTAAAAGGGCCCAAAGTCATTACCTGCTTTCCTATTAGTCTCCTGAGGGATGGATTTGGAAAAGCTTATTCCCCTCACCCTCTTCTTTGGAAGTGATCTGTCTGCTCTGCAGGGGGGGGGAAAAGCCTGCAGTCTGGTTTTTATGTGTGCTAGGAGTTTCCTTTTCACTGCTCTCAACTCTTGTGTGTGTGCAGGTGACCGGACCTCCTTCCGAGTTCAGGTTCGGCAAGTGGAGGACTATCCCGTGGACCTCTACTACCTGATGGATCTCTCCCTGTCCATGAATGACGACCTAGATAATATTCGCAATCTGGGGACCAAGCTGGCTGAAGAGATGCGAAAGCTCACTAGCAATTTCCGGCTGGGGTTTGGATCTTTCGTGGACAAAAACATTTCTCCTTTCTCCTACACAGCACCAAGATACCAAAACAATCCCTGCATTGGGTAAGTGGTAGGTGTACCCCGAAGGGACAAGCCCTGTGTTTGCACAGAGCCTGGCTGCAGTCTTCTCTTCCCGTTCTTGTTTTAAGTAAGGAACCACACTTAAGCCCCGGCTTTTGGGAATGCTGATTAGCCATGGCTGTCGCTATGATGCTCCAGAGTGATTCAAAATAGGACAACTTCCAATTTTGCAGTGACTGTTGGGAGATCTCTGCATCTAGAGATGAGAAACTGTTGTTTTGGGAGCCTGAAGCTATTTTTAAGCACCTGAAGAGGATGCAGACATAGCAGGCTTTTTTACAGACTTTAAGAAAAAGGAGCAAGAGCCAGAAATTCCTGATTTCTGATCCTAGCTCTGAGTCATAGTTTGGCCTTGAGTAGATCAATTAAGCTCTTTGTCTCCATTTTACAGATAAGGAGACCGAGGCAATGCAAGTCCTTCCCAACAGAAGTGTTTGGGGGAAGTGAGATTTGTGAGGGCCTGTAGGACTGATTAATGAGTTCTTGCAAAGTGTTTTGCAGATGTCAGGCAGGTTTTTTCATCTTAATTGCTGTGGAAGAAAAGCGAACTGGCAGTTGCAAAAGACACAAATGATGTGGTTTGCTTTGCGGTGATATCAGAGTCTTCCTCCTTGTTTTTTTTTGTTGCTAGAGTCTTTTTGTTTGCCCTTTAACCACCAGAGTCGGGATCAAGTCCATTGAATCAGGGATTATGCCAGAGTGAAATTGAGTGTAGTGGAGGGTGTCCAGGCTCAGATGGGTTTGGATGTTGGCATGAAAGAATGGATACAGCTGCAAGTGCCCTCCTGGGAGAATGTCACCGTTGACACTTGTCTTTGTGGTGCTGTCTTCACCTCATCCATCCTTGGGGTGCTTCCTAGTGGTGTAAGGGCAGTAAGGTTAGCACTTTTGTTTGAGCCATTCGTGGATACTTACATTGTAATATCACAGCACGGACGGATGCCAAGCTCTGCAAGCATGTGTCCTTTAAGTTTTCTATATGAGAGGCAGATTAAAGAGAGCTTGCATCAGCTGTGAGTTTCTAGGCCAGCTTTTGGCATTGACCAAGCATTTGGCATCTCATTGCACATTGACCATTGATCAAAGTTATCTGTATTGTCTTTTCACCAGTTCTGTCCGAAAAGGAAAGTCAAATAGATTTTAACACTATAAACTCATGCTTTGGCCAGGAAGCATAGCCAAAACTGACCACGTTGACTGAGCCAGGGAGGTGGCTCTCTGCTGCCATGGCACCATACCCACGATCTTCATAGCTCTTCCCCCCAAAAAATTTGGCATGGCCTCAGATGGATGCACTTAGTCATCTCTGTCGTTCTCAGTCTCCATCACCTGCTCATGTTGCTCGCAGGCTGGGGACAGGGTTTTGCTCCAGCAGGGGAAATACTGGAAACTTTGTTTGGCTGGTGTGTGATTTAATTGAAGTGACGTGGCTTTTGCCGAGTGAAATAAATAGGGTGAAAGGTTCAGGAGGGGAGGGCAGGGATGGGAGAGGAGGAGAGGGTGGAGCTGGACAACTCTGCAGCGAGGCATGCCTGAAACTGTTGATGCCCCTTCATTGTGGGCATTCAGAGCTGTTGCCTCGTCTTCTCCCACCATGATCAGGCTATCTGCGTGTCCTTTTGGTTTTACCCAGGTGGTTGCTTTTCTGTTTATGGGTTATATTAAGCCAGACTGGTCTTGGGGAAACCATTTAGGAAGGATTGCCCAAGGCAGCTCGTCTGGTGGGCGCTCCCTTCCAGTCGCCATCTGTCTCCCCTTCATCCCAACCAGGGGTGCTGGCTCCTCGTTCTTCTCTGGCGGCGTCGCCTTCCCCTGCCTGCTCTGCGAGCGGGCTGTCGCTGCTGCCGGGTGGCTCGCTGATGTGGCAGCGAGGTGGGTTGTGAGGTGTGGTTTTGTTTGCAGCTATTTCTAGTGTCAAAGCAGACTTTGTCCGTTGGCCTGCTCACATCTAAACAAAGCTGCAAGTAAACATGAGCTGCCCCTGGTCCAGGCTCTCTCCTCCTCCTCATGGCGATGGTCGTCCAGGTGGGGTGCGGCTGTGTTTTCGTGTGGGGTCTGGCTGGGATCCCTTGTGCCTCCTCCATCCCACCCCAGCTTGCTGCTCGCCCCTGCTCCTGGCTCAGCATCCCGGCTGGGACCTCCAGGGGAGCCAGGACGTGGCCTCTCGCAGCCATGGTGTCATTCAAGAGAGATAATACGAAGGAAACAAACACTAAATTTAAAAAGATAAGGAAGGCAGAGGGTTTGACTGATCACCCAATTGCCCATCTATCTGTGATACGACTTGTGGAGGTTACAGCCTGAGATAACCCGCCCACACTGCTGTGTGCCCTTGTGTAGTCACTCAGCTATCCATCGTCAGTCCTGCTGCTGCCTGCAGCTTCTGCCAGCAAACCTGGAGTGTAAAACAAACAAAAAAGGATTAAATTATACATCTTTCATAGAATCATTAAGGTTGGAAAGGACCTCTAAGATCATCGAGTCCAACTGTCCACCCAACACCACCATGCCCACTAAACCATGTCCCTAAGCGCCTCATCTACACGTCTTTTAAATACTTCCAGGGATGGTGACTCCACCACTTCCCTGGGCAGCCTGTTCCAATGCTTAACCACTCTTTCAGTAAAGAAATTTTTCCTAATGTCCAATCTAAACCTCCCCTGGCGCAACTTGAGGCCATTTCCTCTCGTCCTATCGCTAGTT
>JAYKAV010001555.1:4503438-4597861 GCA_035582835.1 Phoebastria nigripes | reverse complement strand
CATCCACTAGGCAGGTCACCTGGTCATAGAAGGAGATCAGGTTGGTCAAGCAGGACCTGCCTTTCATGAACCCATGCTGGCTGGGCCTGATCCCCTGGTTGTCCCGCAAATCTTTGTGGGATGCGGGACCCTATAGTCTGTCAGTGTTTTTCTTCCTGGACCAGGGCTCTGGCAAACCGAGCACCCAGATGTATTGTATGAGTTAAGGGCTGCTTGCTGAGACCCTGCAGTGCAGAGGTTTCAGACATTGCACGCTCCTCGCCTTGGCCCTGGGCGCAAGCGGGATGCAAGTCTGAACATGGGGCTGATCACAAGGGATGGCTCTAATTGCCAGCCGGGCCCAAGGCAGTGGGACCTGCTCTGTGGTTAGGTGTGTGCGTGGCTGTGTGGGTGGAAATCTCTGCTCTGGGGTCCCTTGTGAGGGATTTGAGTTCCCAGCAGTGGTAAATCTTAAACACTCCTTTGTGTAAAAAGCCTCTTACAGCTTACCCATAGTGGGTCATGTGTCAGCAGAGGCCTTTAATTGTTCTCCAGGTTTTTGTCTTTGAAGATAAGAGTGAATTAGTGCCAGCCCAAGTCCTTTTTAAACACATTTTCTTCTTAACCCTTCTTGTCCCTCTCCCCTGCACACACTCACTGATTTCCCACGCTGCAGGAGCAGCTCTGCTGAGCTCTCCCGGCCACGCGGTGAGCACCAAAGCTGCCTCCTGACTGTTTTGTATGGAAAAAGAAGTTTTCCTGGTAGTCTTCCGAGGCATTTCTCTGCCTTAGGGTGCCACTCCTACCTTTCTGCTCCAGCGGCGCTCTGGAAAGCAGAGATGGTGTTTTGCTCACTGGCTTGCAAGGAGAGTGGGAGGATGCATGAGTTGATGTCAGTTATTAATGCATCTCGTGGTGTGCAATTGCCAGGTGCCCGGTGACGTGCAGTGGGTGCAGGGTGGCACGTATTGCCAAGGAAACTGGATGACAGAGTGAAAATGCGTATTGAAAAATAGGGGAAAAGTAGCTGTTGGCAGTGACGCTCCTGCGTGGTGCCCTTTGACACCAACCTGCCATCCTGGGCTGCTGGGGAGGATGGCTTTGGCCCTCCTGCCAAAATGTGCCCTCTGCATCACTGTGGGTTGCATCCTGCACTGCAGACTTCCAGTGTGAAAACCACTTTATGGGTGCTGAAAGTCCACAGCTACACGGCCTGGTGCTTGGTGTCTCCACTCGGACCTTACGTGGAGAGAGAYGTTTGGTCCTGGTGAGATCTTTGGAAACTTCAGCTGCTCAAAGTCCCTGGGGGGGAACCAAAAAGATGGGCTCTACTGTAGAGTTTTGTAGATAAATAGCCAGAAATCAAAGTGTCCAAAACATGAAGCCTTGTGGAATTATTTCATCCCTCTGAACAGAGGTTTGGAGACCAGCCTGGTAGAGCTGGGAGCTTCTGCAGCTCTTGGCTGCTGGTGTGGTTCCTCCTAGCTGACCACTCCTCTGTTCCTCCTGCAGTTACAAGCTGTTCCCCAGCTGCGTCCCATCCTTTGGCTTCCGCCACCTCTTGTCCCTAACGGATAAAGTCGACCGTTTCAACGAAGAAGTTCAGAAACAGAAGGTTTCCCGCAACCGAGATGCTCCAGAGGGCGGTTTCGATGCGATTTTGCAGGCTGCCGTGTGCAAGGTGAGTCACTCTGATTTCTGGGGTTTAAAGGCAAAGCAAAAGAGGAGGACGTTTCTTCCGCTCTGTTCTTGGACCAGGGTGAGGCTTCAGTATGCCATTTCTTGGAAGTAACTACTACATTTTTCTTGCAGAAACCATGAAAGATGCCTTCAAAAGTAGAGGCTATTGTTTTCGTGTGCTTTTGTACATGAACAGGCAAAGTAAAAAAGGTTAATATCTTTTCTAGTTTAAAGGGGTAAAAATGGAGCTTTTGCAGATGCAAATTTAGGGCTGAGATTTCATTGCACGATTAGACTTGTAGGTGCTGATCCCTGAGCACCTGGGACAAAATCCTTTAAGATTCATGTACACTTGTGTGCAGCAGCACTGTGCATTGGCTTAATGCGTTTCTTAAGTGTGTGTCTGTGAACACATCTTGCAGCGGTTGACCCGTGTTGAGGGTTAGAGCTGGTTCCTGCTGCTCGTACCTGCCCCCTTTGGCATGTGGGGCTGGATGATCCTACCTCCGGGCGCTGATAGCCTGCTCTCCCTCTTTGTCAGCAAACCTGGAGCTGTGAGCAGTAATTAAAGACAGAGTTCATTAGCTTGGTGCCATGTTAGCCACGTCCTTAGGGTTTTTGGGGATGTTTGCTTGAAGATCTTCCTGGAACAAGTAAGTGGGTTGCTCAGTATCCCTTTGTGCGTCAGGGATGGAAGTGTTTGCTCCCCTCCGCTGTGTGGCTGAGCTGCCCAGCTCGCCAGGGATGGCTCCAGTTGCTTTTTCCCCTCTTGGCATACAGTTTGGTTTTTGTTTGCTCCAGCCTTGCGTAGTCCTTTTGGTTGGGCGTGTTTTCTTCTGGGTCTCAATTTTGAGAGCCGGGAGATAGGCATCGTCTGCAGGTATGATGGGACGCAGGCTTGTGGGAAACCAGATCTTCCCTTGCCTGGGTTGGCTTCATTTACGCTTCATGCTTGTGACAGGACTGAACCTGCCCTCTTGGATCTGATGCCACCCAACAGTCGTCTTCCCTCTCCCAGCCTGGCACTGATACTGTTGTTGGCACAACTACAGTGCTGCTCCCAATACTCATCTTCTCAGTTTTGGAGAGGTGGCTCTCATAGATAGAGCAGAGACATCTCAGGACAGTGACTCAGTTGTGCCACCCACCGTGTGGTTTTTTGCAGTCCCTTCCACCACATTACTGCAAAAATGGGACAACGTTTCCCTACGGTGCAGAAATACTGCCATGTGTATCACAAGGGCTCATTTTGGAGGTGTTGCTGGAAGGCAGGAGACCTGCAAGATATTTCCTGCACATTTGTGCCAGTCTCAAACTGTTGGTAAGGACCAAAATCTTCGACTGTGGTTCTTGAGTACACAGCCTGGTCCCTTCTAAATTCAGAAGATGAATTTAGATGCTGGTGCCATCTAAATTCAGGACTGAGCATCCTCTAGGAAGGATGAGCAGAGGTGAGCGTGTGCGCTTGCGTGGCTCTTGGTGTGATGTGGCAGGTCATGACAGAGGAATTTCTGCAGCCACAGGTTAATTAATTAAGGGAGCTCAGGGGTGGGAAAGAAAGTCCATTGGACTGGTGTGTGAGGCTGGAGAACCGGCTGCACCGCAACTCGTGCTGCCTTGGCAGCCCCTTGCTGTGGGTGGAGCAGCTGCCTGCTGATCACAGGCACGAGCAGCAAGGGCTCCGTCCGTCCAGAGTTAGAATAGCCAAAATTTCAGGCCAGCTGATTGACCTCCTAAGCCCTGCAGCCAAAACGGGAGCTTAGTGATTAGTTTCCCTCGCGGTGGCCAAGTGATAGCCCAGACCGGTCAGGGGCCGTGGGTTGTGGTGGGGCTCAGCGCCGTCGAGGCGGGTGAAGGTGGCAGACATCTGGGGTGGCGGTGAAGTGCCACCTCCTGGTGAGGATGCTCTTTGCTGCAATGAATGATGCTTTGCACTGTGGGGACTAAACCCTGCACAGACAGTACTTCCTGGTAACTCAGGAGCTGTTTTCCCTGGTGCAGAGTGAGCAGCATATAGATACCTTGGTGCCTTCTGGGGTGGGTTTCCTCATTGCTACTGTGGTACCCCATTGCATCTCTCTGGCATGCTCCAGCTTTTTCCAGCTTTCACCCTCTCTACCATATTCAAAACCCAAGATTTAAGGCAGTTATGACCTTAGGAAATCTTCTGCCTCCAGGGCAATGCAGCGTGTTGACCGTGAAGTACTTGGTGCTCCGCAGCAGAGTTTGTGGCATCAGTGGGGGCATCCCAGGGAGAGCCAGTGGTGGCATGGCAGAGCCTTGCTCTTTCCAAGCCACAGTGTCCGAGTGTGGTCTTCTCCYCCCCTCCAAGCGCTGAGGTGTCAGAAACAATACCTACTCTGTTGACTAGGTATTTTTATACTGTAATTCATATCAAGCATTTCTTCTGCATGAGCTGTCTAAGAGCTCTGTAATGCTCAAGTCATTTTTTGGCCTGGTTTTCAACCCAAGGAGTGGGGAAAGTTTGTACAGCTAATACAGACTAACGAGCAGGCCCGGGGTTTGGCTCCTTTCTGAAAGATGAAGATATGGTAAATGTTATTCTGGAGGCAAAGAAAGAGCCAGAGACAATAAGCCTTTATCCTGATGCTAAAATGGTTAGCCAGGAATATTAATCAACCTTCTGTAATTACATTTTCCATTTGCAGTATTTTGGTTTTCTGCCATTCTTTAAGTGCAAGCATCATATGGCTTGGTGGTATGTATAAGTTTCAGATCTTATATACTAAGATGCAGCAAGGAGGTAACGCTGGATTAGAAAAGAAAGTGTCTTTTGAAATAGTTTTGATTGGTGCTTGCTAGACACTGGTACATGGAGATGGCCAAGACATCTGGGAGACACTGAGGTGCCTTTCAGAGCCATGCAAAACGAAGGAAGTTTTGGCTTTTAATCTCTAAGGCATACTTGTCTTGCACCTGTATCTGTTTCTTGCTTCCAAAAAGGTCTGCACCTGAGAAACTGGTGGAGTTTTAGACATATTGATGAATCCAGGGGGGTCTCCTGGCAGTTGATGTCTTGGCAATTGAACCCTTTTTATTCAGTGCCGAAAGCATAAATTTAGATATTTATTTCAGGCTTGGAAATACTGATGCAGGGTTTTGCAGCCTTTTCAGTAGGATTTGGAGGGCTGGGCTGTGCTGAGACAGCTCTGGCAGTTTTGCCAGTCGCTGTTGGCTGTAAGGAGTGCGAAGCTGGCCTTTCAGGGTACGGGAGGCAACTGCCACTGGTCGTAGGAGTAGGGGCAGGATCCGTAGCGTGCCCAGCCCTGTGGAGACGCGTCTTCCCACTTCACTCTGCTTTGGGTCAGATCCCACCCCTGCTTTCAAAATCCTTTGTATCCCATGAGGATCAAAAGCCAGATGAGGGGGCAGACGTCAGTGCAGGTTTTTTTGTTCAACAATCCCAGTCCAGTAAAAATAAATGAAAGTCTCTTTGGTTATTTGTTTTAAACGGAGCAGAGTGCTGCTCTGGGTTTTGCGGTGGAAACTGCGTGCTGAAGAGCTGTATTTTCCAGCGCCTGCAAGCTGCTGGCGGAGGCAGCGTGAGGTGTGCCGGCCTCTCCGGGTGCTTTTTCCATAGGTCTCCAGCTCTTTTGGTGTGGCATTGGCACCGGCTTGGCCACCCCATCTGAGACACCCTGGTCCAGTGCTCCAAGACATTGAATGCTCTCAGTGCCCAGATATTGGCACTGACACTGTGGGTGCTCGTTGCTTTTTGGAAGTGAGTTCCTGAGCTGAGCAACCAAAGCGTTTCTGATGTTGTTTATGTGGGAAAGTGTGTGTTGGAGACGTGGAGAGTTTGTCTGTAAAGGGATGCTTAGCCTGTGATTTAAAGGTGGGCTTAGCAGGCAGGTGAATGGAAGCATCATCCCTGAAATGGCTTCATAACTGCCGCTGGAATGCAGCTCGTTTTCTTTGTGCATACCATATTTCTAAGGAAATGAAACTCCAATTAATCCTTTTAATCTCTTCAGGAGTTTCTTGGCCTCAATTGTTTAAAAAGAAAGAAAATCAGCTTTGGATATGCAAAGGAAAGTGAACTGGATGGGCTTCTGTCTGGTGGCTGAGTAGACCAACAACTGCTTCTTGCATTGTTAGAGCTGTAATCACTTTTGGGTTGAGTTCTTAAGAAATTACATTTTGGCATGAAGATTTTGCCTTTTGTCCAGTGGGGTCACTTCAGTGGAATGACTCCTGCTTCCCAGAGCAAAAAAGTCCTCCCTGCCTACTGAGCTGGGCTGTAATGTGCTGGTACGTGGCAAAGGATGTGTGTTGCCAAAGATTTCTTCCTATGGCCTTACTTGCGTTGCATGGGTCTTTAAAATACCCATTTTAAATAAATAAAAAATAAACAAATATATTAATATTAAAATTAATTTATATATATAAAATTAAAATTATATATATTTTTATATATATAAAATTGAAATTAATTTATTAAAATTAATAAATAAAAAATACGTTCTGCAATAGGGAGGAAAAAGAAATCTATTCTGGAATAGTGTCCCTGAAGCAAGAGTTATATTTATCGGAAAGATCAGCAGGCTTTGGGCTATGACTCACGTTTGCAGGCGAAAATTGCACTGGCAGCCATGATTCCACATCCTTCTGCCTGCTCTGCCCTCTTGCCCTGCCCACGCCAGCGCTTTCCATAGGAAGTGTCTTTGCAGCCGGGCTGCGGCAGCTCATAGGCTAGCATCTTGCTGTAAAACAAGGCAGATGTCAGATGTTGCTAAATAAGGTGAACAGTAAGCTCTGGAGGAGTTGGGTATATTCATCTGCACTGCGTTCCCATCAGTAAGCTCTTACCAGCTTTTCCCTCATCCTTTTCCAAGGGATTTGTGCTGTTGCTCTGAGGTGGGGGCTGGAGGGAGGGGGATGCTGGATGTGTGTGGGGAGGGAAGGCTTGGGGCTGCGTCTTTGCCGGCAGACGGGCAGGGTGGCCAGCCCAAGGGGAAGCTCTGGGAGATGGGGCTTTCTGGCTCCGGTCTCTGCCGCAGCAGAGAGACTTCAGCCTGCCCAGCTTGGCATGAGCTGGCAGTGGGAGCAGCCAGCGAGTGCAGGGGAGTGTGCTGCAGCGCTATGGTTTCCAAAAATTTCCTTTGGGCTCCTCTGTTTCCTTCCACTTCCATTGCAACAAATTGCTTCAGTGTGCTGTTGTAGGCACAGATCTGCTTCTCCGGCTGATGCAAAGCCGGAAACCTGGGGAAGCTCCRTGGGAGGGAAATGTTTATCATCTAAATCTTATCCCTTTACTTGAAAAAAATCTGTCCCTGCATCTCTCTCCATGCAAAGACGGTGATAATGTCTGGTCCTTGTGCAGAGGGACCAAGGAGGGTTCAGAGGACACTTCTTGTGCTGTGCTTTACGTCTCAGTGCTTTCATAGGGACCACTAGAGCATGGCTTGGAATTAGCATGTTTTTAAATACACAGAAGTTGCTCACAGCAGAGTTGTGCAGGGCAGTTGTGTGTGGATTAGTGCAGGCAACCACTGCCAAAGCTCCCACTGCCGCGCTCTGCTCCAGCTGTGTGTGTCCCTGCTTTTCTGGGCCGTGGTGCAGGGGGATTGAGCTGTTCAGGGCACATGTAGTGGTGCACAACGAAATGGCAGGAGGCTTGGAGGCACCATCGCTTCCAGAAGATGTGTGCAGAAGGGGACCAGGGCAGAGTGCCTGTGCATGCATGTGGGTGCACCAAAGCCAGCCCCCTCAGGCAGGGACCTCACTTCGTGCATCACAGCTCAGAAACAGCCTTTGTGAGAGGGTGGTAATGAAAATGCTGAGCGGGGGTATTGCAGCTCTTGCTGTTGCCTTGGCCACTCTGCGGAGCTGAGGAAACAAGGTCAGATTAAATGTGTGTGGAGGAATTTGGCAGGTCTCCTTTGGCTATAAAAGCAGCTGAAATTCTTATTCTTGGATCTGGGTAGAGAAGGTCTGGTGGACAATCCACATACCTCCTCATGCCTTTTTAAGTAAGTAAGTGTGTTGGAAGGAGATGTTGGGAAATGCTAGATGGGCCCCTGACATTTTGTTTTCTTGCCAGGGATGGGTGGACAGGAGTGTGGTACTCTTCTAAGTAGTGCTAACAGGTCTGCTGCTGGATGGGCACGTGGCTGGGACCATGCGCAGGGCGAGGGGCGAAGCGTGGGCTTGGCAGGGGCAGACCGGCTGTCTCACGGGGTTTGTTTTCCCCCAGGAGAAGATCGGCTGGCGTAAGGAGGCGTCTCACCTGCTGGTCTTCACGACGGATGATGTGCCCCACATAGCCCTGGATGGGAAGCTGGGGGGGCTGGTGCAGCCCCATGATGGCCAGTGCCACCTGAATGAAGCCAATGAGTACAGTGCGTCCAGTCAGCTGGTGAGGGGGGACATGGGGGGGCAGCCCTTGGAGACCTTGGGGTGTTGGTGGACGTCTCTGGAGACCAGCCACCCCTGGCTCCAGCAGCTTTTGGCAAATGCAGCCCCTGACCAGCATGGTTTTACCCGGTCCTGCAGTTTGCAAATAAAATTTGCCATTCCCCTTGGGCATTCTCCCACAGTGAATGCTTCCATGATGCTCAAAAATAGGTTAGGAGCTTAGCAGATTTCTTCAGGGCTCATTGCAAGGAAGGGAAAAGTAACTCGGTGTCCTTAAGAGCATCAGATTTGCTGCAAACTGTAGAGGAAACATCAAATATGTCATCCCTTTTCTAAAATGTCCAGTGCATTGTCAGCTTCTCCTCAGGGAGGCTGAGCCTACCTTGATGTGGCTACAATAGCAAGCACAACAGGATGGTCCTCTTATTCACAGCCTTTGAGCTCAACACTAACATAGGTCTTACTAATAAATAGACAAACTGGCCCTTTTAATTTAAACTCAGTGGAGGAAACTGCTGGGGTGAATGAGCACTTGCCTGTCACCTAATTATCACATCCTTCTGCAGAAGGGCACGTTATTCAGCAGATCACAAACACTACTTAAGATTTTTGTTCCTGCACGGGTGTCGCCCTGTAAGAGGTGTTTCTGGATGGCTGCACTATGGCCAGAGGCTAGGATCCTCGGAGAAACCCTCTTTCCACCCCGCTGTGCAATCCTAGCAAGTGCATATGTAAGGGAGCACAGCGAGTTACACGGGGTAGCTGGCGTGGGGATGCTGCCTTGGTGATTCCGTGTTTGAGTCTTGGAGGCTCTCCATCAGCCCTCCAGTCTGCAAGTAAATGAGGTGTTTTTAAATGAGGATAGCACTTCAGAAGCAGCCTGGGGTTTTAAACTCAAGCTGGTCTCTTGAAAGTGAGCCCTGGTTCATCATTTTGTTGCTTGTGGGTAGCTAGAGCAGTGTCTTCCAGCCATCCTCTCTGTCTGGGAAGTCTGCAGAATTAAAGAGCTTATCGTAATCTCTTTATGGTTCCAGTATGCAGAAAGAGCAGGCAATGGGTGTTTCTGTTTTGGGAGAAAAATCATACATTGCCACTTACTGCAGTTCTAGATCTCCCTGCCTCACATCCCTGGAGATAGCAGCCAGCTTGTTACGCACGTGCGTCTGCTGATGGCAAAGCAGAAAGAGGAAAGAAAGAAATCCAGTGTTTCAGGTGTTGCTGCAGCTAATGGTGTTGTCAGTCATACATTCTAGTGAAAGGTGCAGCAGAAATATTTAAGGGATGACAGAATTTGTACTATTTCAGTTGGGATTGTGCTGGTACAGCAGGGACTTCATCCCGCAACGAAACATGCCACGTGTCTGGAACGAATTTTGCTGTTGGGAGGAGAAAAGCAATGAAATTAGTCTTTGTTTCTGTGTTATCCATCAGTCTTTCTGCCCTTTTTATGCTCCTAGGATTATCCTTCCCTGGCACTTCTTGGGGAGAAACTCGCTGAAAACAATATCCACCTGATTTTCGCTGTTACAAAAAGTCATTACGTCCTGTACAAGGTAAGCGCCGCCGAGCCACCTAGGCTAGGGGGGAGATTTAAATGCTTTGTGAAAGCATCTTCTTGCTGGCACCGTGGAGCGGAGACAGCCACAAGCACATGTGTGCAGCCGCAAGCGTGCACGTATGCAGCCGTAAGCACGCATGCGCGTGGCCACGTGCTGCCTGCGGGGCTGGCAGGGGCAGGCAGATGCAGGCAGATGCAGGCAGGCGAGGCTCAGCCCGCCGTCCCTCCCCACTAGTCCTTTCAGTGAAAAGCACTAAAGCTTCTTAGAGCAAACATATATATGTTAGTGAGCATGTGAAGACCTAAAATAGACTCCAGCTTAATCTTGATGTTCGGATGGCTGCCAGCCGTGCAGCATGCGAGAGAGCAGAAACCTGTTCAACCCATTCTGCAGTGACTTAATCCCATTACCTAATCGCACGCAGTGTTTCTGCCCAGCTGTGTTTTTCCATCACGGAGTCCAGGGCCCTGACACGCCACATACAATTTGAACTCCTTCAAAAGGAAAAGGTGACCCAAGCCGCAAGGGGCGGCCTGTGTCTGGAGCTGCTCCGTGGGGTTTTGCTCCTCGGCGGATGTGGGGAGGTGTTTCAGGCGAGGTTGCTTTTGGAAACCTCTGCTCCGGCTCTCGAGGCTCGAGCGAAAACAACAAGCAGCCACGTTGCTATGGTCGAGATGCTGCTGCTTGCCCATTGAGAGCGGGAGGGCTGAGCTCATTCTCCACCCCCTCTCCGGGGATGCTCGCGGGTCGTGAGGCGAGACGGGGCAGCCGCACCTCCCTCCCCGTGGTGCTGGCTCTCCCGAGCGCACAGTGGCTGGGTCTTGCCCCCTCTGGCAGCAGACCCAGGTCCATTAGTCCCTGTCCCATGGCCATGAGCTTTGTTTAGCATTTGACGTGCTGTGTTAGCAATGCTTTGCTTTCAAAAGCCCCATGTTAACGGGAGCCAAGCCATACTGTGTACATCACCGGACGATGGGGCAGGGTGTGTGGCAGGTGTCCCTGGTGCGGGGTCGGTCCCTCCTCTCTCTCTGCTTTCCTCTCTGCATCTCAGCATTTTCTTTCATTTTCTTTTTTTTCCAAGAACTTTACCGCCTTGATTCCTGGGACAACAGTGGAGATTTTGCACAAAGACTCCAAGAATATCATCGAGCTGATCGTCAAGGCCTACAACGTAAGTGCATTTTAATACCGCAGCTGCTGTCGTGCAAAGTGCCAAGAGCTCGGCCGGCTCGCCTCTCCCCAGCGTGCTCCACCCGGCTCGGCCGCCTCCCTCCCCGGTCCTCCACACACTGCCAGAGCTGGGGCATCCACCCTGGGGAGGGAAACAAGGTGCATGAGGTGGAGAAGGAGCACGGGGATACCCAAGGGAGCCTGCATCTCTCATGTGCAGAATTACCCTCAAAATACAGCCCTGATCTAAAACAATTCTCTCTCAGAGCACCCTACCAGTAGGTAAAATAGATTATTTCTTTGCTATCTGATATTCAGAGGCCTCCCAAGGATATGACCAAGCTCCAGCTAAGGTTGCATCCTTGCGTTGGTCTCCGTGCAGCACAAGTTGGTCCTCAGCACCTCACGAGCATCACCATGTCTCTTGGCTCCCAAAGGAGCCCTGCCTGTGTGGCGTTGCCAGTGCAGCTTGCCCTGCCACAGTGGGGCCCAAGGAGGACAGCAAAGGACCTGCAGTTGTACTGCTGACCTGATGTTGTCCATCTCCATGGAGATCAGGGGAGCAGATCAATTAGAAGCAGCTAAATTGCACATTTGTTGGGTAGTTAGTTGTTGACATTTCTGTTGACTTCTGCCTGAATTCTTATGGGTCGGTCGGCTCTTCGTGCTCCTGGAAGGATATTGCTGTTTTGGTGCTGGGCATGGAGCTCTGACCCCATAATGGGTCAGCTTTCAGGTAGGGCTCTTCATGCATGGGACCTGTGAACACAGCTTTCGATGGCTGCAAGCTCTTCTTGGTACTAAGCTCGTTAGTGCAAGGGAGTGAGGAAGAACTCTTTGGAGGAGTTTACACATCCAGAGGTCATGTAGGATTGTGCTGTGCTTTGCATGACCTGTAACATTCATCTTTCCTTCCCCCACAGCACCCTGCAGTTAAAGCAGCATTTGATTATGCCCTTGGGAAGAGTGCTTCCCAAAGCTTCACCCTCTGAGGAAAGCCAATGAGTAGCTAATGCTGCTAACGAGGCCCTTGCAAAACAAAAGCCCAGTTGTCCCAGTTTGTCCCCTTGAGGAAGGAGGGTCTTGTGGCTAAGATGCTTGGCTGGGGAGAAAGAAATGAACGCTCACTCCATGTTGACTTTGCCTGTGGTCTCAGCACGATCGCATGAAAACCTCCCTTTGCCTCAGTTTCCCAGCTGTAACATGCATCCGTGCCTCCATTTCACCACGCCTTGAGCCTTTGCAGATCGATAGAAGCTGATGAAAACCATTGGGGATCTGATGCCCCCACCCCTGCTCCCTCCTTCTCTTTGCTTGTGAGCTTTCCAGTGCAGCTGGCTGGAAACCACCAGGACGCTGAGACCAAGGTGCCCCACGGAAGGAGCAGTGCGGGATGAACTGTTGCTGAGACCGGGGCTGGTTTCTTGCCTGTTGAGCTGGGTGGTGGGTGTGGGCTGGGACCCCCCGGCATGCTGCTGGGAGCTGGCAGCTCCTGCCTGTGCTGTGGGCAGTCTGGGGCCACGGGAAACCTGGCACCCGCCCAGCCTGTCCTCTCTCGCTAGCTTTGTTTTTTCCTGAAATGAAGGAGGAAATTCTCACTGAGGGAGAAGGCTAAAATTTCTGTTTCCCACGTGGGAGTGAACCTTTTTTTATTCCTCACGGAAAGGAAACTCTGAGCCTGGAGAAACCCTTCATCTGCAACAGGGACCATCTTCTGTGGGGTGGCAGTGGCTGGTGCCCTGGGCCTGGGCTCAGCCTCTCCCCTTCAGTGCTTTGGCCGTCTCTGGTCCTCCCTCGTCTACTTCCCTCCACCAATGCGTACATCAGACTTGCTCAGGGCTTACATTACCCCCAAGATCCCTTTCCCCCATCTCTTCATCTTCTGTCTCCCTTTTTCTTCTGCCCGGTGTGCTGTTGCCCCTCCCTCATCCGGAGGGGCGTGAAACAAAAGAGAACAGGAACAGCTTTTTTTTTCTGTCCTCACTAAGAAAAAAACCCTTTTCCCCCAGATCTCGACATGCCTGGGAGATGGAGAGGCTCCTGGGGGGCTGTGCCCGGGCTGGYGCAGTGCCGGGGGGTCTCTGCCCGGGCACACAGCCTGGGTTTGGACCAAAGGGAGCAAACGGGACGCTGGTTTAAAAACCGCTTTCCTAAACCCAATCCAGGCAGGTCTCGGATGTGTTTCTTGTTACACCATGGATGGGTTTCCCGTGGCAGGCAGTGGGCAGCCTTCACATCAGCCATCCCTGGAGCCACTGCCGGTTCAGGATTTCCTTGTTTTTACACTGAAACGATCCATCCTTTGAATTTCTCCTGGGCTATAGCAGACAGCTTTATTTCAGGCAGAGACATTGGTCCAGCTCAGGACCAGGCCCTTCCTCTAGGTCTCTCCAGCATCCTCTGCTTGTCCCTGAAGGTGCAGCAGGCTTGGGGGCCACCAAAGAACACAGCAGCAAAATCCTGCAGTTGCCCTTAGTGGTGGCTGCGGTGCTGTGAGAAGGTATTGCTGTCYAACGGTGCCAAGTGGCTAATAATAATAGCATTACAATTAAGCTAATAGCATTACTATATAGGGCTAACAAGAAATCTTGGCACCTGTATAAGAACGTRGGAAGAGCCCACACAAGGTCATAGCGAGGTCTGGCCTGGTGTCCYGTCTTCCGCTGCGCCCCAGATGAGATGCTCTGGGCAGGAAGATGGGAGAGCATATCAGTGTGACAGCTAATTTCTATGGGATAATTTTGGGCAGAGCAGCATGTTCAGCTTTACCAGCACACGTGGTGTTCATCCCGCAGGCGATGGATGCTCCGTATGGTCCAAATTGCCACCCCATGAACAGCTCCTCCGCTACAGCAGAGAGGTGGGAAAATATTCCTTTTTTTCCTCAAGGGCTGTTTAGATTCGTCTGGCCAAAACTCWTTTATTTCCTGCCCGTTTCCAAAAGCGTTAGCTCTTTGCTGGCGTGTGAACCCTGGTTTTGTTATCACATGGACTTGCAAAAGGTCTGAATTAGCACTTTTCCTTAATCTGGCCACTTCAGTGAGGGTTGGGGTCAAGGGGGAGAGGGATGGAGCTGCAAGCTGGCTTTGGAAGATAAATGTACAAAAAGCTCCATTTTGTAAACCTTTGTCTTTTTTGGACACCACTCGTAAAAAAAATCAGTTCCAGCCATTGGAAGAATGAAACAAAACAACCTCATTCCAAATTAATACTTATAAACTTCATTTTATTTTGACTTAAAAAGTCTGTCTGCAGCAGGGCAGAGAGATGAGAAGCAGAAGAAAGGGGGTAGGAGCATACCAAAACCTCGCTGATGGAAAATGTTTTTCACTTTGAAAAGTTTTGCAAAGAAAAGAGATTTTTCATTTATTTTTTCCCATGGTGGTGTTTCCAGCTGACGCATCTGAAAGGGGTACTTTTTGTTTGGCATTTTYTCCGAAAAGGGAAAATACATTTTTCTGACCAGTTGGGTGAAATCCAGAAAGCAGAACAGAGTTAGTGCAGTTTTACACCTTCTCTATGCAGTACGATAGACGTCACGGACAACTGCCAGTGGAGAATCAGGCTTTGCGCTTTGGTAAGGGGCTGGTTTATGGGGAGGAGGAACTGCAGATRTGCACACGAGGCTCTGACCTTTGGCTCAGAGATGCTCGATTTGTGGTCGAGAATGTTTTCTTCCTTCTTTTTCTTGTGCATCCATATCTTTTCAGTGCTGGCTACAGTGGTCATCACGTCTGTCCTAGAGGGCGTAAGCCACCCGCAGGGGTTGTAGAGGTAGAGGCAGCTCCCCGTGACTCTACTTGCGTTCATCAGAAGTCTCCTGAGCTGGTTAAGTCAAACCCAAATGTCAATGTGTGTGCACGGGTAATTTTTTTTCATATAGGTGCCGAGATGTCCTAGCTGCCCTCTGGAAACATCAGGAGAAGAGACTAAAGCAGAAGAAACCCACCCGCCTTTGGGAACCTGATGGTTTGCTTTCCCGTTGTGTTTCTAGAGTATTCGGTCCAAGGTGGAGCTCACAGTCTGGGACAGCCCTGAGGATATCGGCTTAACCTTCACTGCCACGTGCCAGGACGGGTTGTCCTATCCCGGGCTCAGGAAGTGCGGGGATCTCAAAATAGGAGATACGGTGAGTCTGCTGTTCAGTCCATCCCCTGGAGAGGCTGTTTCACCCCCGGTGCAGCTGCTTACCTCTCTTGATGAGTGGTCCCAGGTGATAAAATACAGCTTTGCTCATCTCCCTCTGCTCTCCTCACACCGTGCCATGTTAATAACCACTGAGAGCGGTTCTGCTAAAAGTGGCTCTGGGTGGTATAGATCAGCCCAAGGTCAGCTGTGAAGGAAGAAGGAATACAGGCRTCTTGTCTACAGCACCCTGAGCCAAAAGGTCTTCATCAGGCAGCAGGACGCAATAGTCAAGAATGGGCTTTTTTTCCCTGTAATTCCAGATATTCACATCACGCTCTCACCTGTGAAATTTTTATTGCCATGGTCTGCTGGTCTTTTCCTGGTCCACTAAATATTCAAGGTTTTCTTATTATTGTTTGAGAATCCTGGCTTGTATTAGTGTCCTGGCCTGTATCAGAAATAGTGTGGCCAGCAGGAGTAGGGAGGTGATCGTGCCCCTGTACTCGGCACTGGTGAGGCCGCACCTCGAATRCTRTGTTCAGTTTTGGGCCCCTCACYACAAGAAGGACATTGAGGTGCTGGAGCGTGTCCAGAGRAGGGCAACGAAGCTGGTGAAGGGTCTGGAGARCAAGTCTTAYGAGGAGCGGCTGAGGGAACTGGGACTGTTTAGCCTGGAGAAGAGGAGGCTCAGGGGAGACCTTATCGCGCGCTACAACTACCTGAAAGGAGGTTGTAGCGAGGTGGGGGTTGGTCTCTTTTCCCAGGTAACAAGCGATAGGATGAGAGGAAATGGCCTCAAGTTGCGCCAGGGGAGGTTTAGATTGAACATTAGGAAAAATTTCTTCACCAAAAGGGTTGTCAAGCATTGGAACAGGCTGCCCAAGGAAGTGGTTGCGTCACCATCCCTGGAGGTATTTAAAAGACGCGTAGATGTGGTGCTTAGGGACATGGTTTAGTGGTGGACTTGGCAGTGTTAGGTTAATGGTTGGGACTCGGTGATCTTAAAGGTCTTTTCCAACCTAAACGATTCTATGATTCTATGATTCTAACCTAAACCTGTCTTTCCCAGAGTGAAGAGGTCATGGTTAACTTCGGAGCTATTGCAAAAAAAGACRGGGTGCTCAGAAAGGCAGCAACCCTCCTCTCCTGTGTTCAGTTCCTAGGGTTATTGGTTGGCAGCACAGACTAAAAATATAGTTTGCCCCTTGATGTTAACAGTATACATGGCATAATCCATCCTGTGCTTTTTTATAAAAAAAGCAGAGAAACTAAGCTTTGCTTGTTAAAATTTAATATTGATACAGATAAATGAGTTGCTGGGCTGCAGGGCTGGGCAGGAGGGCTCAGACCAGCGGGGAACCCCCTCCCCTTCTCCAGGCTTTTGCTGTCTGCGAGGACGCGGGTGCGGGTTCGTTAGCAGCCTGATCGCCTTATTTGAGAAGAGTGGCTCTGCAAACATACCAGAGCTCTAAGCGCTGAGGCATATAAAAATAGTTTGAAAGAGTCAACAGTAGCTGGATTTCTACCCTGCCAAATAAGGATCATGTGAAGTGTTAAAAAGGGAGGTGGCCTCAGCTTTTTTAGCTGAATTTACTGGATCTCCAGTCAGCGGGTAAAATCAATCCCTGGAGCATTGCCACGCTAGGCACGTGCCCTCCTTGTTCCCACAGCAAAGCCTGAGCCCCCGAGGTAGCAGAGTTAATCTGGTGGTTGATCCTGGGCTCCCAGCTTTGGCACGAGCTGGGGGGTCGCTCCAGCCGCTGCAGCTCGTGCTGTAAAGGGGTTTGGCAGCGGGTACGTGCGTGCCCATATCCGCAGAGGCTGATGGCATGAGTGGCAATGACTGGCTCTCCCGATCTGGATGAATTGGGGGTACCTTCTGCCCAGGCAGCAGAAGATTTGGGGTGCAGCAGGGAGCTGGCGCTGGTACCTCTCCCATTTTTGGTGCACCAGAGTATTGAGGTGCCTGCACAGGCACACATGCCACAGGATCACAGGGGTCCCATCCCTCCTTCCCCTCTTGTCCAGCTGCTCTCGGCCCCATTACTTCCACATGAATGAAGATTTGACTCCTGGTAAGAAAGTTTCCCCAAAGAGGATAACGCTGGCACTGGATCCTAATCTGCCAGGGTTTAGTCCTGGGGGCGTGGGTGTCAGCGGGTGAAAGGGAGCAGGATTACCCTGATCCCCTTAGCTTGCTTTCTGATCTCCTTCTCCTCTGTAATTTGAGCTCGTTGCCTAATTGCTTCTGGCCTTGAGAATGGGAGGGGGTTAAGGGAGGCTTCACGGGGTGCAGCTCTCCCGGTTGGAGGTGGCTGCTGCGCCGCCATTCGTCCGCACGTCACCCCTTGGCATGCGGGAYGGCACAGGCGGTGAGACCCCAAATGTCTCCAGAGAAAAATCATTCCCTCCTGATGCCTAGGAAAGGGGCTCGTTTCCTTGGAATAAGGTTAATCCTCTTTGCTAACCAGCAGCTCCAGGCAGTGCTGGCTGGCCCGAGACCCCCACCAAACAGCAGGATTAAATCAGGGGCCAGGCAAGTGGCCATAGGACAGTCTTGGTTTTCCTAAGGAGAAAATCCCTGACACTGGATTGTAGCAACAGAAAATGGGTAGGGGGGTGATATATAACCATATAATGTTGTATAACCCTTCTAAAGCCAGTCTTAACAGAAGCATCCATCAGAAATGGCCCGTTAGCAGCATGCTGAAAGCTCGGGGCTGTGTGACTGATGCACATCTCTATGTGCAGATCAGGATTCCCATAAAACCTTCTAAATCCATGATCTTGTAGGCACCTCGGGCCCTTGTGCTACGTTGGTTAAATCCTTGCTAGTACTTGGTTTCAACAGAGTTCATTCTTTTTAATAGCATGA
Source organism: Phoebastria nigripes (assembly GCA_035582835.1). Classification (NCBI taxonomy): domain Eukaryota; kingdom Metazoa; phylum Chordata; class Aves; order Procellariiformes; family Diomedeidae; genus Phoebastria; species Phoebastria nigripes. Next base: position 4,580,092 of record JAYKAV010001555.1, on the reverse strand, counting down.
AAACTGGGCTATTTGCTAGAGTTTTGCCCTGTTTATTTCATGGGAATAGGCAGGCTCCTTCCTGCTTCACAGAAACCAACAGTCCCTGCTAATAGCTGACAGTAAAGAGTTTTAAAACGTTAAGGATGCCAAACCCCTCGTGGGACTGGCAGATGTCGGTGCATTGAGCTGCAGATGCCCTCGCTAGATGTGCAATTGTTTGGGGGGTTTTTTGCACACCTGGGTGGGAAGCTCTGTGCTGAGAGCGGCCCCGCTCCAGGGAATCACTCGATGGCTTTTCCTCGGGACATTTGCCCTTCCCTCCTGCCTTCCTTCCCGGGACACCCTTGATGGCTGTTTTGGGGCTGTGCATGTTAACTTACATGTCAACCTGCCCCCCCAGGTTTCCTTCGAGGTGGCCGTGGAGGCGCGGAGCTGCCCCGCCGAGGACACCTCCCACGCCTTCACCATCAAGCCCGCCGGCTTTCGGGACACGCTGGAGGTGGCGGTGACCTACAACTGCCTCTGTGGGTGCACCGGCCACGCCGCGCCAGCCAGCGGCAAGTGCAGCGGCAACGGGACCTACGCCTGCGGGCTCTGCGAGTGCGACGCCGGCTACTTGGGGGCCAGGTGCGAGTGCGAGGAGGGTGCCAGTGGGGACATGCACCACGCCATGTGCCGGGAGGCGGAGGGCAAACCCCTCTGTAGCGGGAGAGGGGAGTGCAGCTGCAACCAGTGTCTCTGCTACGAGAGCGAGTTYGGAAACATCTACGGGCCCTTCTGCGAGTGTGACGACTTCTCCTGCGCCAGGTACAAGGGAGTCCTCTGCTCAGGTAGGAGCCTTTCCTCCCTTGCGCCCTCCGCTTCGCGGGGATGGGGAAACCGCCCCGAAATGGGGAAGGCTGCTGGTCTGGGGTGTGCAGGGTGTGCGAGGGGCTGTGCCTGCCTCGCCTGCCGAAATCTGCCGTGTTTCTGGAGGGATCTGTGCTCCCTTTCTTTTCTTTATGGAAAAAGGGAGACAGAGGTTTTAAGCACATCCACACTAATGAGCAAATAGTGCATTAACCCCATCAGAACTGAGTTTCCAGCATTAGAGTGAAAGGCTGTCTCCTGGCAGGCTTGTCCTCTGCCCAGGTTCCATGGAGATGAGCAGGGTCTTGGCTTTGGTGTTGTTATTTTGACGTAACCATGCACATCTCTTGCACACTGAAGTATATCCTTAGGAAAGAATGAACCAGCGCAGGCTTGAATCCTCTGAAGCTTTTTGATGTCGTCTTAGGTTGGATTTCTTCTACGTGTGCCATCCTTCCCTGTGTAGGCACAAACAATCATTTTTTAAAGGTGAAGCATTTGAAGTAATCCACTGGTGCAGCACAGGTAAAAGGAAAGGTTCTGTTTCGGTCTGTTACTTATTAGAGAAAATCTGTGTTGAAGATTCCTAAAGGCGTTTTATGTATAGATTTTTCTGCCCACTGGGAAAAAAAGTCATTCACTGGGAAAGATGTAGCCAGTCAGCTTTGCTTAAGCACAGGTAGAGGAGTTATTTAGCTGCGTTTGCTAAAATGGCTTTAATTCCTTGTCAGTCTGAGGTCACATAATTTACCTTGCACGTAATTGCCTGGATTAGCCCTCGGACATAATTCCCTCAGTTGGAGCTGGGTAAAAGGTTATTCTTTAAAACTTGCCTGCTTTCAAGCAAGTAAAATATTTCCTTAACTGAAAATCTTGGGCAAAATTTCCAAAACAAGCATAAGCTTAGAAAAATAGCCATTTTTCACGCTTTCTCAGGGGAAGAGGAGGGTTTTTCCCCACTCTTTATCTTGCCCTGCATGTTTCTGAGCTGGGCAGTAAGTGATGGGGCACCTTTTGGTTTCAAGTTTCTGGCTGTTTGAGATGATCGTGTTGTTAGGCGGGTAGAGGATGTTTGCGTTCATTTTCCTGTAGTCTGGCTAGTGATGTTTCAGCACTGCTGAAGATGGGGCAGGCGATACCCTGGGTTTTGGCATTGCCCTGGGGCTCCCCACTGCAGAGCAGTGAGAAAGGCCAGTACCACCTCCCACAGCGAGTGTCCTGGACTGGGCGGGCTGGAGCTCTCCCTGCTGAGGCAGGAGCAGAGAGAGGGGTGAGCAAGCAGGAAAAAGGTATATTTTAAGGTAGATGGGGGAAAAAATAAACTCAGCTGTGGAAGTAATTAAGAGCAATACTGCCTGGGGGTTCTCCATACAACTATGTTGCTTTGGTAGCATGATCCCACCCAAAAAGAATATATTTATTAGCAAGCAGGGCAGTGACGCTATAAAGAAAGGTTGGAAATTACTGGTGTAGTGGTTGGTACTGCAAGAGAAGGATACCTCTTTGCTCTAATTTCCATTTCATCAGGAGAGCCAGAGCTCTGCCGCTCCACAGGAAAACAAACTGTGTGTCTTCTGTTGCACCTGCTTTCTTCTGTCCCTGTGGAGGGCTTCTGGTGCTGGGAAGAGCAGCATAGCTGGTCTGGGATTTGCCAGAGTTTTTTAAAGTCATTTTAAAGTCCTTTTTATAGCTATGGAAGAAAACAAAGGGTATGCTGAGGCCAAGTGGCCTCCTCTTTGCTCCAGGGGTGGGATGGAGTCTGGCATGGCTGCGTGGGGTGGGGTGGTTCTTCCTATGCCTCCTGCTATTTCCATTGCTGTTGTTTTGTTGGCTTTTTTTTTGTTTTTTTTCTTTTTTTTCAAATTCCAGCAGTTACGATGCTAAATCTGAGCTGTAGCAAGCACCGTGCCAATGACATAACATTTTGAGGTGGTTTTGTCAGCCCAAGAGGCTTGGGGCTTCTCCAGCCCACCAAAAGTGTCTGAGCTTGCACAGTGGGGCTGTGCCCAAAGCTGCCCCTAACAAACAGTTACACAAGCATCTCTGGTGGCTTCCAGCAGACACGTGCTCTCTCCTCCCTACAAAGGGGCCTTCTTGAAAAAGGCCTTGTGTTTAGCTCGGCACTGAACGTCTCAGTCCACCAGCACATGTAGACTTGGCAGCCAGGGRAGTTTGGGTCACGCCTTGGGTGCAGGATGTCCCCCGGGGCGGTTGCACGGGGTCCGGTCGCTGCTTTTGTTCCTGCAGGGGGGAGAAATGACACCTTGCCCTCCCTCTGTCTTCTCCTGGGTACAACGTTTGTCCCTGAAAGGCCCYGGCATCCCGGTGCCCACCACTCTCGCAGGCTGAATCCCACTGTGAGGGGAGACCAACAGGTTTTAGCAAATGCAGAAACCAAAAAAGCAGCGTGTAGGGAGCTGTCATTTTGCTGCAGATCATTGTTGTCTCTGTCCTTGCTTGGGAGTTTCTTGGCTTGGACCCATGAGGGGAACTTATCACTGTTGTCAAGGGCTTTATTTATACTGTATGAATCTTCTGGTAGTGTAGAAGGCACTTAGTGCCTCTCAGTGCATTTCTGATGACCATATTTTGAACAGTGTTTTCACCCCAAAGGAATCCAACCTCAGTTTTAGCACATGGGCTGTGGTGTCCCCTGTTAAATGCATTTACGCCTGCCCAAGCTGTTGAACAAGACGGTATCATGAACCTCTGAGTGCTCATCCTGGCCAGAGCAGGTGGGAGAGCAGCCAGTCCAACGCAACCCGAGGTCTGGGGGAGCACGAGGAGGAAAGCACAGTTTTCCAAGTTGAGAAGTAAAAATCCACACACGCAAACTGCTTTGCGTGTACGTGGCCATGCTTTTTGCATGCCTCAGCTCAGAGGCACCGTGAGCTCATCACCAACCAGCCAGGGCATTTCTTCCTTTTACGATCCAGTGTCCTGGTTGAGTCACTGCCACGACACAGGGCTGGGTGGCAGATTGCGCTCAGACATTCCATATTCCCGACAAAAGCCACAGCAGGTTTGAAATACTCTGAAATAAACTTTGAGCTTCTTGTTTCATGCTACTCAGTCCTTTGGCCAGCAAGAGCGTTTTCATTCCTGGGTCCATTTATAAATATTGGCACCTCATTTTGTCAGGATTTGAGAGGAGAGATGAGTGCAGACAGTACTTGTACGGATCCTGTCCTTTCGGGGCCCCCCGTGAAGTGGAGAGGCAGATTTTGGGTGGGAGATAATCTGAAGGAGAAGCAAGATTTGATTCCTGTTAGTCACGTGCCTCCTGCATCTGTGAGGCGGGCGGGAAAAGGAGTCATTTATAACATGTCATAAATGTTGATTCAAGTTGCATCCAACTCCTAGTTGATGCCGCTTAGTCACTGATAAGTGGCATTTGTTCTGCTGCTCCCTGAGTCCAGTTAACAGCTCTGGAGTAGCTGTTTCAAACCATTAATCCAGCTTTTGGAAGGGCCATCGGGGATGCCTTGCAGAAGTGCTCTGTTCCTCCAAAAGAGATGCAAACAGGTTATCCACGGCATCGTGCTCCGACAAAGCAGGCAGTCGCTTCCCAAAGCCTTGAAAGCTTCAGTCCCAGTTTTTCTCCGGATGGAGAAGTTGCCCTCTTGCATTGAGACCTTTGGCACGCCGCTCCAACCTCTACTCTGACATGTGGGTGGCTGCGGGAGAGGGGAAGAGCAGCCTGCCCTCCTGCCTGCAGCCGGGCTTGGGAAGGGGCAGCTGGCTGTGCGGCCCAGCGGCTTTTGAACCCTTTGGCTGCCTGCCAGGCACATTGACAAAGGAGGAAACATCTCGGCGCTAATTGCATTCCTGAAGGTCCCATAAAACTAGGTGGGAAGAGGGGGGAGAGGCCCCGGTGAGGGCATCACACGTTTGCCTCTAATGAAGAGAGACTGGCTCGCCAGAGGCCAAGCTTCATTAGCTTCAGTGCTGCAGACCTATGGGTTTTTTTGGAGTGGGGGATGCAGAGTAGTACGGCATCGTCTTTACTTCGGTGTCTCTAGAGAAATTTCCCCTTAACCATCACCGCTGTTTCCAAGCTCCCCGTGTGGGTGTCATCTGTGAGCTCTTCAGCCCAGGACTGTGGTTGTACACAGGAACATCATTACCAAGGCATAAGTAAAGCTGCAAGCTGTTTCTCCCACTAAAACACAAAGGATCTCATCCCGAAAATCCGTACTGCCTGAGCAACACACAGACTGCTGATGTTGGTGCAGCTTTGTGGGATCAGGTCTTTTGTGGTTTCTCTTCTCCATTTTTTTTTAAATTAGGCAATAAATCAGATTTATAAACACTTTGCAATTGTAAATCAAGCCCTGCAACTTCTCTCTAGCTCTTAAGCAGCTGAGAGCAAGTTAACTGGTTAAGATGGCTAGAGATCGTGGCTGGCTAAAGCACGGTGAGATGGCGATGCCTCGGAGCGCAGGAGCTGGGAGTCCGGCCTCGCTTGCCGGTGCAGGGCTTCCAGTGACATGAAAAACTCGGGTCAGCAATAGAGCATCGGGTGTCAAATTTGCAAATACATGAAAGTGCCAGAATCACTTCTGAAACAGGATTTAGGAAGTGACAGCTCATTGAAAATCTGTGGCTTATTTTGCAGAGAATAGCCAAGCTGACGTGCGATGCGACTCCAGCTGCCCTGCAGAAACCACTTCAAAAACTGCTGAGGACGTATAAGTCCTCAGTATTTATTTCTGAATGCTTCCCTGTGAGGTTTTAGCCTGTACTAAGGCCCACTGAGATAAGGGGTTTTGTTTGTTTTAACACAGCCTCAAATTAGAAATCTCACTCCTGCTTCTGCAATTTGTTTTTGGCGTTCCCCATCCTGGGCGCCATAACAGCGTTTCATAGCTCTGCCTTTGCAGGAGGTCCGGTGGGACGATGGCCCTGGTGCCAGCGTGGCAGTTTCTGGTTGTGCAATAGAGCCCGGCGCTTTGAGAGCAGCACTCAGGTTTGATGGCACCACTGGGATCTCCACCCTGGGGTTTCTGGTGGGGCCTGTTACCGTACAAATCACTGTGCCCATGGACACATCTTACGGAAATAAACCTTTTTCCACACTTACTTTTGTAGCTATTATTCACCTGCCCTGTTGTAGTGCCTGGATGGAGGACGCTGGTGTGTATCTGAAGGCTCAGATGTGAGAATAAAGGTGATCCAGCTTTAACAAATATTTCTTGTCTTAATTCTCTTCATTCCTAGAGTCTAAGCTTTTACCAGAAGCTGCTGTTAAGAAATAAATGGGTAATATTTGATTTATTAACCTCTGAGGTGCAGGTGATGGGTTGAGCGTGGTTTGGGGAGGAAGGGGAGCTTGCCTGTGCCCGCTGCCTGCGGCACTGCCAAGAAGGGGGTGCTATTAAGCAAATGTAACCCCTGCCAGAAGGGAAGAGGGCGGCCTGCAGCAGAAAGAGGATAGGGAACAGAGCCTAAACCACATCTGCAATGTTTTCTTTTAAGTCATGTCAAGTCTTGTTATCTTTAGGCTTTTGATTTGGGGGATTTTGGGGGTTTTTCATTTAGTTTGTGTAAAAAGGCGGAATCTGAGCACTGCCTAGAAAAGTGGGACCTGAAGGGGAGAGACAAAAGGACCATATAAGACGTGGAAGTTAAAAATAATCCTTTGGTGGTTGCTAAGCCATGAGYCACGCAGCTGCAGAGGAGATGTGGCTCCATCTCTGGGGCAGCTGCCCCGCAGGTCATTCCTGCTCCACTCCCCGGGCTAGAGGAGGATGGGGGAGCACATGTCTACCAGCATTTTTGAGGCTTATTTCAGTGACAGAGGACGTGGTGGCAGCTCAGGTCATCACGGTGCAACCTCTCGGCGCCGGTTACTTCGTTAGCAGTCCCAGTCATTAGCAGCAGGTGGGGGGCTCATGGGGGGTCAGGCAGCGGCTGCGTGTGCTGTTGGGGCTGCAGGGCATGGAAGGGTGGTTTGTTTGGGGTGAGAAAAATCCTCTGAACCGAAACCCTTTTCGATTAGGGCAGGTTATAGGTTGTGCGGGTCTTTTCCCCACCAAAGAGCAGGGTGTGGGACAGGGAACTAAAAACCAGATGAGGTTGGGCTAGAAAGCAGAGAGGTGTGTAAGTGTCATCATGCTGTGTGGGGCACAGGGTGCCCATCGCTCCTTCTTAGCAGCCAACAAACCTGGTTTCAGGCATCTTGAGGTCTCCTGCCTACAGAGCCGCTGCATAGCCCAGGGGGACCTTATGGCCAGAATAAGTAGCGAGGAGATGGCACTGCAGTAGCATCTCTCTTTTAAGATGTGGTCAAGAGTCACTCAGGCTGCACATTTATCCTAGAGCTTCCTAAAAGCCTTTCTCCTTGCTGCATTCCCATTCTGCCTTGGCTTTTATCACCTGCAGAAGCTGCTCAGCCAAAGCCCTTGCCCCGAGATGTCTGCATGCCTGAGAAGAAATGCATAAAATAAAAAAATCCCCCTGAATAAGAGGAAAAAATAAACCTCTAACTTGCTGTGTTCTGTAGCAGCGATGAACTGAGGCCGGAGCACCTGTGCCTGGCGTTGCTGCTGGGTGGGCATCCCCCCTCCAGCTTACATCCCCCCTCCACCTGTGAAACATTTTGGCTCCAACAAGAATAGACTGCAAACATTTAATAAGAAACAAATCAAATGGGGGACCTCCACTGCCCTCTTCCTTTTTCAGGGTTAAACTGCGAAGCTGGGCATGTTCCGCTTGCTCTCATCATGTGGATTAGCATAAAGAAATGTAAGGTTTAGGTCAGCTCCATTTACTCCCATCCTGTGGGTCAGCCTAAAGAAATGTAAGGTCCAGGTCATGTGGGGCAGGCAGGGCTGAGGGCTGTGATGGGGATTAACTGGAAGAGCAGTCAACTGAATTCACCTTCATCCCACTCGGACTGACGCTGCTCTCACCCTGCGTACAAGCTCCCTGCGGATGCTGTTGGCCGTGCGTCCAATGTCATTTGTCTGYATGACAGCATCTAGCCCCAAATCAGAAAAAACTCCTCTTTTTATTTTTTTTCTGAAGTGTGTTTGTATAAACCAGATCTTTTCTGATGTCAGTTGCGGATATTCCTGCATTCCTGCTTGACCTCCTGTGGAGCGCGCGGGCTGCCGTGCCGTTGCAACATTTTGGGGAGGTGATTTGGAAAACGTTTCCACAGGCGATGAAGGAACTGTGGAGGGGCCCGCTGCTGCCGTCACATGTGGGATGCTTTTAGGTCTCACTCYGGTGACGGGAGCCAGTGGCTGAGCCCTGGGGTCATCCCGGGCTGCTTCTCACGGTGCCTTCCCAAAAGGTCAGGTCTGGCCGTGCTTGGCCTGCGGGCAGYGAGCTCTGAGAGCAACACTCGAAACCTCTCAGCCTTTAATGGGGAATGTCATTGAGAAACTCTCTGCTCTTTACACAGTGTGAAGAGGATAAGAAACCACAGGAGCGCGTACGGGACGCGCTTACCTGCTGCGGGCAGCCTGTGGTGCCCCGCGCTTGCATCCTGCCCTTCTGCGATGGGAAGCAGGGACGCCCAGCCCTGGGCTCCTGGGTAATTTGAAAGGGTGGAGGGAGACTCCCCAGGAGCTGTGCAAGCGGCTGGCTGGCGTTAGCATCCCTCTTTAGCAGTGTTTGAATTTTCCTTACAAGCAAGGGGTTCCTGAGCATCAACCACTATTATTTTGGAGGGCTGTGGCGAGGCAGGGAAGTGGGGGCACTCAMTCCTTGTCAGTGTGTTACTGCTGACCGCTGATACCCATCAGCGTGTGTTAGTGGACTGCTTGTTATCTGTAACAGAGAAGCCAGGGAGGCTTTTTATTTAAAACACACCTTCTACTACTGCAGGCTTTCTGGGTCGTGTGGATGGGTTTTGGCTCGGGCACAAGCTCCCTCCTCTTGGCAGCCCTAAGTTGAGAGAGATGGACACCCTGTAAACCACCGCCTTCGAAGGGACCTGTCCTTAACGCTGTCTTGCTGGCATCTGTGCAGCCAACCTCTCACTCCCGACAGCTCCTTCACTCTTTGCAGGTCTCTGTGCCTTAAGCTACCAAATTCAGCAGTGTGTCCGATGTGGTTCCGGGTGTGCTCATCTCCAGGAGCCGTGGCTCATAGCTCCAGTGCAGAGAGAGAGGCTGAGAGCCAGGTGGGAGGTGTTTGCATCCCAAATTTCATCTTCATGAAGTCTCTGTTTCTCTGGCATGCAAATCCTCGGTGGCCTTTTGGAGGAGCATGGGGGTGACTCAGTGCATGTGTTTCCTCACATCTCCAGTCCTGGGAGGCTCCTGAAACCTCCCTGCCACTTCCCCTCAGGGCATCATTTCCATCCTTCCCCAATCTCTTTCTTCTGCTTCCTCTCCAAATTTATTTTTTCCCCTTTAACCTGGTTTCTGTTCTCTTTCCAATTTAATCCTGAGACATGTGCTGCTCTCCTCCAAGAGCATGCGCTTCCCCATCCTGCTCCGTGCCCGTTCAAAAGGCTGAAGATCCCAAGGGGTTCAAATGGCCACTGGGCTGGGGCAAACGGCACGGGGTGACCCTCACCCGCCGGCCGTGACCTGCGAAAGCGTGGCCAGTACTTATAGCTGCAACATGTAAAAATGCCTGGCTTCCCCCTCTGATTGCTCTGCTAACGACCTCCCGTGTCGCCCGGTGGAGCTGCTCTGGTTCAGGTCAGAGGTGGCTGTGCCTCAGTGCAGGTAGATGGTTCTTAGCTAGAATGCTCTGTGCTTGATGCATATGCTCCTCTGGATTTCTTTCACAATAAATAAATGCAGTATTAGGTATTACACCACCAGGCATTACCGTTACATCATTGCCTGTTAAATATTATTGATTATTTGGGAGTTGGACTCTGGACTCGATGATCCTTATGGGTCCCTTCCAACTCGAGATATTTTATGATCTTTGCATGGATTTCTCACGGGAACACAAATGATATTTGTGTTTCTGCTCAGTGCTGTGTTTATTCTTCATCTTCCTTTGTGTTTCTGGCAGCAGGTATACCCTGCCTGCCCTGCCTCGCTCACGCCAAGGGTTTGTGTTGGTTGTTCACACCGAAACAGCAATGGAGTTGGACTTTCTTTCCCCAGCAGATCGAGTACTGCTTCGCCAGAGTTTCCGTTCCTGGCACAAAAGGGTAAGGCTGTCTTTTCTTACCCCTCCTTTCCCCCTGCCCGGGACCTCATTGCTGTCAAAGTCTTGCAGCTCTCCTCAAATCTGGCAGCAGCTCCTTGGAGGACCAACCCGCACAGAGCGCTGCTGTTCCTGCCTCTTTTCACTGGGGTTTCTCCTTGTCCTTGAGCGGACCTTTTGCAAGCGTTAATGCATGCTAATGAGGCATTAAATGCCAGGGCAGAATTAAAGAATAAAGAAGTGACGTCTTCGACATCTTTATGGGAGCCAGAGCTCTGTCTGTGGGTCTCTGCTCTTAAAGCGGCACAGCGTGTGGGTCGCAACCAGAGGTGTCATCTGATGGTGCATGCATGTACCCAGACCCCCCGTCCTGCTGCAGCCACTGCCTCGCACGGGCAGAAATCTCCTACCTCAGAAAGCAGAAAGCTCCAAAATAAAAACAAGATGAACTTTGAAAACACAGTGCATCGCCTACTCCCTCCCCAAAGAGGGAAGATGGTCTTAGAACAAACTCACTTAAATGCTCTGCCTTTATGGCCAGCGTCCCACTGAGTTTGGCATTTGCATTTGGTCCTTCTGATGATAGTAATTAACAGAAATAAACATTTGGAAATGAATGCTGTATTTGGGGTTGAGAGGCAGATGAAAGCCTCAAACCAGCAGGTGAGTGAAATTTGGGGTCTCTGCATTTCTTGTTGGCATGCACTGACAACCTGTGAATTTTGCTTGGTTTGGTTTAAAAATTTGAATTTAAACAATTGACCTGAAAGGGAAGTGCAGCACAGGCTGTTGGTTCATTCTTTCTCTTTTTTTTTGTCTTATTTTGAATGAAATTCTGACTTCTTCCAGCTTCTTTGGGAAGGGAGAAATCCATTCCAAAACCCTGGACCTTTGGTGAACTTGCACCAGATTATGTGTTTGCATCCAAACACAGAACTGGGCAAGGCTCCCACAGCACTGGATTTTGCTGAGAAAGAATCTCTCTCTGCTCCAGAGCCCACTCCTCTTGACGAGGTCCAGCTGAAAGGACATTTTGCCCATTTGGACTTTGGCAGGGTGGGAATTAGCCTGCTTTTCATTTGAAGGATGGACCTGAACCATAGAATTTGCCCCTGGAGTTCAGGCATTTGGGATCGTTCGGCTTTATTTTGGAGCCAAGTTTTATTTTAAGAACAAATCTAGAGGTTTTTGTGTGCTAGGAGCTGGTAGGAGCCTGCTTGGGCACCAGAGCAGGGAGACGAAGCTCATCCTTCCTGGAGGCACCATGCATCGGTGGAAGGGTTGCAGCGCTATAGCTTTTCTCAAGCCCTTTACCTGCAGTTCATCTAACTGCATGCTCACCATATGTCCCCTCGTGTTTCTAAATCTTCCTTCACGGTGACAAAAGCTGAAGGCTAAATACAGAGTTGTATAAGCAGACCTAGGCAAAGAGATGCGCCAAGAAGTATGTACGTGGAGGAGAAGCTCCTGGTTCTGGACTCATGGGTGTTGGTGGTATCTGGGCGGGGTTGGGAGAGCCGGTTGAAAATGGGTCTTTGCCAAGCAGTTTCCTTTGTCAGGCTTATGGGGTGAAAGGAAACAAGTGGGGGGAGCTGCAGTGAGAGGGTTTTGCGTACTGAAGAGTGGATCTCGTCTGTTAGGGGTTTGCAGATGAAATTCCGTAATGTGCCTGTGGGGCTGGAGAGTTGGCTGGAGCAGGGAGGACCACGGTGGGAGAGGCATCGGTGTGTCCCATGAAAGACCCAATAAACACCTGCATCAGAGGGGATGAAGGTCGGTGGAAAAGGACAGTGGCACAGAGCCCTTTTTGAGTTAGAGGACTGGAGGGAAGCACAGGAGGGAGAAAAAACAGGATTTCCACACACACATACATACCTTCCTATCTGGCTTGAGGAATAATAAGAATTATTAGCAGTTTCTGCAGTGCCTTCCATGTCAGGTGCTTAAGGGGTGACAGAGCCAAGGATGAGCATGTGCCCAATTTGGTGGGATGGTATTTGGACCCATGGCTCGAAGGGAACCGGTGCACCCAATCCCGATTGCCCCCATTCAGGCTGAAGCACTGCGACTCTGGGAGGGTCTGGCAGCAGCCCTTGCCCCATATCGCTCCCTGCATCGGTAGCAGAGTAGGCAGCAGGACCTATAAGCTCCAATTCCCAGCTCTGGGTCTCCATCTAAGAGGCCACGTGTGGCAGGCTCAGCTGAGGCGCTAACGTAAGCAAAAGTCGAGAGGTTTGTGGAGTGCTGAGCTTACTTTAAAAAAAAAAGGAAGGCTTTATTTTAAGAAATGCAGCTTTAAATCTCCTTCAGGAAATGACTCCTCGCTGCCCGTTTTGGCTTTCTGGTGGATCATCAGCCGTATCTCGTGATTGCGTTTCAGCTTCACTTCTGTAGCAGGGAGAAGGAAAATGAGGAAAGGCTGGCCAGGGCTGCCGCAGGAAATCCGCCTGCCCCAGATCGCTTTCAGCTGCCTTCACGAGACAGCAGTTTCCAAAGCCCTCTTATCCCTGCCCAGTTCTCATTTAACCCAGAAGTTCCCAAGTGAGAGAGAAATTGGGGGGCTGAGGGGTTTTTTTGTAATGGCAATGCTGCAACGTATGGGATGCTGGCAGTGATGTGGAGCTGATGATGGGGCTTGTGGTACCCAAGGCTGAATTAACAACTCAAGCATGTATTTATTCCTCTACGTTTGGTTTCATTAGTCTGTATCTCTGATGCTATTTTTGATGATTGGTGAGCTCAACCAGCACTAGGATTGAAATAAAGGCTTATTTAAAGCCTTGTCGATTCTTGGCCAAACCCATATGCTTTGAGATATAAATATCCATTGAAATTAATGCAATGGGAAGATGGCCAGGTCCATGGTGTCTGGTGTAAATAACATACAGAAAAGCATTATTTACTTATTACTAGCCTCTTAGTGTTTGTTTTGTTGTTTCAGTATTGCGGTGTGGATAAATCAGCGTGGGTGAGCTCTTTTCTGGTGTGAATGGAGACAGTCAGTGGATGCGTTTCAGTTTACACAGGAACCTTGGACCCTTGATGTTTGTCTGTCTTTGTTTATATAGTAACCTTCTTTTCACAAGGAGGTTATTATGCTCTGTAGGCTCTGGGAGTTGGGGATGCTCCTGCCAGCCTGCCACCCTTTTTTTCCCTGCCAGACCAGCGTGACCCGGGGAATGGATCCTAAGCCCATTCCCACTATTTAAAATTTCCCGAGCTCTCCCCGACTTCCTACCGGTGCCGACCATCTGGCAGCAGGACAGTGCCACGAACCTGAGCGGTGCCACGGGCAGGCTGCCTCGCCTTGCCTGGCCTCTTGATGTGCAGCACCGGCTGCTTTGAGTCATGGAAAGAGATTAGTGGGGAAGTCAATGATTTATTTGCCTAAGCAGGCACTGTGTCTTACCATAGCCCTTTCCCAAATGGAAAGGTCTACGTTTTCCAAGTGTTCAAAGCCTCTTCCGCTGCCCTTCCTCCTCCCACTCAAAATGTGCTGTTCCCAGAGCCTCTCCTGCAGACGTCAGACGGTTTCGCTGGGAGATTGGCTGGTCTGGTACAAAACTGATGCTCAAGCAGTGCCCCATGTCGGTAGGGTTTGAGTGCTTCTTCTTTCATAAGCAGATGGTTTTGGTGCCTTCACCCCTAGGGAGCACAAACAACGTGCGGCTTCTGTGTCGGGGCTCTCCGGGTGACAGGCACAGTGGCCAGGGCTCGTTAAAGGGATGGCACCGGGGAATCTGGAAATTGCTTGCCATAACTTATTTCTCTAATTGGTTTTCCTGTGGGTTTTTTGTGGTTTTTTTTCAAACTACTTGGTCAAGTAACCAAAAATGACAAAAGCATAGCATTTTGAAGGTCCTGACCCAAAGCCTGGATGTGAGCATGGAGGCACAAAAATAAGTGGCTTGATTTAATGGGAATAAAATGCAGTATGACCTTTCCCCTCCCGAGTGCTCAGAAACCAAGAAACTGTCTTAAAAATCATGAGGATTTTTTTTTCTTGTATGGTAGGCACATCAATTCCATTTCCTAGAAGGCGGGGAAAAAAGGAGTGTTGGAGGGGCTTGCTTTCAAACCCTTTCTCCCCCTCCATGAAAGCTGGGATCATTTTTTATTTCTCTCAAAAGCAAGCTGGTATTTTTGCATAATTTTGTGGTCCCCAAATGTAGGGACCTTTAGGAAAACCACTTTCTATCAAAAGACCAAGCGACAGAGCTTTTATTGCACTGAGTTTCAGATGCAATAAGTGCAGGTGCAACCTGCAAATTCAGGTGCAATTCCTACAAGGCAAACTCAGTTGTCGCAGAGGGCAGACGGGCTGTCCTGCCGAGCACTCGGCCACTGCGGGGTCCCACTTTGCAGCCTGCTGTCAGGAAGCCCAGGATGAAATCAGGGTCAGAGGCTGGAAGTTTCTGCCAGAAGCTGCTATCCCGATTCCTGCTTGCTGGCAACGACCCCACTCGGGGACCGGAGCTGTGGCACGCAGCGCTGGTGTTGGGCTGCCAAGCCGGGTTTGTGCAGTGCTGGGGTGAGGGCAGAGGGGATTTGGTCTGTGGCTGTCATCCCGGCGGGCAGCTGAGGGGGAGAGGCAGAAGTGGCTGGGGTGAAACGAGGACGGCTGGATGTCCTGCCAAAAGCCACCTGAGTGACAGCAAGATGTGCAGCCCAGCCGGGGCCCTGCAGTGGGATGGGGATGTATTTCGGGGAGGGGAGAGAGACAGAGGGACCAGCTGGGCCGCGGGTCTCAGTCCACCTCGGTGGCCTCCTTGGGAAGAGGGTGCCTCCAAGCAGCGGTGCGCCCCGCGGCTCCTGCCCCGCCGGAGCCCAGACTAGTCCAAACCTAGTCTGGGGACTGCTCTCTCCCGCCAGAAGCACTGCTTTCCTCTGCTACACCCTACCAGCGTGTTTCTGCAGCCTCCCTGACATGTGTTTCATGTTAGCCCCCACAACGATCAAGAGTTGGCTGGAAAGTATGTTATCAAATTCAGAGGGAGCATTTCATTTCCCAGTTAGATCTGGATCTTTTAAACATCTAAGCTTGTCTCATTTCAAGGATGAGAACCGAAGAAAACATCTCTTGTTATGTTTGGAGAACATAATTAATGTCTTTTGGCTTCACAAACCAGCTTTAATAGAGAACATGCAAACTCAAAGGGTTCAAGGGGGTTAAAACCCAGGGTAATGTCCTGCACCATGAGACTTCTGCTGGTGCAGAGGTGTCTTGAAACACACCCTCCTCGAGGATGCATTTATCGTCTTGGAAATGAAACTGGGAAGTGAAACCAGGTTTGTCATCGGCATAGTGGTAGAAGGCTTCCTGCAGGCATGATCTTACATGGCATAGAGACTGCTTAACCACATCAGCTTTGCGTGTGACCGTAGGATAGCTGAGACTGGAAACGTGCAGCACATTTTGCTGTGAAATATGAGTACCAGGTAGCACCCTGCATGCTGCAAAGCTCAGCTCTGGGTCACCATCACCAAAAGACTCGCTGTGATCACCATGCCACATTGCCTTGGGGTTCCTCTCAGGTTTTGTCCTGAGCAAGAGGATGGAGTGGATTCCCATCTCCAGTGCTCCAGGTGGACGTTGAGAAGCAGGACGACTCTTGTCATGCCTGTATGAGAAATAAATGTATCCCACTCACCACGTTTCTCCAGTCTTCAGGCTGTGTGGGAGAGGAAAGGAGAGCACCAGAAGTGGAGCTTACGGTGCTTGCAGGAGTGGCCACTCTTTCAAGCTGATGCAGGCAGTGAAGACTGTAACATCTTTGCTGTTAAAGGTCAACATGGAAATTCCCACTCTTGGCACATTCCCCATGATGACCTTCAGCCAGTGGCTTCTTGCACGTTGAGCCAGTGTGGCCAAGGCAGAAAACACATTTCAAAATGTTTTTAAATTTTAAGCTCACACCCCACACTTAGTCACCCTCATACATAAGGACTTTTTCTTCATCCCCTTCAATAAACAAAACCGTTTGCTTTAAGATGCTGTTTCTTAAATTTTCCAATCGGAGTGGTTTAATAGGATGCATTATTTGGAAATGGCTGTCTCCCTTCCCCGGGACAGTCATTCCAGGCTCCATCCCCAGCCTGCCAGGGGCTGGAAGGGGTGTGCAGGCTTTCTAGCCTCCTATACTGGCCTGGCACTGATGGCTTTAAAAACTGAACCATTTCATGAGCAATAACACTTCCAGAGATGGATTTCCAATGGATTTGCATCTTGTGCTGGGCTCTGTGGTGTCCAAGGGGGACCGAGCTAAGGCTGACAATGCAGGGTCATGCCCCTCTGCCCAAGAGCAGGGGGTGGCTCCCACCTAGGTTGGGACCATGGGGTGGTGTGAATGCAGTCGGCTTGCTTCTCTTGGCCCTCACAGCTCAAATTCAAGCGTGAGCGCATTTACTAAATGCCATATACACAGATCCCCAATGCCAGCTGCTTTGGATTCCTTGGAATAGTGCCCGTTCAAGAAAACTGTGATTTATAGCTAATTTGGACACATGCATTGCCGTGGAGGCACCAAACTTGCTGCGTGCAAGAGTCTGATCGCCTGACTTAATTGTGAATAAAAGCCAGCCACTCCATTCGGTTCACTTGTGAAGCAGAGGGTGCAGGGGATCCCCGCTCTGCAGCTGCGCCCCGAGCAGCAGCAGTGGTGGATGTAGCTGTGTCCACGGGCTCAAAACCGGAGCTTTGTAGGGAAGGGGCAAACCAAACCTGCCTGTACGGATGTGTCTGGGGAAAGGGCAAGGCTGTCATCGTGAAGGCAAACAGAGCGAGGGATTTTTAATCTCCATCAGATGTAGGCAGGGAAGGAGGTCACCTCTAGAGATCTTGTAAACATAACCTCCTCTGTCTAGTAATGTTTGAGTTTGCAGGCTGGATCCAAAGCAAACGGGGGGAGTGCAAATGAGGCTGTAGGAGGGCAGCTTGTGATGTGCTGGGACATATGAGATGCCTTGTAAAACAGAAGGTGTTCCCATGACTTTTGGCAAGCGATATAGCCTGACAATCCACAGCCTCTCTGGTAATCTTGGAGCAGAGGGAGAGGCAGGGAGATCAGTGGTTTTGTGCCAATGAAAAGAGTGTGTATATAATTTATCTTGTCTGAGGCGCTTGAGGCTGTTTCCAGTGGGAAAGCTGAGCTGTAATTAGATTGCTGATGAGCCTCGTATACAAACCCTTCAGCTCTATAAACTATGCCTTCAAAGGCATCCCTTCTCCTAGGGACTGACCAAGGAGGAATTCGAGCAGTATTTCCAGCGAGCTGATGGATGTCTTTCTGAAACCAGATGCTCGGCAGCCAGCCACTCCACTTACCGTCACTGAAAGCCTTTAAGCCTGTTGACTTTCTCAGTCCGTTGCTAAACCCCATAGTTGCAAGGGGATGCTTCAGTAGAGGAAAACCCTTACTGGATCAGTTTCTTCACCTATCTCTGCTGTGAGCTGCCCCAAGCTACTCCCTGGGGTACCTTCGTGGTACTGGCTGGGACACAGAGGTCTTGCTTGGACACAGGAGATGGTGCTTGTTGATTTAATTTTTTTTTAAGGAGTTTTAAGGTTTTGGGGAGTACTTCTTAAGTAAAGCTGTTAGGAAAGCAGGGTAGGAAAGATCTTACAAAATGGTCAACCTGCTAGGCTTTTTGCTGCTAAACCCTGGGTTCAAAACCACCAAGGAAGCCATCTTCATTTCTCTCAATGTAGACAGAGAAAGAAAAGATTAATTCGTACAAAACACCAGCCAGCCCAGTAAACATAGAAGCCCTCGCAGGAGCCCTCTCTTTTACACCATTTTGAGGGCCCAGCAGTAATACTGATCTCCAGAGCTCAGGGTCCACAGTGGGCAAGGAGGTGTGGAGGAGGAAAAAACTTCTTGCTGAGTGGTGTGGCCTGGAGAAGTCTAGGCTGGAAGTGTGGCTTGGGCCCCCCATTTACTGGCACAGCGGCTCTGCTAGCAAAATCAGATGCCATAGCAAAACCAAGCAGAACGCTGCCCACAGTCTGGCTGTGCTGCCTTCTGTCTGGCTCGTGTGGTGTGCAGCCAGATCGCATCGATTCTGCCACATCCTCTGGTGCCCTAAAGTATTTGTCTGCCCAGTGCCGTGCCTCTGAGACAGACACATCTGGTTTGAGAAGCAGTATTTCGAAAGTTGCTGCCAGAGACCCTTCATCAGCCTGGATATTTTGCTACTCCAGTAGCAGTGAAAATCATGGTACTAAACTGCACATAACCCTCCTAGCTTAGGTGGAGCCTTCAGGTGGGCACACGAGTGAAGCCGAGTGATGCTTAAGAAGCATTGGGGACTGAATGACAGAGACGCTGCTCGCCTTCTGTGGAAGTGGGAGGTGTAGAGCTCTGCAAAGCCCAGTTACACGGTGCTGGGCATCAGGAGACAGAGGTGGGGAATATTCACTCCGTGGGTAAGAAAGGCTCATGACAACATGCTGCTGAAACGTGCTCTCAGGTGTCAACATTTGCTTGGTGGTGTCAAGCACTGAACAGGGGTGAACCAGGAGGGTGCAAAAGGGCACCCTGAAAAGAGAGGGATACTTGGGAACCCTCATCCGGAGAGAGGAAAATAAGGTGGTAACAAGTTTGACACCTGACTGGAGCATGCAGTCTCTACCAGCTAATTGTGTTTGGGCTCTGCAATAGTAGGTAGGTTGTTCCTCGCGTGGACCCGCTCATTTTGCTGCCCTCCACCCACAGAAGGATGACGGTGCTACACTGAGCGGGGGTCCCAGGGGGACTTCGGGTGGAAATCACCTCCCTGAGCTGCAGGCTGTGTCTGCTCGAAGGGAGCTGCCCTGTTCTCCCCATGGTCATCATCACTGCTGGTACCTGCCAAGGGCGGTTTGTGCCCCTGTCCTGGCCACCTCGTCCCACCTAGGAAGGGAGAGGTGCCCATTTGTCTTGAGTGACTATAGAGGCAAGCTGGAGGACCTGCGAGTAGGTATTTTTTGTGGCTAAATGTAGATAATAATTTGATATCTAGGTGTTTCCCATCGCCATCTGTTTGATGCTCTGTCAAGTAAGATCTCTCTGGCAGCTTTTCCTGCTGGTCCCTCCTGCACAGGGGCAGCTGCAGCACCCGGTGCTGGCCCGGGATGGTGCTGACGCCTCCTCCCCACTCTTGCCTTCAGGCCATGGAGAGTGTCACTGCGGGGAGTGCAAGTGCCACGCCGGTTACATTGGGGACAACTGCAACTGCTCCACCGAGACGGACAGCTGTGTTTCCAGCGACGGGCAGATGTGCAGCGGCAGGGGCACCTGCGTCTGTGGGAAGTGTCAGTGCACTGAGCCAGGGGCTTTTGGAGAGACATGTGAGAAGTGTCCCACCTGCCCAGGTGTCTGTAGCACAAAAAGGTACTCATGAGGGGGTTCAGGAGGGACTTCTCACTGGTAGAATGGGCAGCTCTTTGGTTCCTGGGAGACTTTTCAGCTAAGGAATTACTCCCGCTTTGTTAAACGGAGTTGATTAGCCCTAGGCCAGCCTGCTGCCACTGAGAGCCCACACTAAGCAACCTGAGAGTATCCCAGGCAGAGAAGCAACAAGTGTTGCTGCCCAAGTCCTCATGGAGGTTCACGTCCCCATTCATTTCCAGTGCTGTCCCTCTCTGCAGGAAAGGATGGCAACCCCAGTTTTGCTGCACCCTGAGCTGCAAACATCCGGGCCTAGAGAGCTGCAAGCTGCAGAAGAGGGGAGGACGAGGATGACTGCCTGCCTCGCAGCAACAGAGGTGTCCTGGGCATCAGCCTCAGACTGGCGCAGAGCAGCAATGCTGTCTGCCTTGATCACAGGCAGGATGGATTTTGCAGTAGCTGACGTGCAGTTCCTGACATCCAAAGGCCAAACAGACCCCAAACCTACCAGCTGTTTTGCACCTTCATTGAATCCACCCCTAGAATAAATCCATCCTTGAGATGGAGATGCTTGGCCCTGAAGTTGCTCTTTCCTTGTGGTGCAGATGTGCAGCCTCCAGACCAACACTCAGGGAGTCCCTTTCTCAGGGGTGAATCTCTRTGTTCATGCTGTTTCTTACGGGTGCTTAATCTTCCCCTCCATGTGTCTTTCTGCAGGGACTGCATTGAATGCAAGCTGTTTAACTCAGGAAGACTGGCTGATAACCAAACCTGCCAAAAGCACTGCAAGGATGAGATCATCACCACTGTGGATGTTCTCGGTAAGTAGGCAGCAGCAGGACTGCAGATGGTGGGAGCCTGTCGTGGATGAATGATTTAGATCACTTAAAGAATCACCATCACACTTAAAGAATCACCATCAAAGGTATTAGCAAAAGCGATGCAAAAGTGCGACTTAACAAAGTTCGATGGCAAGGTTCACTCTATCACTTACTACATGGATAAAACATACAAAGGAAAATCGAGTTAGGATCGAGCTAGAATGATTTATACAGAGTCCGAAGATGCAAAAGGGTAAGTGAGACCCTCCCACTGAGTCACGAGGTTCAGAGAAGACCCCCTTGCTTTCTAAACTCCTAATGGAGCTTGGGTGTGGCTGGATCTGCTCCTAGTCCCAGACTTGTTCAATGRTTTATGCTTAAGGGATTATATGTGTCTAGCAGCAGTCTAAGGTTCATTCAGAGTTTAAGGTGGATCACGAGATTTTAGCAGCACTTAATCATTGACTAATTTAACATTTACAAAGTGAGTCAATAGAATTTACTACAATCACAACAGTGACTTAATTACAGATTCGAGATGGCAATTTTTATACTATACTTGCTATCAGGTACCTAAATCAATTTGCACACGCATGCACACAGACACAAAGATACCTACATGTACAAAAGTATACCTGTTAAAAATTCCCCTCGAGTTCAGTGAAATATTCACTTCAAATGTCTCGGCATTTCTCAGTGGGTGAGGGTTGAGCCTCAAGGAGTGAAGGGTTTCGGCCTAGGTCCCATTGTCAGCTTTCAGCGACGGTCCTCCGAACTTCACAAACGTGAGAGTTTGGAAGCTCTGAGAGGTGTCCCACTCAGAGGGAGGTGCTGGTCACAGCCTGCTGCGGTCCAGGAGAGCTCAAAGGACCTCACTTAGGACCGCTGCTTATAGGGTTGCAAGATGATTGGCTTTAGTCATCTGTAAATTTCCATCCTGGCCACAATCTGGCTTGGTAATTACTGAAATTCTCAAAATTCCAGTAACAATGGTACCGTTCCACTCGAGCTATGATCCAGGTAAGGAATGTTCCAAGGCTGTCGGGGATGACAAATTATTCCTGCTCTCATTCCCCACCTTGGCCAGGCAACAGGAGTTCCTGGTACGGTCAAGGGACGCTTAACCGCCCAACTCATTACACAAAGGCCAAGGCCTAATGGGAGTTCCTGAGATCGTAGAACGGCCCAGGGGAGGGGGGGAAATGCACCACCACAGAGCCAGCGACTGTGGTGTTGAACTGCTCTTAGCCAGCCCAAGACATATCTGTAAGGAAAGCCTCAGGGAACACCTGGCTTTTAGAAAGGTATGTGTGTATGTAGCATGTATATGTGGTATGTGTGACMCTCTCTCCGGGCTGTAATCTATATTGAAGTAAAAAAACCTTTGATTTTAAATAACATCTTACCACATCTAAACACTACCACTAGTGCAAGGAGCAAAGAGAGTGGGATGAGATCAGATGAGACAGAAGATTAGATGAGCCATAAGAGAGTGCAAAAGGATGAAGTTTCACCCAAAAAAGGCATTCTCTAATCTTCTGAGAATTCATCTTGGAAGAAGTGAGCTTCTAAGAGAAAGCAAAGCTGTTTTGGAGACGATGAGTCCTGCTTTGGTGGAACTGACTGCTAAAAGTCCCCCTGGCAAGTTCCTCTCCTGCCCTTTGTGTCCTCTTCTAGACGTCACCCCACACGTGCATCCCTCAGCAGATGACTTTCTCCCCCTTCTTTTCAAGYTCCATTCTGGGAGTCCCTTGTTGCTATTTAGGGGAGTAGAGGGGATCCAAACTTGTGACAGCTTTAATTGCAATCCTGACCCTGGCCTTAGCAATACCCCTTGGAGGGAGGGATGGAGATCAAGCAGGGATAAATTACTGTCCACATCTGACATTTCCTCCTCTTCCCATAGTTTATAGAGGTAGGAGTGCTCTACCTTACTCACCCTTTCTCTCCCTTCCTCCTGAGCTGCCTGCAGGYGATGTTTGTCCCAATGACTCCTCTCACATCCAGTGTCTAGCTTTTAAATTACGACCAGGGGGGGTTCCTACCTTTCCCTTTGGGACACTTGCTCTCGTTCTCTCCATCCTCCGTGCAGTTTACTGGGGAGTGCACCTACACCAGCACACTGCGAGAGGTTATGAGGCACTTCTAAACCACACGAAGCTCCTTTCTGATGCCTGGCTGGCCTGCGTTTCTTAGGAGCCAGCAAATACTGGGGATTAAAGCTCAACTCTCCTGCCTGGGTGTTGCACCGTGCCAAAGCCAGCTTTTGTGCTGACTGTGCCCTGGGAGGTGAGGCTGGGCTGTGGTTTGCCAACCCCCCCGGCATGGCTTTCAGAGAAAAACACAGCCAAATTTCTGTTTTGAGACATTTTGGGGAATTAGGCTCATTATTCTGTTGAACTACTGCAGCCAGATTGCGGGTGGTGCTGAGCTCTTGGGAGCTCAGGGCACTCTGCAGCTTGGAGATCTGGGCTGGTAGAGAAAGAGGTAAAGCAAAATATTCCTAGAGAAAGTGCTTGGGGACTACGGACTTCTTCACAGGCAGACTCAGCCAAATCCTGGTCTTCAAGCACTTTTGTGTTATGTAGCACATGTTAAAAGTCCCTGCTGAGAGGCCGAATGCTGATATTTGTCACAGAAGACAAAGGTCTGCATTGTCCTGGCAGTGGAGGATGGGACCTTCTTAAATATCRAGTTGCAATGAACGCACCCTGGAAGATCCCAAGTGCCTTTTGGCTCTGGGTATGAAGCAGCCAGTGCTTCAAAGCTTTGTAGAGCACAGGCATCTATCRTTGGACTCACGAGCCAGGATGATGCCTTTTGGGAGGCTTATATGACTTGCACTGGACTCTGCAGGATCTCCTTCGCTTCTGCAACATGACATTTCCATTCCTGATGGTTCCAGAGAGGAGCTTTCAATACGAGAGGAGCATGACAGGTGCAGCGCTGAGCTGAACCTGGCAACAGCACACATCAGTGGACCTGAAAGCTCGATGGGGCCATGGCACCTCTCTCTGTGGATGTGTGATCTCTGAAACCTAGTGAAGACCAACACAGATCATTACTATCGAGACTTTAGTCACTGTATCTTTTAGCAGAATAATGGGATTGAAAGCAGCTGGGCCTGTGGGAACTAAGATTTGGTGCTTAACTCAGAAGGGCATTAGTCAAGAAATGTGGAAGTTTTATCTATATTAATCTAATTAGTACTTTGCTTTGAAACAATCAGCACTTCTCCAGCCCTGCCTTTGATACCACTGTGTAGGTAGAGCAGGTTTTCCCGTCCTGAGGTAGGAAGAGCTGAGGTTTGCCCACACCAGGAACCTCATCAGAACTCACCAGAGGGGCAGTTGCATCTGGGCTCAGAGCTGTTGAAATGGAGGGTGTTAATCTTTTGACTGAAAGCAGGTCAAAGGCATTGAAAGGAAAGACAAACAGACAGGAGAGAGATAAGGGGCTGGAATAGCAGTGGTCATTAACGCAATCATTTTTCAGCGTGACAGACAGGCACAGATACAAGTGAGGAGGAGAACCGTGGGAAGCATTTTCCAGGTGCCTAAGCCAAGGTCACATCTTTGCCAGCCGATAGCACCGAGTGCCCAGATCCCTTCCTCTCCCTTGAAAATCTCAGCCCATGCAGGCCTACAGAGATGTGCTCCTGCAGAGCTACCTGGCATGGCAGGAGATGTTGCCCCATCTCCCTCCAGGGGACACCCCACGAGCTGTGGCCATGCGGGGCAGTGGCTCTGCTGAAATCACCCCTGAAGCTAGAACTGCAAACCTCAGATGATGGCTTTGCTGAAACTTTGTAATGGCTTTTGTGAAGCAGCCTTCGTCAGGAAGCATCTTTAGTGACCAGAGCAGCAACAGGCTTTGCCTGGTGCTACGGTACGTTAAGCACCCATATTGCCATGGGAATCAAGTAGTCTCATTTCTTGGAACTCCCCCATCTCTGCATCCTCCCTCCAAACAGCTCCTTCCTTCCCCCTCCCTCCCTCCTCCCCTCCCCATTTTCCTCTTCTATCTCACTCTTTAAAAACAAACTTCTCAACCATTTCTGGAGCTGGAGCCGTTCAGCACAGCTGGAGCATGAGCCAGCCATGGGCTGCTGCTGCTGATGGCCCCATCCATGTCCTCACAGGCTGAGTCTGTGCCCCTCGCTTTCTCTTCAGCTTCCACTCTTCAAGAAATTTAGGAAATTAAGAAGAAAACAGCATTTATTGCCAAAGCAGACTTGTGTGAAGGAAGAGCGTGTGTATGTGTGAGGTTGTGTCTGTTTGCCATGCAACGTTTGCTAAGTGCCACATTTTCTTGAGCAGTAAGTCTGGATGCTGCTCAGTTACAATTCGCATGAATCGTGATCAAACTGTGCTGCTTTCCAGGCTCGGTCCCCATTCCTCCGCTCCCTGGCACCCATGGGGAGCCCTGCTCAGCTTGCAGAGGAGAATTGTGCTAATTCCTAATATTAAACCTGCCAACTAAGTCAACCAAGTGCCATATTGCAGCTTTAGACATATCCCATTAGAAAGGGGGAGTAGGTCAAAATCAGGGGAACCCACATCATCGGAAGTTGTTAGGGGGGAATTAGCTTAAAAAGAAGAGGGTGTTGGAAGCATTTGTGTAAGARATTAGGATACAAGAGTTCTGCCGTCTTTAGGAATTTTTTTTCGTATAAAAAGCAAAATAAAACTCTGCAACTCTGCATCTCATTCCAGAAACAGATGACCCAAACGCAATCCTCTGCGCCTACCCGGTGAACAACTGCGTCATGAAATTCACCTACTTGGAGCTTCCCAGTGGGAAATCCAACCTCACCGTCCTCAAAGAGCCAGGTTGGCGCTCCCTTAGGTTTCCTTTTAATAGCCCAGGCTGCCTCACGAGAGGTGACAGGCTGCTGGGGGGGCGGAGAGGCTGGTTTCACTGGCTGCATGAAGCATGAGCAAGCAGATGAACCAGGATGATTTAAAAAGATGAGGTGTTTTACAGTGCTGAAACCCAGCTCCAAATGCTCCCAACTCAGTAAAAAAGGACTCTGACCGAGAGTGAAACATGCACCTGAGCCGCCAGCATTGCTAGCAAGTGGCTGAAGGGCTTACTGCCAGCTCAGGATGCTGAAATTAAACCCAGTCTATTTACATTGCAAAATGCATACCATGTACTTATTAGGTGATAGAGCCAAAAAAAAAAAGCAAAAGAGCAAAAAAAATCAGAAGGGGACATCTGGTGCTGCTGCTGGTTAAGTCGGGATGTTAGGAAAACCCCACACCGCCTATGGATTTCTGCATCTCCAAAGAGCTAGCTCTGGTCCAGGCAGCGTAAGGGCTGTGTGTCCCTGCTCCCCTCCCCAGGCTGCCGCAGGCAGCTGTGCTTCCCAGCATTATTTTAATCACATGCAATGCAGTTTCTCAAAGAAAAACCCACATGGTGTTGCAGGACAAGCTGGCGAGCACCCAGCAGTAGCTTCTCGAGAGCTGCTCTGGTCCTCCGAGGCACAGGCCAGTATGGGAAAGACTGAGATACTGCACGTTTTATTTTATTTGTGCTGCAGATTGCACTTACTTGAAAGACCCAGTTGATTAGCTGACAGTTAATGTACTTCTTTAGAGTGCCTAGTGATCACCTGTCTCCATGTGGGCCAGAAGCTGAGCTGGCTTTTGCCAGAGGCATCTTAACCCTCTGTGTCCCATGTGGGTCACCCGGCATTAAAACCAGGCGTCACTGTTGGACGGTGGCACTGCAGCACTGCTCTTCCCCCGAAGCGCTGGGTGACATCCTGGCTCCAGTGACGTCCGTGAGAGCTGTGCCTTTGACCTGCCTCTAGCCAGGAATTTATTTAATAAAAAAAAAAATCCCTTTGGTTTCAGGGAGGACTGTTGCTTTTTTTAGTTTAGTCACTGCTGCTAGCACTGCCCTGAGGTCACTTGCTCAGTTGGCTGCAGTCCAGGTTGTTACGTCCCGGTATCCTGATCCGGGATACGCTCACACCAGAGCTAATTACCTTCTCCCGCCTTGTTACCAGCATGCAGCTCAGCCCCCAGCGCTGTGACGATTGTGCTGGCGGTGATTGGCAGCGTAGTGCTGATCGGCATCATCCTGCTGGGGCTCTGGAAGCTGCTCGTCACCATTCACGACAGACGGGAGTTTGACCGATTCCAGAGCGAACGCTCCCGGGCCAGATATGAAATGGTGAGCCTGGGGCGGGGGTGCTGCTGGCGTATGGGGGGGCTATCGCCGGCAGCAAACAGCTCTGCAGCGATGGAGGAGGGTGGCAGGCGTGAGGAATGCAGGTGCCCATGCCCCGTGGTGCCACGCAGCAGGGCTTCAGGGTCCAGCACGTCGTACTGCCCTTTCCCTTGGCAAGTTACAAATACTCTGCAAAATTATACTCAGCCTTTGTTTTTATCATGTATTTCCCAGCAGTGCTGGAGGGCTGGAGGAGGTAGGGGAGTGGGGACCGAGCTCCGACTGTGGCGGCAGCCCAGTTGGTCAGGTCTACAAGGGAGCCCTTCTGGGAGGCTTTAGGTCGGGTTGCCCAGCGTTTGAGGGCATCACCTGTGCCTGCAGACAGGACGGACGGTGGGTCTGATGGACAAACAACTGCTTTTGGATCTGAATGCACATTTCAGTCAAAGCCAAATGCAGCGGTGTCTCCAAATTAACTGGCACAGGAAGGGAGGATTATACACATTTTCACCATGACACGGACTTTGTTCCTCACCTTTGTTCTTTTTGTCTGCTCATTTCTCCAAAGGCATCCAATCCTCTCTACCGAAAGCCTATTTCCACGCATAACGTAGAGTTCACGTTCAACAAGCTCAACAAGTCTTACAACGGTACAATTGACTGATGAGGTCTCAGCGCCTGGGACTGCTGTGGACAATTGCTTGACTGTATGTGCTGCTTCCCCACTTGAAGATGGGATCCTCTTCAGGGGCGAGAATCCCTTACAACAGGACTGGTCGATGACCAAAGCCTGTTATT
Organism: Phoebastria nigripes; assembly: GCA_035582835.1. Taxonomy (NCBI): domain Eukaryota; kingdom Metazoa; phylum Chordata; class Aves; order Procellariiformes; family Diomedeidae; genus Phoebastria; species Phoebastria nigripes. Next base: position 4,552,968 of record JAYKAV010001555.1, on the reverse strand, counting down.
TGCACAGTAAGGAGAAAAGTCTGGTTCATTCTGGAGGCACGGACGCGAAGGCAGGCTCCCCGCCTGTGCTGATGGACTCCGAGCCGTATGCGACTCCATACCCCAGCTTTCTGGATATATTAAACCTGCCAACTAAGTCAACCACGTGCCATATTGCAGCTTTAGACATATCCCATTAGAAAGGGTGACTAGGTCAAAAATCAGGGGAACCCATTCCATTGCAAGTTGTTAGGGGGGAATTAGCTTAAAAAGAAGAGGGTGTTGGAAGCATTTGTGTAAGAAATTAGGATACAAGAGTTCTGCAGTCTTTAGGAATTTTTTTTATATAAAAAACAAAATAAAACTATTGTGCATATATGATGCTGTGAGTAGAGTTCATTTTTTCCTTGCTGAGCCCCCCACCAAAACTGGGGCTTGCTCCTGCAAGCAACAGTGGTGCTGCCCGATTGATTTATTAATAAAGCCATATTGGTCAAAGCATGGCTATAAAAATAGGAGCTGGAGCTGCAGTGACTGCTGCAGAAGGTATGTTGATTTAATACCCTGGTGTTGACCCAGGGCGGGGAGTGCCACAAGGAGCTCCCACTCCATGCCGGCAGTCGAAAACGGACGGGAAACTGGTGGGAGCCCAAGGGAAATGGGAGTTTAGGCTGAGGAAACTGAATTAAACACCCATTCCTTGGGGTGCGCAAGTCGGCGTCCGGCCTGGGTGCCTGCAGGAGGGCAGCTGGGAGTGCACAGCAGCTCATCCAGGCCTCTGACTTTTTACCAGAGGACTAGAGCTGTGGGGTCCAGCGGAGCCCGGCTGGAAAAGCAGGGGAGCCCTGAGCTTTTGGCTGGAAAGGGAGCTGGATAAAAGCCAGTCTTGTTGCTTCACAACATACATTTTGCTTTGGTTTTGTTCCCCCCCCCCCCAAACTGTTCCCCCAGCCCCATCTGTTTTCCTCTGGAGCTGGGGTTTGGGTTACCCGGGCTGACAGCTGCAGCTTTAAACCCACACAGGCTGCAGCGGGGCTGCAGCCACCGGCGGGAGAGAGAAACTGGAGCAATTGCTACTGCCTGCGTTTTTTTTTTTTTTTCTTTTTTCTTTTTTCTTTTTTTCTTGTCTCTTCGCCCTGAACAGATCATGCAATAGTCAGCTGAAGGAAGCTTGCCAGGGAAAAGCAAAAACAAATGGTGTTCATTGTTTTGACTTGCTCTTCTCATTGGAAAAGGGCCATGGGCCCATCCTTCCGGATTTTTTTTTTTTTATTTGTTTTTGCCTCTATAAACAGAAGCTCTTATTTGCTCAGTATAAACAGCTCTCCTTCGAGAAGTTTATGGTCCCCCCTCCTCCTACCAACAGTACTGAAGAAATGCAGCAGACCACACCAAAAATAGCTCAGAACAGGGATTTTTAGGAGTGCAGCAAGTGGCACGCTGGCAGCATTGATGCTGATCAGGTGGGGTAAAAACCCCAAAACCCCAAATAAATGAAATCCGTGTCCTGTCTTCCCACTTGATTCAACTAAATCTGCCCTAGTAGGGGAGGAGGGTGCATACATCCTGAAAACAAGTGCAAGGGCAGGCTCTGGTTAACTGCTGGTACTGCCTTCGTGTAACCCACCCACGCGTGGGCTGGGGACTGTGCTGCCTCCTCCCCGCAGTGCCACCAGCGATAGGACAGGCCTGAGCGCTGCAGAGGGGCAGCTCTTCAGAGCTCCACATTTCCTACACAATGTTGACGCCCAGGCTAAAGTTTGCAGGCTGAAATGTTTTGTATTAAATACCTGGGACTAACACTGCCGCCTGGGAAGGAGCATCCATGGGGCAAATTCGGTTTTCATGAGCATCCCACTGCCTAGTGCCACGCTGGCAAGATAGATTTCATCACTATMGCAAAAGAAAAATAGAAAACAGTCAAAAAATAATCATCACAAGTAGACAGAGCAAGTTTTAGCTTGGTTCATGTGACTGCCTCACGCAAGCCGTACTGCCCCAGGCATGGAAAGGGGGAGCAGGAAGGAAAGTGGAGAGAAAAGAAGGGCAGGAATGTTTTAAACCCGCTTTGCCACCCAAAGCAGCAAACACTGTGAATACAGCTCTGCTGCAGTTAACTTGCAAGGGACCAAGCAGTTTAAAAACAAAACCAACCCCTTTGCTTTCTTCCTTTGCACTCTGAAAGGAAAGGCACAGGCAGTACCACCCTGCTCCCCCTTTCCCTTGCAGATTACCTTTACGCTTTGGCATTTCCCAGCACGCYGGCTTAGTGCTGAGAGACAGGACAATCAAGGCAGCCTTAGGGAGCTGAAGTTTGACTCATTGCTAAGGGGTGGCTTGGGTAGGGAGAGTGCAGAGGAGGAGAGAAGGGGCCTGGGGACAGGACTACAAGTGCCCTCCTTCCCCTGCAAGGGGAGACTCAGCTGTATAGCAAACTGGTCTGCAGAGTAGCCAGGGAGTAGTGTGGGGAGCAAGTAGGTGAGGGAAGGGTGCCACGGGCCAGGTGCCCAAGAAAGTGTAGCAAAAAGAAAGAAATAGGGTTGGTTGCTGTCAGCAAAGAGCATCCTGCTGCCCGCGGCGCTGGGCCAGCACCACCACGGGTGCCTGTCCCATAGGGACAGCAGCTGCCATGCCTGGGTGCAGGAAGGCTTCAGCCTCTAGGTCAGGCTTTCTTCACGTCACTTCTACTATCAGAAGGTACCACAGAAACTTTATATAAATAAATAAAAGAAAGAATTTCTTGTTTCTAATTTTTATAGGCTCTGCCCCCCAAATTTAGCTTCTCTACAAAGTTGCGTCTAAAAAAAAAAAAAGAAGGAAGTCATGCTAAGAGCAAGTAGGCTTTGCTTTACTGTGTAAGCAGATCTGCCTTTACCCTTGCAAGGTTAGTGCCAAGCGCAGTCATGGGAATGGTGTATGTCAGTCAGCAGCAGTTTATTTGTGTCTGTAAATACAGGCAGCCTGACCACAACTAGCATTCCTGAATGAAAACTACAGCAGAAGGCATCAACAGGTCACATGTGATGGAAAAATGTCAGCGCTTGTCTGGCCAAGCTGGAATCTGGATGCCATTGCAACACCAGCTCCTCCTGTTTCCCCATCCACAGCTGGAGGCTGCTGCTGCACGGCCACTGGAGCTAGGGCTCACCAGCACGTTTTTCCCTGTGCTGCTGGTGTTTCTGGGGAAGAGAGCATCACATCACACCTTGGGAAAAGTCAAGGCCAATGGCAGCATTATTTGCTTTGTTAATTGTGGAGATGCCCCGTAACCCTTTGCTGTAACACAAGCTGGAGTGAGGCATGCCCGCTTTGCATCCTCTTTGCCCTGTACRGTGGAGTGAGAAGTTGCTCAACAGCTGAAGGCTAAGCCCAAGCTCTGGAAGATGAATGCCTCACACTCTTCAACCTGTTTAACCTTGCATTTCTCCAGCCACATGGAAAGTGAAGGAGCTAGTGTATTGAGGAGAGGRTCACTAAGATTTCCGGAAAGAAATACCAAGGCGAGATAACAGTTATGCAGCCCAGCAGCCCAGCAGCATCTCCTGACCCTCATATTCCAGCATCATCTCTGTATCTGAACACACTTTGAACTGGAATTTACTGTTGTTCCTCTACCTCCTCTTCACTGCCAGCCTGCAAAAAGCCAAAACAACACAATACAATAGAGACACAGGGTTTGATTTCATCCTATCCCTTTCTCCATGCCCACTAGTTAGTGCTGGTATCCACTGGATGCAGCCCAACAGAAACTCCTCCATTCGACTGTCACGACCCAGAAGGGTTACCCAGCCTGCGTGTGGGCAAAGGTTGCAACCATGGGTTCGCAGGACTCCATCATGCACAAGGACAGGGAAGACTAATTTCCTAAATTACTTTATTGCATTTTACTACAGGTCAKCACTATCAAGGCAAGTACACTTATCATTAGTATATCTATACTACAGATTACTACCAGAAAGCAAATATATATTTCAACAGCAGCACAATCAATATTAGTAGCAAGTCTGTATTTCAATATTACAAGTTACTACAGAATTACCACTAGTAAAGCAGCAAATATACTTATCAGTAATTACTTATATGCGTGCCTATATATATATATAAAAATAAAATGTTTATATGCGTACATATATATATATATATATWAAAATGTTACCAGTACCAAGTGCTCATCAAACCCATCCCAGAAGTGGGGCCAATTGGATAAAGTCTCACTTGGTCGATGATCCGCATCACGGAGCCCGGAGTCAGCCCAGCGTCCCTGGGGTGGGTCCGCTCTGCTGAGGAAATGTCGTGGGGAGCAGGGTTTCRTGCATGGGCACTTCTCAGAGAAAGAGGCTCCTTTTTGGGTAAAAAGTAAGTCTTTTTTATATCACAGAGACATAAGAGGTTGAAGGACACCACCACCTGGAGCAACAAATAGGTGCTGCTAATTTCTATTTTTCACTTGGCACAGTCAATAAATGATGATGTTTTCTATTCTGTTGGACCAATTTTTGTATTTCCAGACTGTTCTCCTGTTCTGTCAGTTAGAACAGCCAATGGCAGTTACCAACTCTTCCTTTCTCAGGATGTTTTCCCCCTTTTCCAGACTTTTTTTTCACCATTCCAGACGACAAGTTGCTGTTACAGTTCCTTGTTTTTGCACTTATCAATGGTATCTCAGGCTGTCTCTGGTTTCTCGGCACCCAGCTGCACTTCAAAGATGCCAGCTGCACTCCTCAAAGATGCTTCTGGTTCCCAGGCTGGCAGGCATTTTCTCTGTCAGTGTTTGAGCAGACATCTTCTTCAGTTCAATATTTTCCCCCTTATAACCAGGTCGCCTTTATGGCTGCTCCCATCACTCCACCCCTTGGCCTACGACCACTGATGGGTCACTAGGAGTGAGACTACACCCCCCTGGTGCGTCTCTCTTGCCTCCTAATGTGTGAGGCGGAGGAGACCCATGTCCGTGTCAGGCCCAATGTTGTTGCAGCTCCTGAGAGGGTTTGTTGGCTGAGGCACAAGTATACAGTACCATTTTGGACAGAAGTGATACAGACAGTGCTTTGATATGAGATACGCTACAGAAAAGCTCAAATCGTACAGCCAGGATGAGAGCTGATGGCATTAAGAAGCCCCGTGCCCATGCTCCGGGGTCTGGCAGCCATGATGATGGCCATGACTGGCCAGCTGGCCAGCCCCCAGGCAGGGGCTGCTCTTGGGCTATTTGGTTGGATGTGTTGCTGAATAACATTCACTTCATATTTGATTTGTTTGACTTTGTTAGCATAGAAGCAACRGGTAGTATTCATGAACATACAAATACCCCTTTGCGAGCCTAAAAAATAATCCAAGGCCCAGTGATTTTGGGTAGCTGTGATGGATGCCCCCACTCGAATGAGCGAGCAGTACCTTGCTTTAGGCATCACCGACAAGCAGCCCTGACTGAAATCAGCCCTGCTGTGCAACCCTGAGATCTCTGCTAGGCCACATCTTCTCAGGGACTAAGAAGTCTAGGCCACGTCTTATCAGGACTATCAGCACCAGCCTGAGCTGGGACTAGACAAACCTAAAACTGCTACAGCTGCACACCTGCATGTACACCAAGGGGGGGTTGACTACCAGTCCATCACTTTATGCTATAGATATCTGTAGCCCCCCGAGCCCATCGGATTCTCCGGCACGGCAGCGGGCTGCACAGAGGTGATCTCCCCTTGGGCAGGGATGCCTCTCAAGGTTACTCCTCGAGGTTGAGACGCCCCTTACCCGGCATTTGATGTCTATAACAAGGTAAACGACATTTTACATTAGGCCTAAAGGTATATTGTATGCTAGCGACATTTATATATCCAGCTATAGCTTAATTATTGGAASTATAGTAAGTAGTAGAGTGTTTTACCGCTGCTAAATTATTGTCTAATCACCATCTAAATTATAATCTAAATCATCATTTAAATCATTGTCAGATCATTGTTAAATCACTGTTTAATTAACATTCAATTACTGCTTAATCACCATTTGATTTCATTCAATCATCAATTAATTACCATTTGATCATCATTTAATCATTAATAAAACCCTCTTAGTTAACCCCACAGCGATGACTTCTCAGTAATTCACCTGTGACAGGAGCCAATTGTGAGAGCGAGTTAATCTCTGTCTTTAGGTTCTTTAAAGCATCCATAGTAGCATTTTGGGTAATTTCAAGTGTAGCAGAAATACTAACAACAGCTCATTCTAGTTCAGTAACACCCAAGTTTGGAAACAGCGCACGTACAAACTTGGGAAAATTAGATGGTCTTGTTCCTGTGGGCTTAGACACTCTGCCCTGATTACATACAGGGTAATGGTTGYGTTGAAAGTTAAATGTCAAACCTCGAGATCGAAATGCTTCAGGAGCGAGACCTGCTATGGTACAAGTGCCTGTCCGCTGTGGTGGTAGACTCTTAGAGGCATTAGTGCCACAAAGCCAGAACCATCCAGGTGTTAAAATGTCAGCCCCCCAGCTTCACCTGGAGTTATTGCCATGTTTGCAGAATGAACACCATGGATTAGAAAAACAATTCAATTTCGTTAAGCACATTAATCAGTATGTCCAAAAGGGGTCACGATCTATACAGCCAGATATGTTGTTTCGGCCACATATGTCCCAATTATTATTTGTACTAAGCCAACCATTACTCTGTAGACAACAGCATGTAGAATTAGGACCAGTGAGATTATAGTATCTTTGACAATTCATGTTATTAATGTTCCATGTAAGATGCCAGTGTCCATTAAAAACCCTTTGTTTGTAATTGCTGATTCATTATTTCAGGTCCATGAGGTTTCCAGATGAGAATCAATACAAGCTTGTGTTCTGTCACATTGACATTGAAACCATGCTTGGGTGTGATTGTAATACAAAGTGTAATTACAATTGCTTGTCTTCCCCACCCAAATTGAATTTGTGTCCTGGGGCATCGTAATGCACCGTGGGGCCTTATCGTGTGAATGTGCTTTGAAAGGTCGTTGTCAATAATTTGGTGTATTGGGGAGTAAGTATGCCAAATTAGACTGATAACAAGATGCTTCAGGGACAGGTTCTGCTAACCACCAAAATTTGGCATCTAATGATCGAGGGCTGTGTAAGCAATACTAACAATCCAATTTGTTGCCTGCTTGAGAAATTGTATTCATAAATTGAACAATGCGATCGCTATTCCATCCTTGAGATAAGGGAACAAGCAACAGTGTAATTACTAGATATGATCCAATCATTGTGTATATAATATAACAATTATAAGAAAGAAAAGTGCTCATGATGTTGTTTCATTTCATGCCACCTTGCCAAATCAGCAGATGAATAAGGTAGGACCAAAATCCAGGTAGAATAATCTGAGTTTCCAGTTGCTGATGTTGCAGTTAGGGTGACCTGAAAGAAAAACAAAACCGCTTCATTCCTTTTGGATATCAGGTAATTTGGATATTCATTGCTTAGCAACAAGATGCTCGTCACCCTGGTGATCAAGCACCTTCCTTTAATTTTCCATCTTTTAGTTTTCCAATCGTTATATATATAGTGCATCAGCACCAGGCCCAGCACCCCCTTGCCTTTGCATATTGTATTGTCACTTCCCCCGTAAGCCCAGGTGTCCCCTCGATCCAGCTGCGATGTGCTCTGTGCATCACCATCTCCTGGATTGCACTGAGCATGCAACGGATGGCAGAGCAGTGCGAGGAGCACCAGCAGCGGGGCAGCCAGCAGCGGCGAGAGACACGAGGGATTCGCAAGTACAAGGTGAGACTACGACTGAACAGGGGGTGTTCCCCGAGTGACTGAGGGGAACCCGGCAGAGCAGGTGATTTAGACTGACTAAAACAATATTGCTGGAGTTGGAGGGTGATAGCAAGCACCTGTGGGAGATGTGACCAGGTAGATGAACTGCTCTCCGCATAGTGGCCGAGCTGCAGGAGGAGGTGAGCAGACTGAGGAGCAACCGAGAGTTYGAGAAGGAGATTGACCAATGGAGCTGTGCTCTGCCATCTCTGATGCATGCAAGCCAGCTCAGCATGGCCACTATGGAAGCAGGCCCAGGATCCTTTTTGTACCAGGAGAAAGGCAGCATTATGAGGGATAGGGAGGGGTGGAAGAAGGCTACTGCATGGAGCTGTAAGAGAAACCCCTCCTTACCTTCTCAGATACCCTTACAGAATGGGTACGAGGCCCTGGGTATGGTAGACGAAGCACATAACGAGACAGAAGCAAGCACTCTCACCAAGGTCAGATTAATAACCCCTCGCAACAAGACCTATGTTAAAACCAGCGCCAAGAAGAAACAATGGCGAGTTGTGGTCATCAGTGACTCCCTCCTGTGTGGAACAGACCAGACCCTCTTTTCAGGGAAGTTTGCTGCCTCCCTGGGGCCAGAATTAGGGATGTCACCAGACAACTGAAGAGCTTAGTACAGCTTTTGGACTATTATCCACTCCTGCTYTTTCATGTGGGTACTGATGGTACTGCAACAAAAAGTCTAAGGTTGATCAAAATAGATTTCAGGGCCCTAGGAAGAATGCTAAAAAACTCAGGAGCACAGGTAGTGGTTTCCTTGATCCTCCCAGTAATGGGGAGAGACTTTGGAAGAAACAGGCGAGCCCAAGATATGAATACCTCGCTCCAGGACTGGTGCCTCCACCAAAACTTTGGGTTTATAACTATGGAAGAGTATTCAAGGCACAAAGTATGCTGGGGCCTGATGGGATCCACCTGTCCCGATGGGGAAAATGCATCTTTGGTCATAAGCTGGCAGGACTGATTGAGAGAGCTTTAAACTAGAATYGATGGGGGAAGGGGGTACCGASAGGAGAGCTGAAGGTAAGCCAAGGGTTGGCATGGCATCACCTGAGGGTGACGATGCTAGTGGGAATGTTTATGCTGCTCCAGGGAGCACAGAGGGCTCAGGAGCACATCTGAAATGCTTGTACACCGACGCATGTAGTATGAGAAACAGACAGGATGAACTGGAAGTGTTGGTCAGTCCCCAGAGCTACGATATCATTGGTATTAGTGMGACTTGGTGGAATGAGTCCCACAATTGGAGTGCTGGGATGGAGGGCCATGGGCTGTTCTGGAGGGATAGGCAGGGCAGGCGAGGTGGCGGAGTTGCACTGTATGTAAGGGAGAGGTTTGATTGCACAGCCCTTACAGTTAGTGATGATGTGGTTGAGAGCCTCTGGGTGAGGATTAGGGGAGTGGAAAACAAAGGAGATGTTGTAGTGGGTGTCTACTACCAATTGCTGAGCCAGGATGTAAGCACTAATGAGTTATTCTATAGGCATTTAGGAGAAATCTCTGGATYGGTAGCCCTGGTCCTTATGGGAGATTTCAACTTCCCAGACACCAACTGGGAATACCATACTGCTGTGACAACCAAGTCTGGGAAATTCTTGAAGTCTGTAGAAGATAACTTCTCATCACAAGTACTCAGTGAGCCAGCTAGGAAAGGTGCCCTCCTAGACTTGCTATTTGTGAATAGAGCAGGACTCGTGGGAGGTGTGATGGTAGGTGGCTGTCTTGGCCACAGTGATCATGAAATGGTCGAGTTGAAAATTTTCAGCGTAATGAGAAAAAAGGACAGCAGTGTTGCTACCCTGGATTTCAAGAGAGCAAACTTTAAGCTATTCAGGTAGCTATTAAGCAGTGTCCCCTGGGAATCTGCTTTTGAGGACTTAGGTGTCCATGAGTGCTAGTCAGTTTTTAAGAACCACCTTTTAGGAGCACAGGAGCAGGCAATTCCAGCGTGTCGAAAGTCAAGCAAGCGGGGTAGAAGACCAGCTTGGCTGAACAGKGAACTCCTCATGGAGCTCAAGAGGAAAAAGAAATTGTGTGATCTCTGGAAGCAAGGTCAGGCTTCGCAGGAAGAGTACAGAGCTGTGGTTTGTATATGCAGGGAGGAGACACGAAGGGCCAAAGCTCAATTAGAGTTGAAACTGGCCAGTGTTGTGTCAGACAACAAGAAGGGCTTTTTTAAGTACATAAATAGCAAGAGGAGGTCTAAAGAAAACATTGGACTGATACTTGTTGAAGATGGTCATCTGACTAATAGGGATGAAGAAAAAAACAGAGGCATTCAATGCTTTTTTTGCCTCAGTCTTTAGTAATACTGATAGATCTTGTGCTGCCCAGCCCTCTGAGTCGGAGGACCATGCATGCGGGAAGAGTGACTTTCCATTTGTGGACACTGAAATTGTCAGGGACCAGCTGTATCAGCTGAATGTTCACAAGTCCATGGGGCCTGATGGGATTCATCCCAGAGTACTGAAGGAGCTCGCAGATGTTATGGCAGGACCCCCCTTGATCATCTACCAAAGATCTTGGGAGCCTGGGGAGGTCCCTGCTGACTGGAAGCTAGCCAATGTTATTCTAATCTACAAAAAGGGCATGAGGGAAGACCCAGGGAACTACAGACCTGTTAGTCTAACCTCAGTTCCTGGAAAAATTATGGAGAAAATTATACCAGGTACTATTGAAAGACATTTAAAGAACAATGCAATCATGGATTTGCGATGGGAAAGTCCTGTTTAACTAATTTGATATCCTTCTATGATAAGGTCACCCAGCTAGTGTGTGAAGGGAAGGCGGTGGATGTAGTTTTTCTGGATTTTAGTAAGGCTTTTGATACTGTCCCTCACAGCGTCCTTCTGGGTAAGTTGTCCAACTGTGAGATGAGCAGGTTCATGGTGCGCTGTGTGAAGAACTGGCTGAAAGGCAGAGCTCAAATGGTTGTAGTGAATGGGGCTACATCTGGCTGGCGACCGGTCACCAGCGGTGTTCCTCAGGGTTCAATTCTATGGCCAGTTCTGTTCAATATATTTATCAACAATCTGGATGCAGGAGTTGAATGCACCATTAGCAAGTTTGCTGACAATACCAAACTGGGAAGTGCTGTTAACTCTCTTGAGGGTCAAGATGCCTTGCAGAGGGATCTAGATAGATTGGAGCATTGGGCAATCATTAATGACATGAAATTCAACAAGTCCAAATGCTGGATTCTGCACCTAGGATGGAGTAAGGCCAGGCACAAGTATAAATTGGGAGACGAGTGCCTGGAGAGCAGCCCTGCAGAAAGGGATCTGGGGGCGCTGGTCGACAGCGGGCTCAGTACGAGTCAGCAGTGTGCCCTGGCAGCCGAGAGGGCATACTGCATCCTGGGGTGCATCAAACACAGCATAACCAGCCGGTCAAAAGAGGGGATTATCCCGCTGTATTCAGTGTTGGTGCAGCCTCACCTTGAGTACTGTGTGCAGTTCTGGGCCCCGCAATTTAAGAAGGATGTGAAGGTCCTTGAATGCGTCCAGAGGAGGGCAACAAAGCTGGTGAAAGGGCTGGAAGGAATGTCCTGTGAGGAGCAGCTGAGGACTCTGGGTTTGTCTAGTTTGGAGAAAAGGAGGCTGAGGGGAGACCTCAATGCTCTCTACGGCTTCCTGAGGAGGGGAAGTGGAGAGGGAGGTGCTGAGCTCTCCTCCCTGGGATCCAGGGACAGGACATGTGGGAATGGTTCAAAGCTGTTTCAGGGGAGGTTTAGACTGGACATCAGGAAGCATTTCTTTACCGAGAGGGTGGTCAAACACTGGAACAGGCTTCCCAGAGAGGTGGTCGATGCCCCAAGCCTGTCAGTGTTTAAGAGGCATTTGGACAATGCCCTTAATAACATGCTTTAACTTTTGGTCAGCCCTGAAAGGGTCAGGCAGTTGGACTAGGTATCATTGTAGGTCCCTTCCAACTGAACTATTCCATTTTATCCCTAGAGAATGGGAGCAGACTCTCTGATTCTTTTAAGAACAGAGAACGGGGTTCATATTTCCAAAGGTGCGCCTCATGCGATGGGCTCTGTATCTAACAGGACTGCATCAGTAGTCAGCAAGGATTTTTCCCAGGGCAAATACTGCAACTGAGAACCTTGCCACCCCTTTCATCTGAATGGTATAGGAGTTAATTGGGCTTTATCAGGAACTTGTTGCTACAATCCCCATTGATATCCTCTCTCTGTATGTCCTATATGCAGGCTTTTGGTATTTTGGGGGCCATAGCCTGATATTCTGAAACACCGCATATTAATAAATGAAATGCTTCTTCATGAATAACTGCCCATGCCCAGGTAGCACAGCTCTTTAACAGACCGTGTAAGTGTTGAGCAATTACACCAAACTCTGGAAAACGTGCTTGCCAGAATCCTACAGTTCCCAGAGCGATCACGCGTTATTTGGACCTTACTGAGGGAATCACCTCCATTTAAAATATCATCTGTGTATTGCTATACTGTCACCCCTGGCTCCCGTGGGACTTGTTCTGATTCCCTAGCTAAAGCCTGGTGTGACAACGTAGGGCTATGTTTGAACACTTGGGGCAATCAGGTAGAAGCAAACTGTATTCTGCCCCAGGTAAAAGTGAATCTCTCTTGATCCTCAGGTTGTAATGGGACCACGGAAAACATATCTTTTATATCCAAGGCAGCCATCTAAGGCTGGGCTGCTTGGTCTATGGAAAAAATAAGATTTGTGATAGAGGGGACAGCAGCATGTAAGGGTCCAGTATTTTCATTTAATTTACAACAGTCTACCATCAAACACCAGGTGCTGTTAGACTTACGGACAGGCCATATGGGGGAGTTATATGGTGAATGAGTTTTCTGAAAAATACCCCATTGTCCTAAATCCTGGATGAGAGCAGTTATGCCTTGTGAGGCTTCAGGGCTAATGCAGTACTGTTATATGTGGGTGAAGGGACTTTTAGGTAACTTGGGTGCTGCCTCTAACAGAAAAGCAATAGCCTCCAGAGCAGGTATTTTATTGACAGAAATTACAGAGTTCTGGGTCTGAGGGTTTGAGAGCCTAATGGGGTATTAATAGTCTGGGATTTTAATATATCCATACTCAAAATACCTAAGAGCCCTACTGCCACTCTGGGTCTCAGTGTCCTTCCACTGGGCAGAGCCAATTTTATCCTGGCCATGGGGAGCTCTCATTTTTCCTGGTAATCACTACTATAGAAATCCTTTCTTGAGATTTCTGAATTAACCCAGAGGAGTCCTCAGCTTTAATCATTGATGTTGAGGCTCCTATACCTATAAGAAAAGAGATGGAGTATTTGCCATTCTCTATTAACGGTATACAAGGGCGCTAATATTAATTCAAAAAATTTTGGCCACCTGGGAGGGGTCATTGGGTCTCCCTGGGCCAATGTTGAGAGCTCCTCTATTCTTTTTCAGGTAGTGGGGTTGGGGGAGCAGACAGAACAAGGTTGTCCGGGATKGGGGAAGCAGAGGGATTAACACCACCCGGTCCCTTCCCTGCCCCTGGGCTGCTGGTGCTGCCCCCATCGCGGTTTTCCCACAGTCTTTGCAAGACAAACATGGGCATCCCCTCTAACTGGCCTGCTGTGAAGCCTATTCCTCGCAGGAGATCCCTTAAGCGTCTCCGTTCTAGATCACGGTCCTGTTTGCCAGGGGGTCGTTTTGTGTCAGATTGATTCATTTCAGCATTTCGTCCCTTACTCTTATTCCTCTGACCTCCCTTTAGCATCTGGACAACCCTGACCCGACCTTCCCTTTTACAGACTATCGTTTCGGGGGTGCTTCCCCGTCCTCGTCGCCTCCCTATAAGAGCTGTCCAATTTTGCAGCCCTTGGGCCATTATGGTATTCCAGTCCCAGGTTTCATGGTGTAACATTAAGGCCAGGTTCTTCGGCCCCCCAGGTGCTGCATTTTGCAAGAGTTTTAGTTTCCCTGCTGCTGTTGCTGGCACAGCCATCATGTCCCAGGGTATATCCCCTTGTCCCTTAAGGACATCCCGAGCAGCCAGTCTCATCGTCCATCCAGAAAACCCATCAGGAGTACTCCAGGGAGGGGGAGGGAGGTATCCCCATGGTCCCGGCATTTTTCTGACAGCATGTATTATGGAAGATAACAGGGGGAAGGTATTCAGTCTGGCCCCTACATTGGGGTTTAAGAGAAATATTCTTCCTCCCAGGAATATTTGTCGGGCCTCAGCCTGATTAAGGATGACGGTTCCAGCCCCCAGCTGGTAGCACCGTGCCACCCATCCCACCCAGTCCTCATGGGGCTTTTTGCCATACTGCAAGGACAGCTGCCTTAGCTGTTCTGCGTTAAAATTGGCAGCGGTCATCATGACCCCAGGAGGTGGGGGAGCGCCTTCCTCTCTGGCAGGAGCCGGGAGTTGTACCGGGGAAGTTTTAATGCTAGGGTACAAGGAGGCTGCATTATCCGGATGATGCTCGGGTAACGAAGTGGGGGTGGAAGACCCACTGCCAGAATCAAAGCCCTCCTCCTCGTTATCCATTTTCAGTATGTGTATCTTTTCAATGATCTCGCTCTCTGAGACCAGGCACGTAGGCTCTTGCTCTAGCTGTCGTATAGCCAGAGGTCTGAGGTTCATTTCTAATTGTCTAAGTAATTGATTCGTAACAAAACTATGGGATTCAAAGGCAACTGCTCGCACTTTGGCATCCTTAGCTCGCTGCAAAGCTTCCAGTTCCTGCCCAGCAGTGTTAAACAAAGCACCCGCGGCTGCCAATGCCTCTGTGAGAAGCCCGATGAAGGCCCCCTTGCCGTCCTCTGCTTTGCTTTTATGAGTGTCCTGCCACTTCTGAAACTCTGCTCGCAGCGTTTCCCAATTCAACCAATTCTCAGACACCCAATCCCTGTCCCACTGAGGGGTTTTCCACCCCTTAGCCTCTTGCCATTTTCGCTGCTCTTCTACTGCCTTCTCCCAAGCATCCATGACCTGGGTATCACAGAACCCCACTTCTGACACCAATTAATGCCACAACCCAGAAGGGTTACCTGGCCTGCGGGTGTGCAAAGATTGCAACTGTTTGCAGGACTCTGTCATGCACAAAGACGCGGATGATTTATTACCTATGTTCTTTACTTCATTACAGTTTACTACTATCAAGGCAAGTATAGTTAAAATTGGCAAAAGAAGTATATCTATACTACAAGTTACCACAAATTACTACCAGAAAGCAAACATATATTTCCACAGCAGCAGCAATCAATATTAGCAGCAAGTCTGTATTTCAATATTACAAATTACTGCAGAATTACCACTAGTAAAGCAGCAAACATACTTATCAGTAGTTACTTACATGCGGGTCTTTATATATATATATATATATATATATATATTCAAAAATGTTACCAGTACCAAGCGCTCATCAAAGCGATCCCAGAAGTGGGGCCAGTAGACAATGGATGAAGTCTCACTTGGATGATGATCCGCATCACGGAGCCTGGAGTCAGCCCAGTGTCCCTGGCGAGGGTCCGCTCTGCTAAGGAAATCTCATGGGGGAAAAGGGGTTTCCCTCGTGTGCAGGAAAGAGGCTCTATTTTGGGTAAAAAGTAAGTCCTTTTTCTATCACAGAGACATAAAGGTACATAGGACACCACCACCCGGAATAGCCAATAGATGCTGCTAATTTCTGTTTTTCACCTGGCACAGCCAGTAACTGGTGATGTCTTCTATTCTCTCAGATCAATTTTTGTTTTATCAGACTGTTTTTCTGTTCTGTGAGTTAGAACAGCCAATGGCAGTTACCAATGCTTAATTTCTCAGGATGTTTTCCCCCTTTTCCAGACTTTTTTTTCACCTTTCCAGATGATAAGTTGCTGTTACAGTTCCTTGTTTTTGCACTTATCAATGGTATCTCAGGCTGTCTCTGGTTTCTCGGTATCCAGCTGCACTTCAAAGATGCCAGCTGTACTCCTCAAGGATGCTTCTGGTTCCCAGGCCTGGTTCCCAGGCTGGCAGGCATTTTGTCTGTCAGTATTTGAGCAGAAGTCATCTTCTGTTCAATTTTTTCCCCCTTATAACCAGGTCACCTTTATAGCTGCTCCCATCATCAGCCTAAAATGACACCTCTCTGCAAAGCAGAAATGACCAGATGCAGGGAACACTGCAGAATTTCCCTGTCTAAATAGTCCTGTTTGTGAAAGTATCTTTTGTATAGCTACTATTAGTTGTTCAGGAACAGATCAAAAGCGACTGCACTAGCTTAGCTTCTCCTCCTGCAATACCTATTTGGGCTAAACACAACCTGTGGCATACCATCACACTTCTGCTCAGGAGACCACGCTATAAGCAAGAACTTCACAGTTACAGCCTTGTTCAAGCTTCCTCCTGTTGTCCGTACTGGCCAGCCTCCACCCTGCATTTTCAAAGCCTGACTGTGGATAGCATCAGCTTGTGAGAAAAAGTTCAGAGGAGGACATGGGTCACGCAGAAACAGAGAATCAAGACTGAGGACAAAGTCAACCCAGACACGCAGGCAGGGTCACCGCTCCCAGCCTGCAAACGCCTGCCAAAAGAGTTAGAGGAAAACCTGAAGCTGGAGCAGGCACCAGGCTGAGTTTTAGTTTGCTGCGGCGTTTGAACATGAAGCTGTACTTGTCACTGTGGTACAGACCGACCGAGAACCAACAGAGTGATTACAAACAAACAAAACATCTGGCCCATCTAGCCYGCAGTCCAGTTACAAGCCTTCCAAAACAGACCATTTCCCTGAGACAGTGACCTCCAAAACTCAGATCTGGAAACAAACTTCCTCTGGGTGTTTCACATTCCTTCAGTCCTGTTCCCTAAATGCAATGTTTGTGTCGCTTGCTAAAAAAATCCACAGCAACAGGCCTTCCAAGTAAATTTAAAGGGAAGTGATTCAGTTATTTTTCTGGGATTAAGGCTTAAATAAATTTTTATAGAATAGGCTATGGAAACTATAATATGACCTGTCAATCATTGGTTAATAAAGCAATGTTGATACTGTGACACACAAATCATACTTTTAAGGACAAAAATTGTAACTCAGCTGATTTTAATTCAGTGCTGGGTTTAATCAAGATTTTGAAAGAATTTTAAGTCCAAGTAAAGCACTGTACTTATGTAGTTATACTGATTAAAGTGCCCAGGCTGGGTTCTCTTGACACAGCACTCCTCGTGCTAGACAGAGATACCCACAACCTCAGAGAGATAGAGTGAACTTTACATACAAATATCAAAAGCTACGTGACAATTCCTTAATGGTTCCAGCTTGTGCTGGTCTCTTGCACAGTCCCTGCTATGCTGCTCAGAAATAGCAGCAAGCCAGCCTTCTTTCTGCTGCAAGCATGGACAACGCTTGATCACAGTCTTATTTCACTACGAAGAGTATGATATCCTTTCATTCTGTTACAAACCATACTCCAGAGTGGATTAAGGATCACAATTTCATATAAACACCTACTTGCCAGATAATACAAATCATGTTATAACCCAGTAATTTAAATATAGCTTTATGCCTCTCCCCCAGACTCCATCAGATCAGAGCATGAACTGCAAGACTTTCAGATTCATATATTATGATGCAAATGAGTTTTGTAAATTGTGACCTAGTTCCCATGTTAGGAACAGTTGGGACCAACAGCAGGAACTATGCAATGAATGTGAGCAGCAGGGGCAAGCAAGGAAATTTACATTTGTTCTTAATTTGAAATGGATTTTTAATCACTTTCAGGTGCCTCAAAGAAAGCGCACACACTTGTTTACTATAATCACTCTGACAGAAGAATGCATATAGGAGGTAACGTGCTTTTGGTTTACTAATTGAAATGTTTGTGACATTGTGTCAAATGAAGCGCCACAACACAGCTCTTTCTGGATGATTTACTGAGTACACAATGAAGGACTGTGAAATGAAGTTTTCCAATCAATCTGTTCCTCAGAACTTGTTTTGTAAAGAAAATGAATTGCACACATCCTCTAAAAGTGACTGGATATTAGATCACATCCATCTCTCCAAATCCAGTTGCTATTTTTTCAGCTAAAG
Source organism: Phoebastria nigripes (assembly GCA_035582835.1). Classification (NCBI taxonomy): domain Eukaryota; kingdom Metazoa; phylum Chordata; class Aves; order Procellariiformes; family Diomedeidae; genus Phoebastria; species Phoebastria nigripes. The sequence continues at coordinate 4,535,150 of JAYKAV010001555.1, read as the reverse complement.
GCCTGATAAACTAGCTCTCCAAAGAGCCTGCTCAGGGATTTAGCTGCATGGATGTCAGCCACCTGCTTAACACARTTCAGCATAGTTAGTGGAAAATACTGAACTCACAAAATTCTGCATGCGCTGTAACTGAGCCTACAACAACATACAGTGCCGAACTCCAGCCTGAGGCAGCTTTCTATAAACTCTACTGTTTTAAATAAGGGCATCAGCAAGGGTGTAACTTGTTGAAAACCAGACAGATTTTCATCCTAAGCATATCTAGAGTTGGTATCATCATTGGAAACTATTAGCTGTAAAAGAGCTAGGGCGTCGACTCTCCTGAAAAATAGAGTCTCAGCTCCCTCTGGTGGAAAAAGTAATTTTCTGCAAAACAGTTTAAGTGAGAAAGTCTTGTTTCTGCTACAGGCCTCAAGGCCATGAGATAATTAAGATGAGACAGTAAACAAATCCCAAATCCTCCATTCACTTTGAAGGACTGGAACTTCTTAGAAGTTGATGTGAAATATTACAACTCACAGACTGTTGCAGGGTGGCTGCACAAGACACAACACACTCATCAAGTTCCAGCTGCGAAAGGTGGCCAAGAGAGCCTCCATCTTCCCTGGATGGAGTTCTCCAGATGTAAATTATGATACATAAGACTACTATTGAAGCAAACGGTAGCCCCAAGGAAAACAAAACACATACACTAAGTTCTAATATTCTCTCCACAATAACCAACCCCTAAACCCCATAAGCAGCCCCGTCACCAAGGGGAGTGGAAGCACACTTCCAGGGCATGTGGAGTGTGAAAGGGTAAAGTCATCACCCCCAACACGCCCAGACAGCGAGGAAGTCTTTCAGCTGTGTGTTTCTGAAGTCTGACTGTCAACAGAACACAATGTCACAAATACAAGAGCCATAAGGCAAAGCCCTCAGATCCAGGCCTGTGTCCCTTGGTCTTACACACTCTGCATAATTAATCCAACCAACAATCAACAAAAACTCTCCCTTTGAACTTCAGCATAACTCCAATCTGCTATTTTGAAAGCCTTAGTGAAGAGTCCAGTACCAATGCAAAAAACCCTCTTCTCACTAGATATAGTTGTTCCAAGTCTACAGGTAAGTGTATTAACAAAAGGACCCAGCTTTCTCTGTGTGCTTTGCATCAGCACAGGAACAGCAACAGTCTAGAAATGCATCACCATTCCTCTTTGCCTTCTTGATAGCAATGAAAATTCAAGCTGACTTCCACCACACATACACTAGATATATTTAAGGTTATTCCACCCTGTCTAATCAAAACCAATCAGACAAGATATTTCTACTTCTCCTTATTCATCGTGAAGAGTGGAAAGTAATTCCTGGAACTATTCCAGCTATAGTCACAAAAAGTCAATAAACAGAAAGTACATTTTTGTTTCTCATTAGAGGAATCAACCGCTCCACTGTAATTAAGCACACAACAACTAGTTGCTTGACAAATTCTTTGTTGCTCCTGTAAACAGAATCATGAGTAATTCCTGCAGTCACAAACACACTAGAATGACTTTTTATAACACTGGGGTTCTGAAAACAGTATTTCACACTGCCACATAGGGAAGACTTACAGATCCAGTGAAAGGAAAACAGTAGCAAAAAAGTATTTATTAAACAACACACTATTCAATTTCACAGTGCAGGATTAAGACCCATACTTGCTCCTTGGAAATAGCAGAGCTGAGTAATCCTGTGAGAGTGGGGCAGCAGGTCAGGTCTGCAGGTGAAGTTTATTAAGAACAGTAAAATACTGTTTCCACAGCCAGAAGAAATTTGAGGGTGGGGAAAAGAAACAAAAGCAACAACAGCCAACCAAATACCCTTGGAGTGTTTCATGCAACATTTTTCAGCGGAGAAAATCTATTAAAGCTAAAAACAGGGCATAAAGTTTTGGTTTCATACATTCAAATATTAAAAAAAAGTATTAAAAAAACCCATGGCATGTACAACTTGATCTGTGTGTGTGTGATTAAAAATAGTTAGTAACAGATTTTTCTCCAAAAGGGCAGTTTTCTACTGGCTGAAGTGTCTATATATTTAACTGGAAGTCTCACGATGATCACAGCTCCATCAGCTTTGCTTATTGACTAGGAAAGTGGCCTGCTTTCAGTCTTCTGCACGAATACCAAGTCTGCTTACGTAGCTCTCCCAAGCTGCCTTCCTGTACTTCTCTGCTTCTTGAAGACGGTCTGAAGCTGACAAGATGCCACGTCCCACAATAATGATATCTGAACCTTTTTCGCTAATAACTTCCTTGGGGCTTAGGTATTTCTGTCCAAGGTTATCACCTGAAACAGAGACACCATTTTTTTTAGTTTGTACAAAACTGTATCTACTAAAAAGCTTCGAAGAGGTGCTGGAACAGAGAACAGGTATGCTGTTCCAGCTCTCACCCTAACAATCCACAAACATAACTAGAAACCTGTGTCTCCAACTAACGAACCCCCTATTACACAGATCAAATTTGACAGAGAGCGCCCTCCTTTTTCATCATTTACCAATCACAATAGATGGAACAGTCACACAAAGAAGCACCGATCAGGATTACTGAAATAAGCCTTAGCCTTCTTAAAACAGGCAGAACCTCCAAACAGTCACGTGAAAGTTTGTGATTTCACTTCAGGTTTCGTAAGAATTAAGTATTGCAGAGAAACACATCTCCCCTACCTCGTTCAGTGATAACCTGTTTGGTCAGTATAAGACTTCCAATTCATTGATACTGCATCTATATCAGTATCAACAGTGTTACAGTTAGACTTCTGTATTTGTTAAAAATCTTTTTTTCTACTCCTACTGAGTAGTTGTACATCTAACCTAACACCTATCTGAAGACATTTCACATGTTTTAAGGACTGTGCTTTATGGTATGCACACAAACAAAGCTGTGTAGCCTGCTGGTTGCCTTTCAGAGCTCCCAGGAAAGGGATCAGCGTACCCAGAAATACAGAAGGCAGCCCATAATGGCAAATACAGACTCCTCCCACCAGAGAATCAGCAACCAAACGCTCTTCAGAAGTCACTTTTTCACCGAAGGCTAGATCACTTACTGTATTTACAAACAGACTATAAATACTTCAGAAAAAGTTACCTCCAGTTTGCAGCTGCACCCCTGGAGTTAAGTGAAGAAATTCCGGTTTATTACTAACTCTAGATCCAGATATGAATCCAAAAACAAAATCCGAGTTGTCTTCAGCCATCTGTACCTGAAGAAGATCAGTAAACAGTTACAAGTGATACACCTAAAATTAAGCTTGACTAGCAATCTGTTTCTCATCCACCCTTTGACACATTAAGTTGTGCAAGGCAGGGGTATGAAACACCTGTTCTTGATTTACCAATACAAAGTCACCCAGAGCTGACTCACCCTTCACTGATCTTGCTGCACTTGCAGCCAGGAACATGAATGTTATGTTTCTTTCAATGTTATAAATAATACAATGAATGAATTTAAACTAATTAGAAAGTTATTGCTTAAGGGAAAAAAAAGGGGGTGGGGGCTAATAGCAAACTTGCCACGTTTACTAGAATTCACAGTGTGAACTCCAACCACCTCACACAACTAGCCTACAGCTGCAACCTTTAAACACCACGCTGTCAGACTCCTGAGTTTCCACAGGAAAAAAAACTGTAATAGTTAGAGCTGGAGAGACTTTTGGAAGTGCAAATATTAGAATCGCACAGAACCTCCCTGTCACAACACTTTACAACCTTTTAACCCAAAACAAGACTGCCTACTTACCGCAGCTTTTGTGTATTCACCCGTTGCAAGTGACCCTTGGGAACTCATCTCGGCAATCAGAAGACAGCCACGCTGGAGAGGAAGACCTACTTCCTTCAGACCGTTCACAACTCCAGAGCCTGGAACCACGTGGGCATTAACGATGTCTGACCAGGATGCGATTCTGAACACACCACCTGAGAACATGGATCGAAGACGTAGGCAAAGCGTCATTAGAAACATATTAAACAGGAAACACAAGTTAAACAAAACAAGCTGCATGCTAAATCACTCACATTTTAAAAGACAGTTTTACTACTGAAGCTTGACAGTTACAAGTTCAGTCTCATCAGACAGTTCTGAGAGCTGCCTAACCACAAAATGTAATCTCTCAGTTTTACTTTTCACAAACACTTCTTCGTATCTCACCTTTAATATTCACTGAGACATTTATGGTAACCTAGAAATCCACTGTCACAGGTGCTATCTTTCAATACAGCATGTAGATCATATGAGACATATGGATCAGAAAAAAATGGTTCTACAGTTGCAGATGCAATATTGAATGAAAGCCGTAATGAGCACACAAGCGTTCAACAGCAGGCTGCCTTAAGAAGCCACGCTGCGTTTTCTCACAGCAAACAACTACTCAGAAGTACTTACTGAGCACAACCATAGATTCATAAAAAGATTAAGGTTGGAAGGGACCTCTGGAGGTCATGGCCTCTCAGCAGGGTTAACTTCAAAGCTAGGTCAGGTTGCTGAGGGCCTTGTCCCCTTGAGTCTTCTCCAAGGCTGGAGATTCCACAATCGCTCCTGGCAACTTGTGCTAGTGCTGCAGTTACGCACACCAGCAGTAAAGTTACAGTAAATTGAGGTTGATGATAATCACCTTCATATTGATGTTTCACTGTGTTTCCAATGTCTGCAAATTTCCTGTCTTCAAAAATCAAGAATTCATGTCGATCTGCGAGTGTTCTCAACTCCTTTACTACCTCTCGGGTGAAATCATTCAGGATGTCTATATGAGTCTTCAGGATACAAATGCTGGGGCCCAGGATGGCAGCCAACTGCAGCAGCTCTTTGGAGCTGGTGACGTCGGCAGAAAGGCACAAGTTTGTTTGCTTCTTCTCCATGAGCGCAAGAAGCCTGGCTGCAATAGGATGTACCCCTGGCAGCTCGGCACGAGCACTGAAGCTCAACTCTTTACATAGTCTCTTCACAGGAGCAGGGCCGTTCTGAGCCACTGGCTCAAACACATTTCCCTGAATGAATTTCTTCACCTTTTCAACCATCTCAGCCGCCACTTCTCCCTGCTGCTGGAGAATCTCCAACACCCCAGACAACGTGCACACAGAGTGCAGGCGAATTCCACGTTCCTCTAACCTGGCCTTCCCACCCTGCTCCCTGTCCAACAGCACTACGGCATCCGTGACTTTTAATCCTTCTTTCTGAAGAACTTCTGCAGTTTCCAGTACACTAGATCCACTTGTTACCACATCTTCAATGATCAAGCATGTTTCTCCGGGATTAATGGTGCCTTCTACCAGCCGCTTAGTACCTTAAAAAATAAAAGGCAGACACTCCACTAAATGAAGAAAGTTTAGAAGACCCCCAAAAAACTTAATGCATCAAAACTTTAACTTGCTATGCTAATGTAAAGATCATATTTGTTCCACATACAAACATATGCTGCAGCATATCCTGAAGTCCAATGGAATTGGACTTCAAAAGAATAGGAATTTCACATTCACTGCCAGTATGGAGAGGTAATTTGTTTAGTTATTACCTGACACCAGTTATCACAGTTCTTACCACAGCTCAGTCACTGACTTGTAATTCAATTCAAAAAGACTGTTACTTCTCCAAGTTAATAAAATACTTCTTTATGTTTCCAGAAGTTATGCTCCATTAACAATACTGACATATTGTTAACTGCACAAATTAAACTTCTGTAGTCATCCAAAGATTTAATTATTGCCATGAACTGAATGCTCAGAATTACAAAACTATTTTCTCCAGTTATTTAAAACATCTTTAAAGCAGCCAAATTATTTRTACTCTTCAGCATATTTTCTATTTTCCACAGGCAGTATTCTGTGCTTAATATGCCTGTTAGAACAATTGGAAGGAGTAAAGCCCCAAATGCCTTTGCCCTAACCAACAACAGGCACACGTCCATGAAAGGCCTCCCGGGGGGCAACAACAAAGGACTCCTAGCTTTCCCAGGAAGCAGCCAGCAGCAGGAGGACATTATGCAGCGGGTGCTTAGACCATGACAGCCTAGAGAACAAGCGTACGTACAGCTTTGCAATCCATGTGACACCAGAAACCTTGTGCCAGGCAGTTAATTGCTGTCACAATTGACTTGTCCTTCACAAGAAGGAACAGCAAAYGTTTTCATGCCTGGCACACTGACTAACATCGGAGTCACATTTAGTTTTGACAAGCACACTTTCTAATTAAATACTGCTGGAAGACTATAGCTCTTATCACATGTAGAAATCCAGTTGCTATGGCAGGTTAACGCTTCAGTCTTCTCTCCCGCTTCCTTTATCAAAATCAAATAAATGGTTCATTGGGTAGAGAACTACTTCTCACCTGGTCCACCCTGCCCCCTGATTACAGGACTAAAGGATATGAAGGAGTTTGAGAGGTAAATGAAGAAGAGACTAGAAAGGCTCCTCTTGGAGTCAATATGCAAAAAAGTTCTGTTTGGGGGTGAAATGTGGCACTGGTCTCAGCGTATCAGAGAAACTGAGTTATAAATCTTGGTTTCTGGAAGAGGCCAGTAACCCAGAACCATGGTAATGGTGCCACGAAAAAACCAGACACTGCTGAAGAAAAGAAACAAACAAAAAAACCCCCACAAACAAAACCAAAGAAACAAAAAACCCCCCTCAAGAGCCTCCAAACCTACTACAGCAGGATTCAAGCTGCAGCCTAATCCACAACCAGCTGGGAGAACCTGAGCAGGTTGGGATGCTGTGGGAGGTACGTTTTAGGGAGAAAAGGGGCTGCTTTTTGAATTGGAGTGGTAACCTTAAACTGGAACGGAGGTGCTGCACGTTACAAAAGAACCACAAATATATAAAGTCATTTCCCAAACAACACAACAAGTAGACACAAATTCTTGATTTGAAGGTTTTACCATAGTCTTTTGCTTCCTTCCTCCGTATAAGCATTGGAACCTGATATTCCGCACAGATAATCGTGGCCAACGGCAGTGCTGTGTAAGGAACGCCGCACACGCAGTCATACTCGAGACCAGCATCTTTGGCTGTTTGAAAGAGAAGATGTGCAACCTGAAAAGGAAAACCAAACGTTTTTTAAGAGTCAGACGGGTGTGAACGTGACTAAACAAATGTATTACCAAGGGAAGCAATGCAAATGCGTGAACAACTCTCTCCTCCACCTGATTTGACAGCCGCTGTCCCTACGGCGAGCGGACAGCCCGGCGCCTACACCCAGCGGGCTCCTGCCCAGCAGAGCACGACCCCAGCCCCAGGAGGGGCTCTCTGGAGAGGCCCCGGCAGCGCTCCCGTGCCTCCTCCCCGCCTTTAGCTAAAAGAGACCCTTTACCCCGCAAGAGGCAGAGAGATAACCGACACCCCCGGGCTGCCGCCACGGACAAGCGCTGCCTGGCACTCCGGGCAGGGCCCGGCCCGGCCCCTCGCCCCCCACACCGGCCGCCGCTCGGCCCCGCACCTGGCGGAGGAGGCGCGGGTGGGAGACGAGGCCGCGCAGGTCGACGTAGACGGGGGAGGCCCGGCCGCTCTTGAGCACGAAGTCGCCGAAGCGGAGGGCGCCCGCCTCGCGCAACGCCGCCGCCACGCGCCCCGTCTCCGCCGCCGCCGCCATCCCCCTACGCGCCGCCCCGTCGCCGGGAGATGACGAGGAAGGGCGGGGTGGGAAACGGGCGGTGCGCGCTGTGCGCATGCGCGGGAGAAGGGCGGGGCGGGGCGGGGCCCCGTGAGGGGAGTGCGGTGAGAGGGGTYATCCCGGCCCCCCTGCGGGACCGGTCCCCGCGGGGCCCGGCYCCACGCCATCCGGGGCCCACGCGATCCCGCGCTGTGGGGCCCAGCTCCCCCACGCCCAGCTCCCCATGGCGTYAGGCCCAGCCCGCGCCATCCCCGGACCGGCCTCCCCGAGGCCCGGCCCCACAGGACAGGGGACCCCCCTGCAGGAGGTGCGGGGCCGAGCGCACAGGGGGGGCGTTCAGGGTCTGCCCCGGTCTCCCCGGGCAGCACCCGCTCTTTCCACGGGGAAGCAGAAATCCCYGTGCCGACGTGCAGCAGTGTGGCGGGGGGGGGTTGCTGAGACCCAAGACTTTGTGCTTCGGATCTGGGGGTGACTCCCAAAAGGCTGCTTGGTTTCTGGGTTGATGTATGCAAGGCTAAGAGTTGGCTGGAGTGATAGTCCCTTCCTCTGGTTTCCTGTGAACACCTCTCTGAAAAAGATGAGGTGAATAAAGCGATCAGTGAGCTCTGAGTCTTCAAGGCCTCAGCAAGATTGCCGTACGTGTGAAATAAGACTGACCCGGTCTTCTCTGAACAATTGTATTTAATCAAAAAAGGCCAGAAACTGCATCATTATTATACTCTATTTATAGGAATGCAAGGACAGAAGATGTACAGTTTGAACTACATCTGTAGATGATCATATATACTGCAGTATAGTAATAACAACATGGGACAGCAAGTAATCACCTCACAACAGTACACATGAGTGATTAGACTTACAAAGGAAATATTTACAAACTTACCTTTACAAAACAAGGTTGTGTGCATACAAAATGAAATTTGCAATAAAACTGAAGATACATTTAAGGCAGACCAGCAATACACTGAAATAATTAAGGCTGCGGGATTACTTTGCACCTTGAAAATGCTGAGCTGTTAGCAATACTGTTTCTTTTTTCCTCCTTCAGTTGATTGTTGCAAAGATTGAAAAGCATCAATATATTCCAACTGTTTGCTCTTATCTTAGTGAATAAGTCTGAGATCTAATTTTTTTTTTTGCACTTTCTATTGCATTTGCCTTCCAARAGTTATCAGCAAATTGACCTCAGTGGCAGAGCAATGCTGAACAGTTTGGTAGAAAGAGAAGTAAAAGCACCAGCATCAGAAGTTGGACATGAAGGTGAAATATGGCTTGAGTAGAGAAGATGTTAGTTTTTCACTAGCTCCATAATAAAGACTACAGTTATAGCGAATATTCAGCATCCTGACTCTATGGTAACACTCACCACTATACAGATCCCAGAATGAGAATTCATCACTTGATGGCAGTGTGCAGTCAGCCTAGTAAAATGGGATTTGATTTTGTTTCCTTGGGAAAGCACCATTTTCTGATCGGACATAAAAGAATGAGCTGGAAAATAAATCCAAGCCCTGTGTTAGAGGAGACTCTACCTCTGCAGTGACAGGAACAGAAACAAAACCAGGTAGTTAGCCCCTGTGCGCGTTAATTATCTGTTAGACCTTTGTATATACAGACTAGCCTTTACATCTGTCTCTGAAGTTTATATTATCCCAGGTCACTTGATGCAGTCCCCTCATTGCAAGGGTATTAAAATAYGGTTATATATAGTCAGGTCATAATGTGCAGTTCTGCATTTAGCCTTTTTTCACAGTATTTGTAATAAAGGCCTAATAGCATTGTCAGAAATGCTAATGAACTCCAGTGAAGCCACAGAACTTGTACAGGTCAGCTGAGGGCACAGACTTTGTCTCAGCATTAACTTAGTTTACAAGTAAAATGCTTTTAAAGATAAATGTTACTGAAAAAAAATAAAGTCATTTTAAATAAAAGGGCAGTAAGACTAAACAAGACTTGTTGGTACAAGTAGGAAGAGAGAAATTTTATAAATTTTAAAGCCTGGATTGCTTTAAAATAGTAAAGTAAAAAACCCTGGACTGGCTGTGTGTCATCCCTGTAGTAACATGTGTAGTGGGCTCGGCAGCTTGGTGGAGAGGTGGGGATCTCCCATGGTGCTTCGGACGCCTGATGGGAGCTGACAATCTTACATGGGCATGGGCAATCAGATTTCCTATTCGATGGCTAAGAGTGAAACAGCCTGGCCTGGCTGCTCCAAGTGGAGCGGAGAGAGGGAGGCGAGTTAGTTTCTCATTGCCACATGTGTTCATTAAATGTAGCCATCTTAAATAACGAGCGCCGCATGTCACCGTGCCCTCCGGGCTCTGTTTCACTGGCACCTTTGCTGCTGCCTTCCTGCAGGCCTGTCACCCAGCCCCGCGCCAGGCGACACTGTGAGCGAGTGTACTTTGATGTCAGTGCAGGGTAAGAGCACCGCAAAGATGTCTGAAGGTGGTGGCTTGTGGTGCTCTGTTGCTATTATTACTGTTGGTCATTCTAGCTGGTCTGAAGCTGCCGCAGAAGCTAGAGGGTGCAGCTACCATCACGCCTTCACTTGGCCATCTTGGGAATACCCTGAGTGGTAAAGCTGCGGGCAGAAATCTTCCCCTCGGAGTCAGCTGCTCGCTGGGGAGCTTTGTAAAGGCCTAACGGAGCTTTATGAGAAACTGTGTTTCCCCATGTTTGTTCCTGGCAATATTTCACGCAAAAAAAAATCCAGTAGTTGGAGAGTGCTTCAAAGGGGGTTGGCTGTGGTGCTTCTCACCCAGTGGGCTCACTCCAGGCCTACTTACTGAGCTTCTGTAATCTCGTTACAACAGAGCTACAGTTTACAACAGACTTACAGGACCTGTTGGACCTGTGGAGAGGCCACAGGTTGGCTGAAAAAGACCTCGAGAGAGCAAGTCAGAATACTTCCTCTGTATTTATCATACGACAGCATTTCCTGTCAACTTGATATTATTCAGGCAAAAGAAATCTTTGACATAAAATGCAAGAATTGGTTGATAATCCCAAACGTATCTGGAAGTACTAACAGGTTCAAGTTTTCCTGAATGTGCTGTAAGAAGAGCGGTGCCCAGGAAGAGCACATGAATATGGAAAAAGCAGAACCATAAAGGAAAGCAACCCTATAACATTCAAAATCTTCAGAGTTCAGCACCTCCAGCTCTCCCTTGAGGAGGAATCTCTTTTGAATCTGAGCACCGATACCTAAACATGTATCCTCTTTCAGCCTTTTGGGTTCTTCTTCTGTTATACGATAGCAAAGAGAGGCTTAAATATTCCCTTAAACAATCCAGCTTTTTCCCCCTGTACATCCAAAGTGTCTGCTGTTGCAGTTTGAGATGCGAATGCAGGAGGTAGGAAAATAAAATGATAAATAACTCCAGATTTCATGTGAAACATGAGAATTTGTTTGTATTAATGCCAAACAGAAAGACTGTGGCTTAAACTGTACCCACAGGCCTAATAAAAGCTGTGGGTTTTATAAACCACACTTCCATAAACATTTTTTTAAGGGCAGCATAATCACAGCACAAAGAGCCAGCTTTGACAAATAGGAAGAAGTACAAACAGTCCTGTAGTGAGAAAGCACCTGAGGCTGGTGCTAATTAAAGATACCCCTTGATGACTGCTGTCTGAAGAAGTTTCGGTTGCTAAGAAATCGCATACTTTGCACTCGTGCTCAGGATGAGAGTCTGGTCTTTGTCTAAGAGGTGCTGCTGGATTGCTTAGAAAATTAGCTGCTGCACTACAGAGGGAAACTGAGATAGGTTCTAGCTGATCCAGAAGGTTTAGCTTTCTGTGAACACTGTCTCTTTCAAGCCTTTCCACAACTTCCCCTTGTATTAGATCTCCCTCCATCAGCCACACAGCCTCGTACACCGCTTCTGACTCTGCTCAGGCACCTGGGCTCACTCTTCTGACTGTGGCTCCCCAACCTGTTTTTGTATTGCATGCACGTGGTGCTGAACATTGTTTTTTTTGCTGTGCCTCCTTTCTTSTCTGCTAGCGAAATACAGACCACTCCAGCGTACTGATAGAGCAAGCACAAAGAGAAGGACCAGGTCTCCTACCTGCCATGAAACTCAGCTTGGAGGTTGATCAAAAAAAGGGCTAGCAGAGCCCTGAGAATTTAACAGTACTTGCAGAGTATGTCCACCACCTGCTGGCAGAGACAGTTTTTGCTCCTGCAGATATATTGCAGGCTCACAGTGCAGTTACTTGGATGGTAAATTAAATTTGACTCTTGCCCTTACAAGAGAGYCTATACTGCGCACACATGGTCAGATCAAGCCCTTTTCCTTAGGAAAACCTTTGGTAACAACTGACATTTCCCATTACAGCCACAGCAATGGCACTCAGCACCGAGACAAAGTCCTTGCATGCCAGGAGAAAAAAAAAATCTCTTTGATCGTCACCCTACAAGGCTGTTGAGTTTTATGGTGTGGCAGCAGGATGGGGAAGCACCAGCCGGGGAGGTGTTTCCCCTCCCAGTCCCACTGCTAGGAAGATTTGGCCAGCCTACGAACTGCTGATTTGTCACTGTAGACTCCCTGTGTTGGTTATACTTAAGGCTGGCTCCGTCACTGTAACATCAGTATGATGATGTTGCAACTTGGCTTGCAAGAGAGAAATGTTTTAATTGTGAGTATTTTTTATTTTATTAGAAATTAGGCTTTGGACATAAAAATATCCTCACGAATACTTTGGTGATGAGGTGCTAACGGCGGCCGAGAGATATTTACAAGTTTGGAAATGAAACAAATGACATACTTTAAACACTGAAAACGATTTTCAAGCTGTAAGCACAAGGATGAACTCACCACTGCTACTGCACTCTGAAAGGCTTAGATGGACTTTGGGCCAAGCAATTCTGAAGCTAGAAATGGAACAGGATCCTTTATATATATATATATTTTTATATATGATACAATATATGTATACTGAAAACCTGTGATAGAAAAAATTGTCTTCATCATCATCATCTAGTTTACAGATACTGCAAAAATTGGACACAGCCTTTTCTCAATGCACAGGTTTTGCAAAAGATTTCTGTACAGTGTGTATAAAATGCTTTTAAAAAACCCATCATAGTCCCATTGTGCTTAGTCAAAACCAGCTGTATGCTCCAATGAATTAATTGCCTTAATTGTAGCTCTGAAAGGTACTGCACGTTGACTTGACACAGCAGAAAGCCCAAGGATTAATGGGGGATTTTGGTCTGAGCACTACCACGCAACAAGAGTGTATCTAAGCCACGCCACCATGGAAGCTGATCCGGCAGTGACTAGGGCCTGATCTTGCACGTCCTACACAGGTAAAGTCCCCACTGAAATCATGGCAGACCCAGGCATACGGGGCGTGCAAAATCCGTCTGCTAACCTGGAGCAGGCTTGCAATGATTTCAGCAAAAACTGACTTCAGTCCAGTTCTGCAGTACATGCTAAGGTCAGCCTAGTCTCACTCCCCCCCACTATCCTACTCCTAATCTCTCGTACATTTTGAAATCAGTTCAGCAAGATCAAGAGGATTTCTTGTAAGGCTGCCTCACAAAGATTAAGGCAACTGCAATTTTGGCTCTTGTTTCCAGTTGGTGTTTGCTTCCCGCAGTCCTTTTTTGGCGGTGGGTGCAACAATACCACGTGTCCCAAGAGGAGCCCGCCAAGGGGAGGGAGCGGGTACCCGCTGCCGTTACCCCCTTTGCTTTGGTCCCGAGGAACTGGGCAGGTACTGCCACCTCTGCAATGATTTGTACCCTGCAGCTGGGGAAGCCACATGAAATGCAAACGCTGAATACGGGACTATGTACAGACAGATCTGTTTGCGCCTGCTCGCTCCCTGCGCCTTGCCTCAGGACCAGCAGTGTAGGGCCCCAGGGGTGGAAGCATTATGTGCCTGGGTTCAGCCTGCTCATCAGGAAACTCTTGACGCTGGGGACCGGGTGCACATCGTACTGGTGCCTGCGGCGCTCGATGAAGGAAGCCAAGCGGGAGGTATCCAGTGGGATCTTGGAATAGCTGCCATTGTGCGGTTGCAGCCACGGATGCTGTAAACAAGTGGCTGCCGTTGGCCTTCTCCTGAAGTCTTCCTGGAGGATAACGTTGATGAAATCCCTGGCGGCATGACTCACATCGGAGAAGTACTCGGGCGGGAAGCTGAAATCTACTCTGCACACATTGATACAAGTCTCCTCTTTGCTTTCATCCAAGAACGGAGAGACACCACTTAACATGACGTAGGTGAGGACCCCAATGCTCCAGATATCCGTGCTCAGGGAGACAGGAAGGCCTTGGATAACTTCAGGAGCTGCGAACTCCGGGTTTCCGAGGAGGTGGTGGACGTGGTAATGACCTGTGATCTGAACTGCATCTTCCAAATCAATGATCTTGACACGAGGTACCGGGATTCTTAAATCAATGAGCAGATTTTCTGGCTGTTGAAAAGATAATAACAAAAACTTAATTATATTGTGTTTTTGCAAATAAAATGTCTAGATTTCATTTAGGTTTAATCGCCAATCAAAACTTGCATTTAATCAGATGTGCGAGGTACAGATCAGGAGAGTGAATGACAAGGAACCAGCTCAGCTGCTGTTTACAGTGCTGTAAATTCAGATCAATGCTGAAGTTGCATTGACAACATCCTCTTTTGCACTAGGGCAACACACTGGGATTTTGCACTTTGTCCCAAATACTCACAGTTTATTTTCCCAAACTAATCTCTACAGATTAAGAGCACTGACAGATTTTTAAATTTTGATAAGACTTGTGTATCTCTGATCAGTTTATTTAGATTCCATTTGTTTACATGACAACTGGCTACATAAACGTGCATAACTTGTAGCAGAAATGTTCTTCATGAAGGAAATGTTCAACTTTGCTCCCACTACCACGTTGGTGCATGCCACTGCTGTTGCTGTCAGTTGACATGGATGGAGCTGCCAGTGTTCCCTTATAAACACCAGCACACAGTCATGCCTTCCAAGCCAGAGTGCAATTATATTTCATCCCGGCTGGTTTTCCCTCTGTTTTACCAGCTCTTTCAGTATTTAAGATATCTCTCTCTCTCAGTGGGAGATGCTGAGCATTGCCTATACACTCTGCTCTGGGGACTTAACATGGATTTTGCTTCCTTTGTTGGCTCTGAGATGATTTCTGAATTTACTTCTTGCACCCTCTCTAGACTCACTTTCCTGTCCTGTAGTCCCTGACCCTTATGCATATTTTACTGCTGCCTCATGGCTGTATATATAAAGTTCACCACACTGCTGTTCAAATCTCTCCACTTGCTCTTGTGCAGTCTGCATCAACAAAATCAACACGTTCTTGAGCAGGATCCTTGGGACAAGACAGTCCATGGCTAGGTCTGCTGTCACTAACTGCATCTCCTGCTTCCCACTTAGTAACAGAAGGTGCTTTATTTAGCAACCCTGATTCAGGAGAACTGTAAATAGGTCACAGAAAATTGGCTTCCCACCTTGTTTCTGGGAAGTATCTTATGATCAAATAGAGAATTCAGTGCAGTTTCTTACCTCCAAGCGATACCTACTTTCTGACAGGTCCTATAAATACAGCAGAAAATACAAACAATCTTACTGAAAGAAACCAGGATGATTTAGCCTTTTGGGACTAATGCTCACATAAGGTACTGTACAAAAGGAATATTTTTTTTTTTGTAGTGGTAGTAGGCAGCAGAAGAATGAAAGCATCCCTTCATCTGACATGCCTGGGGGATGGAGAGTTGAGAAGAGACCTCCTTGGAGCTGGATTGTCCACTATACAAGAAAGTTAAATTCATCTCTCATTCTCCATTTTTAATTGGCATTTAAGTCTGAAAAAAAATTATAGATTATCTGATATCCCTGGCAACCAGAATCAATGTTGCAGATCACAAAACTCAAAACACTTGATCATAACTTCAATTGCTATTTCTCTGTCATCCAAGATAACTGGGATGTTGGTGAGGACAGCAGTACAATGCTGAATCCAGGACAGTACAGTGCCTCCTGCCGTGTGCGCTAACAAAAGGAGGTATGAACTGTGCTAATCTAACTGAGTGTGACATTAGAGAATGCCTGAATTTCTTCTCCACAATGCAGCTTGTTCTTCCTCTGAACCTCCCCCTGGGTGTACTTCCCACCCAGTTCCCCTCTCAGGCTCTGCAGCACAATACAGTGTGCTGCTTTCCTTCGCCCCTGCCAGACCTCCCCAGCTCCTGCTCCCCTCCCCTTGCTTTGGGCTCTCCAGGGCACTGCTGCGGATGTGAGGGAGACACACGCTCCTTCGGGCCTGCCCTGAGCTGCCTGGGCACAAGCCAGTTCTGCTCAGGAAGCTTGGTAGCTGAGTTGGTACAGGTGTGAGCTCAAACCATACCCTGTGGATTTATCTAACTCCCTTTCGCTCAGGTGCTAGTGTCATCTCATTCTTGTCTCAGACATCCTCCTTCTCCTTCATTAAATCCCTCTTCCAGAAAGCCCTTGAGAACAAACCAGTGAATCAAAGAAACAGGTGCATCTCTTGCCTGAAGGAAGAAAAAGACCTTGCTCTGCAGGTCAGTAACTCCTTCCTCTGGTCAATAGGTCTGAAAGATAGCGCTTGTTCATTTAGTGATCATCTCTTTGGGGTACCAACTGCACCTCCTCCCTGTCTGTGCAGCTGGGAACTCTCTGTACCAGGGCACTGAATAATAGCATCATTCTCTTTTCTTCTTACCTTTATGTCTAAGTGAGCCACTCTGCAATTGTGAAGATACTGCAAGGCTTCCATTGTGTCCCTTATATAGAAAGCAACTTTTTCCTCCATAAGTTCATCATGGTTCATTAGATAATCTAAGAGACGACCGTCATCCATCCTACAAACAAATCAAACCCTGCACATGAACGATCACATGGTATTTCTAGGAACAGTTAATATTTGAAAACAAAATTGCAATGGAAACTTCGTGACCTAAAAGTGGAGGAAAATAAAATGCAAGATCTGATGAGTATTTAATGATATCTCAAGATACTGCAGGCCATGGAAGTGGTAGAATGATTAATCCTCAATTGTTATCTCCTTGAAAAATTTAGCAACAGTCTCAAAGTAAACCCATTTGCTTAAGGATGGATTCAGTAGATGGAGGCAACTCCTTTGAAAACAGATCCTCTTAATTATTTGGATTCATCTATTTATTTATAGAGCTGGTTGCATAATGCAGAAAAAAAATCACTGACATTTTCAGCTGGTAATATGTTCTGTGGGAAAACTAACCCAATAAAAGTTTTCCACCTAGTTTTATTTATCTGTATAAATAAACAAGCAAATAGCCAAAATATACTTTGTTGGATATACTGTAACAAAGAAGCATTTTGGATTTTGGTTGCTATTTCTCCTTATAGGGGCAAGCATACTTGCTACACAGCTCTTTTCACCAAGAAGTATTAGAACAATGTAGGCTTCAATCTAGCTGAAACACATTTACTTGAATACAAAAAGTGGACAAAACTGCCCAAATAAATCTGATGCTATTCAATGGGACAAACTAATTGCTGATACAATTACCCAAGCTTCACCAGAGTAGAAAGCAGTTTTATTTGTCCCTCTGAATCTTATTTACTGTAAAGAAAAGGCAGTGGAAGCTCTGCAGAAAATGGCTATTTCATTTGAYGTCACAATCAATAAAAAACAGATGACAAAAACTTTGCCCTGCTGAAGTCAGGGTGAATTTTATCCTTGGCTTTAATAGGGCTGTGATTCCTACCCAGACACTTGAATTCAAGCTCCATGTACTTACAGTTCCAAAACTAAGATGTAAGAAGTAGGAGACTCGTAGGTATCATGGATAGTGATGTACTGAGGATGCTGTAAGTGCTGTAACAAAGCTGCTTCGTGTGCTGCCTGCTCTTTCTTTTTCATTTTTTTACTAATGAATTTTACAGCAACGTCTTTCCGGGTGGCTTTGTGAATGCATTTCTTTACTATGGAGAATCGACCCCTGAAATAAAAAAAAAACCACAACAGAATAATGAAGGGGCCTCATGAATAAATCACGTCTAGTTTTCAGTGCAATAACAGACTGATTTTCAAAGTGTTATTTGATCCAGCGCATTAATATTTCACAAGGAATCAGATTTAACTAGTTGTTCCAACAAAGACCCTCCGTCTCTTACCCTGGGTGTAGAGATTCTTTGGGCATTAGCAAACACTGAGAGCGAACAGTGTCGCTTTGCTTTGTGCAGCCATACTAATGTCCTCTAACAATCTCCCCTGGGTTCAATTTGCTGCCACTTTTACAGGTTCTATCTCTTTTTAGCTGTGGGTCTCCCTTCTCCAGGTGCTTTAATAAAGATCCCAAACTTTCTCAGACAACTAAAAGAAAAGCCTTGTTAAATAATCACTAACCTATCATTTTGTCTCACTGTTTCAGGCACACAGTAAGAAATTAAGAAAAAAAGCTGGCAGGAAAGCATTTAGGAAACTCATACAGACTAGTACCTAGTACCATTCCTGAAAGTAAAACTATTCAGTGAAACCTTGTGCTGAACTTGGCCTCTAATACATCACTCTTCTTTCTACAGAACCAGGGAGACTCCTGTCCTTTCAGCCCCAGAATTACTCGCCTCTGATCTCTGAGCTGAAGAACTAACTGCATTAACCTGAATTGCTTGCATGCCCCTTATCTGTTGTCTGCACAGAGCACCGAGGGCTGACAATGTATGCAGCTCCTATTTAGGCTCCTGTTCAACTGACCGTCCTAATCAGCAAAGCGCTTTGGCATGTGATTTAAGTCAGTCACATGCCTCACGTGCTTCAGCAAACTCAGTCTTTGAGGTTAAGCTTATCCAGAACCAGCCAATTGTCATGACTTCAAAAGCTCACATCAAATCAGAGATGTCAGAGGAGATACCAGTGAGAGCTAGCAGTGGCTCTCAGAGATTTGGCTGCCTAATTGCTCACAAGTTTGCCAGGTTGCAATCCTCAAATCACAACTGATCTTGAAAAACAGGATTTAGTCCATATTTTAGCCAGTCTATATTTTAATCAGTACTTAACGTGCTTTTGCAAGGAGCAGCAGTTTTCAAGCTAACTACAAAAGGCACCCTAAACTTTCCTCCAAGGAAAAAGCTTCAAGCCATTGTTTTGGTGTTTTATTGCAGTGATAAGCAGGGTTAATATTACCTCCCAATCTCATGCAGCTCTGCATAAGCGAGGTCAAAGTTTTCCTTCCACGAAATAGTGGCACCATCAGCAGCAGAGTCTTTGGGAGAACAAAGGATATTCAAGAAAGCATAAAATCAAAGACAATTTCCTGTGGACTATAAACTGCGTATTTTAAAATTATGGGAGACTGTATTACTTAAAACAGCAAATATTACCACTAAGAGTCCAGTTTCATACTGCTCAGCCACAGCTCCAATATGTTGCACCACTAAAAGCCAGAGCTCCCCAGAGGAAGGCATGGGTAAGGTAGATTCAAATCTGTCCTTGCAATTTTGGGCTGAAAAGGGCCATACGGACAGTCGAAGGACATGTCTGTGTGTAACCGGGAGGCAGAGCTACACCATGTGAGCTCTTATTTCATCCAGCACAGGCTATTCAAGCCAGTCACAGACCTAGTTACGCGCTGGAGCTGCTAAAACATGGGGAAATGTGGGCTCTGCTCACTGCACTCTCGTGAGTGAGCTGTACCCCAAATTCCTGCAGCACCGTGTGCTGGGGGCTTGCCTCCATCACAACCTTCCTATGCCGGCTGCATTGCTCGGGGGGGTACGTTTTGCAAGCTGACTTGCAGACCCCAGCTGGGCTGCCCAGCAGAAGCCCCTGGTGCTACCGGCATTGTGGAAAGGCAGGGGACACACTGGGCAGGATGTGGAGCCTGTTGCCCAGAGACAAAGACAAGAAATGGTCTTTGGATAGAAAGCAGGCACCTGCTAGGAAACTGCAATAGCTTCGGTGGCAGAAGGAGGCTGTGAGCCCTGCATGAGGAGCAGACATGAAAAGCCTTCCTAGTGGCAGGAGCTGGCTCTGAGCATCTCCCAGGCTTTCTTTTATATTCCTACCAGCTCCAGGATCAATGTTTTTATTGGGACGCATCAAAGCACAAGTCTGTCTCACCATACTGACTGCACAGGTGGACACCTGCGCGCATCAGCCCCTCCTCGCTGTGCCCCACTCACCGTACTCCGGGAGCCTTACAAATTCAGATGGGTCACTGGGTAAGCTGATCCCCCAGGGATTGCTGGCGCTCACTCGAAACTGATACTGGCAGCCTGGGGCCAGGTCCTCAATGGCGAGGTACGTGTCCAAAGTTGAGGCTACTGACTGCTGCCAGACTTGCGAGCCTGCGTTTTACAGAGGGACAGAAGGAGAGCTGAAGGAAACAGTCTCAATACGTGAACTCAGAGCAGAGCCTTTCTCTGCCCAACTCATGCAGTACCCTGGGAGGTTAAAATCCACAACGTTTTTAAAAGGCAACATTACGGCAGACTGATGTATTTCTGTTAAACCAGAACCGGACCATAGGAAGCTATTTTGTGTTGAAGTCACCTTCCAGTCTGGCTAAATGAGGGAAGAAGGAAATGCCCCTGACTTGACCGATAGCGATGGAAAAACCGCAGCCCAGGGACAAGTTGATCTCTCCAGCAGTCTAGCCATGGCTGTGTACTACAAGTGATGTCTCAGGGCAGCGTGATAAGACAGGAATGGAGAGCTGATTTGATGACAGCTCTGCTGTGAGAGAATTGGTAGCAGAAATACTGCAAAAAAAAASATGGACAAGGGAGTCCCAGGTGAAGCTGAGACAAGGCGTCAGTGCAATCAAAGTGCTTTTGCATATGAGGTCTTTCAGAAGACATGGTGGCTACAGTGAAACCCAGAGCTGCGGGAGGAGCACCAGCTTTCTGAGGCTTAGTATGGGCTTTTTGCAGGTTTGCAGCAAAGAAATGTGTGATTCTGTCATGTGTTTATGCTCCTAACAGAAGCAAACCCAACCATTGCCTAACCTGTGGCATCCAAAGGAGCAATACTTTATTCATCTGCACAGGGTCACAGAACAGAAAAGGACCCCTGGGACACTGAGTCCTGTCACAGCCTATGATTTCTTTCAAGAATATATAAAATTTTATCTTATTTTAGTAAGTTCAGGGCTTTTTACCTTTACATTATTTACCATGACCCATATATTTCGTGTGCACTGAGGGCAAATTCTGATTGCCAGGTCTCACAAGGTCAAGGCTGCTTTTACAGAGAAGAGTCAGTGATTCCTTTGGAGTGGGAGGAATACTGAAAACTGAAAACACTGCTGTTTTTTTACTATTTATTTTGGGGGCTGTTGTTAATAGAAGCTTTTATTCTTTCACAAAAATGCCAGTCACACTGATGGCACAGTGAGGGTCAAGGCAGAGTATTTGCTAAGAGAAGGTATTAATATGATGGAGTGATTAAGTTTGCACATTTACTAACAAGAGGTAGGATTTTTTGAAGGATGAAGGGGAAAAAAACAGAGGCCACATACCTAAGGCAAGGTTTACTGCCCTCACACCTTTCGAGGAAGAATGCAAAAAGCGATGTCAATCATTTCAAATGCCCTTTTCAAGAGCACACGCATATTGGGAAAACAGTGCATTTAATATCTATTTAATTCTTCAGGGGAAAAGGATGGTTGGCTTTACGAACAAATGGAATTTAGAGCTGAGCTTGAAAAGTATACAGGGATCTGCAACTCTATCCAGATCAAAAAAATAATGAGGCTGCTTTGTTTTTGCATTCTCAGGAAACATCCATCAGAAAGGATGGATACCACGGTGGTAGAATGCAAATGATGAAAGGACGCCTTAATGATGGATATGTTTTAGCTTAGCACACTTTACTTGCCATAAGTGACTGGAGGAAACAGAAAGGTCTGCAATATATGAGAAGTTGGACTGGATGATA
The DNA here is from genome assembly GCA_035582835.1 of Phoebastria nigripes. Classification (NCBI taxonomy): domain Eukaryota; kingdom Metazoa; phylum Chordata; class Aves; order Procellariiformes; family Diomedeidae; genus Phoebastria; species Phoebastria nigripes. The sequence goes on along the minus strand of JAYKAV010001555.1, from coordinate 4,513,619 downwards.
GAAGGACTTCTTTTGGCCTTAGACTTTGGGATCTGTGAGCAACATMCAGTGGCACCCCAGTGGTGGCAAGGATACTTTTGGGACCTGTTGTGCCATAAAGCAGGCTTACTTTGTTCTCATTCTCCCAGCCAGCGAGCACAGCTCAAACCACTTACCTTCTTCTCTGTACTCCACAGTGTAGCCTGAAATGGTGCAATTGCCTGTACTGGATGGGGGTAGCCAGTGTAGGATCACAGAGGTGCAGCTTCTCTCCTGAGCAATGGGGCGATTTGGGGCAGCTGGGACACCTTGGGAAGAGAAAACAAGCACCAAGTCCAGCATCACATCAACAAGCGCTAGTGCTTTGTTCTGAAGATCAGGTGTATTGAGTACATCAGGTCACTACGAGGCAGCTGCGCCTTGCAGAGGGAGTGCTCTGGTTTACACTGGGTTAGCAGCACAGCCGGAGGAAAGGCAATGTCATGGTCCTGTTCACCTACCACCACGGGTCTGAGACCTCCATACTAGCAGCTAGGAGAGAACTGTGCTGCTTGCAAGCCCTGCTGCCTTGACATGGTCTCACAGTACTACAGGGCAGGGGGAATATCTTCTTGCTCACAGCTGGTGATCAACTGGACTGTGACGCCCCAGGGAGCTCCCTGCGAGACCGTCCGGGAGAATTGCCCCTTGGGTGCAGAGGATCTGTCTGAGCTCAGCTGCTGTAAAGGCAGAGCCTCTTTACCTGCTACCTTCTGCTGCTAATTTTTGCACCACCTCAAGACCTGATGCAAAGCCCATGGAACTGAGGAAAACAAATATTCTCGTGGACTTCACCAAGCAGCGAGTGAGATTCTGGAGGTGGGGAGTTACCTTGAAGTGTCCAAAACTGACACAAGAAAGCCACTCGGAGTGCTTCTGGGTGTATGGTGCTTGGTATGTTTGGCAGCAGATTGACAAATGACCAGTAATTCTTCTGTGTTTTGCTCAGGGCTCCCTTCAGCGCAGGAGTAGTTAGTGCAGCCACTGATTTGCTTGGATRAATGGGGGAAATTATATCTCTAGGGCAGTTTGTGAGACCAAACAAATTGACTTCTAAATGCTTGTGACACTCCTGCGTCTGTAAGTCACCAGTTAGRCATTCGTCTCTGTGCCATCCCCTTCAACACAGCAGGCATCCCTCATCTCTCATGCTAACAGATCCCTTCCTGGAGCTGGAGGTCATGAGCATCAACTCATCATTTCATATTCATTACAATTAGATGGGTCACTAATTACAGCGCTGAGAATTCAGGCTCGGAGACTTGTCTCTGAGTTAAGTCCCTGCCGAACAGTTCACCCAGGCCAAGCCTTACGCTTGCCTCCTCTGTCCCCCACAGAGAAGGGGAGGCTGAAAGTCGGTGTCACTGGATCCCAGGTTCCCCAGCTCCAGGCAGGCTCTAAAGCACAGAGCTTCCTGTGGGCAGCCAGGGCATCATCCCCCCAGGGGCTCAGCAGCCCAAGGGAGCTCAGCTTCCCCCAGCCAACCTTACCAAGCCCCTGGGAAGCAGTGCTGCGAGCAGGATGCAGGAACTGAACCAGTGCCAACGCATTTTCATTTCCCAGATGTGATGCTTATGATCAGACGATTTAATCAAGCACAAAGAGTCTGTGATGCCTTCAGCCATCAGTGGGAGTCTTGGCTGAGGAATGGTTGTATGATTTTAACATCTCAATTCACCTGGCACAGCTCCATGTCCGGCTGCCTTTGCACCAGCTATTCCTGTGGGCTCACAGCCCCCACCAAGGGACYCCATACAGGAAAAATCCTGGGTGTTAAGGTCAGATGCACTACCTTGAACTTTGATGGTTGCAGAGGTTGATGCGGTTCCRTGTTCATTTGTTGCCACACAGGTGTAAATGCCGCTGTCCTGAGGCATCAGGTTGCAGATCTTCAAGGTGAGCTCCCCGGAGTCACTGTGGATGCAGGAAGCCCCGATTATAAAACACTGCTTCACTTGCTAATGCTTTTTATACCAGTTCCTGTCCTGCMTCATTACAAGCACATGTGCACAGAAATCCTGTTAACTCATTTGAAGGAACATCCCTCCAGCAATCTGGTACCCAAATACAACCCCTCCATATGTCAGGATTAGGCTGTTAATGAAACCTTCAAGCTGAATGGTCCAAATTGCCTGCCAGGAAAATCTACTTGTCTGCTGTGGCCTCGGAGGAGATGGGGAAGGATTACTCAAGCAGCAAGCAAAGTCCAGGAGCTGAACATTGGCTGTGCCTGTCCAGATCTGGATGCTTAGACTCCATATATCTGGAAAGATTTCCCCAGGCACCTCTTACCTATCTCGGGAGACGCTGAGCTGCTGTGCCTCTGCAGTTAAGTCCAACACACGCTGGACAAATTGGGCTTCCTGCAGATGCAGAAGGCAGTCACACAGCGCAGGGTGCCTGACATTTCTGGGAAGCTTCAGACCCCTGGAGCATGTGCCGTTGATCTAATGAGGCTGCCAGGCCCCTGGTCAGAWGGCTGGACATCTCACAACAGCTACGGATAAAGAACGTCAGTGCTGAGTTCATGAAAGACACTCAATCTTTGGGCCAATCTGAGCAAATAAACAGCTCTACGGAGTCTAGTGAATTTATAGCAGGTCTGTACATAGTCACTTCGGTTTGCACATTGCAGTCTTCGATATGCAATTTAAGGGAGCTGGCCTGAATTAAAGGATTTTGCTTGTGTAACTGCTTTAGCTGTACTGGAGACCCAGCTCAGAGCCAACAATAAATTCCCTTGATGGCAAAAGTAGACTAGTTCTTGAATGCATAATCTATCGGAAACGGCAGAAGGACATGGTTGCCAGTATAACTGCCTGGATGCTGCGGCTTTTGCTGGTCTGACTGTGCTGGTTTAAAACAGGATAGAAATATCCCCTTCCCCCGCAATCTRGACACTCATGCCAGCAAGATTTGCAAGACAGCCACTGATCTACTGGGCCTCTCTTTGGCAGGCAGTGTCTTCACTGAAAAACAAATATGAGTAACAAGACAATACAAGTGCTGATAGTGCACAGGGAGCCAATGCACAGGCAAAAGACTGTGATGGAAAACAGAACCCTGTACAGAAATATCCCCCCATCCCAACCTGAGCCAGAAGCCTGAAGATAAGGCACTAGCGATCTACTGAATAATGGCTGAAAAGACAATTTTGGGTGCTCTGGGGCGGCTGCACAAGCCAATGGTCTCTGAAGGAAGCTCTTGATCAGATGTAATTTTTTTTATTGAACATGTAAAATCCCTTCTCTCTTAGTGTTCATTTTTCACTCCCTGGATTCATCTCAGCCTGAGCCAGAAGTGCTGAAAAGTTCTCTTGAAAGATTGCCTCCCGGAGATTTCCACTGCAGTTTGGCCCAAATTGCTTACATAAGCTGCAGATGAGCATCCAGCAGCAGGCTGTTACCTGACCTGAATTCAACTCCAGATCTTTTCGGATCTTCCCAGTGCTTGTTGTAAAGATGGTTTTCCTCCCCACAAGCTGAGCTGGGAACATCATGACACACATCTTTCTGTCCAAGCACAGCCAGATGTAGCCTTCCCTGGAGCACATATAGGCTCTTTTAGGAACAGCTGAGGAAGGGCTCAGGAAAACTGCAGAAGTTACCACCTCTGCCCATGAGATGAGAAAAYGCCCAATGATAGGGGTATTGCAAGCTGGTGAGGGCTTGCTCTGCTCGACTCCYGTTCCTACCAAAGGTGAGCATGGCATCAAACTCAACCAGAGAACATGGAGGCAATATGAGCCAAAATAATATGTTGGAAACATTAATTGCTTCTGGCTTGCAGCTGGCTCAGGAGGTCATGGCCTCCTGGGGCAGAGCACAACAAGAGCAAGCTCACGACTGCCAGCAACACACTCTGTGGATATCATTTCTGTGGGAAACTATAGAGCTACCCGAGCCCCAAAGTTTGACCCTTTCTAGCTGACRTGTGGTGCAGCGATGTGCCAATACACCATGCCAGACTTGATTAACTGCATTTCTAATGAGCCTTGTAGCCTGGCTGGTGCCATATTTGAGGGCAACACGACCATCATGACCAGCTATGCTGGGATCCAAAGGCAGGACCTTACCAAGATGACACCGTGTAAGTGGCTGTGCTGTTGTCATTGTCAAGAATGTTTTGATCCGGTCCTTTCCAGGTTATTGTTGGTTTGGGCCGTCCACAGACTTTGCACTGCAGCATCACTGTGTCACCGAGCAGGCAGGTGATGTCCACTAACGGCACAAGAAACTCTGGAGCCACTGGAAAAAAACATGGGAACAAAAACATGACACCTATTTTTAATCTACAGGCAAGGATGTTCCCCACACAAGTCTAGAGAATACATATAGGACCAACTATGGGATCTGGGTCCCAAACAGCTGGGGGTCCTGGGATTATGTTACCAAAACTCCCCCTTCACTAAAAGCCAGCTGTTGACAGCTCAGCAAAGGAGGTAGGGGGGACTGTCCGCCCCCCAGCCCTGTGCTCTGGCAGGAGGGCAAGACTTTGTGAAGGCAGGTTTGGGGGGTTCAGTCTCGCCTGCAGCCCTGCGCTGTCTGAGCTGAGCAGCCAGCAGAAGGACTGCTTTCCCTGGGGATGGAGCAGTGGAGAGCTGCCTTTGCTGTAAACGCTGATGGGTGCAGAGCATGCTGTTGCACCGGAGTAAATCACAGCTGCTGACTTGCCCCTCCATGCCAGTCAGTGCACAGCTGTCCTTAACTCACCTTCTTGAATGAAATTGGGGTTGATTATCTGAAAAATACAAAGAAATAAAAGCATTTATTTTTCTGGACAGTGACAAAGAGACGCCTGGTTTCACGAGGTACCATGGTGAACCTGACCAGAACCGCAGAAGCACTGACCAGTGGCTACAAACAACCTCTAACAACCGGCAGATGCAGCAAGCTCTAGTGACAACTGAACAAGCCCGTGCACAGCTGGGAAAGTAAATGGAAGCTATGGCTTCTTGAACTTTGATAAAGCATCACAGGTAACAGGCACAACACTAAGGCTGAGGAGGGTGGACATGCTTTCTCTTTGCTTGGGTGATAATGCTTAAGCCATTAACTCTTCTTCCCAGAGGTGGTTTGTGCCCCGCTGTGCCTGGCTCCACACCATGTTGCACAGCCCCTGCAGTCACCATGCACCTGGGGTCTGGGCACTAACCAGCTTTGGGGAGATGTCTTTTAACTTCTGCGCAGCTTCAGGGAAAAAAGGTAAAGCACTAAAACAGAAATACTGGCTTCTTTTTGCCTACTGACAAGTATCAGTCCTGCAACAACTCTTGGTCTATCACAATGAGTAAAGTTCCATTCATTTCACTGGACTGCTGGAAACTTCCCAACTTGAATCTAGGTTTGGATAACTGAGAGTTATTTTATCTAACTAGTTAATTGATCAAGTTAGCAAAGACTTGAAAAGCTACTGTCTCACTGTGGCCTATGTATGCCAATTGCCTCATGTAAACCCTGGAAGCAATGGTGGGAATAGCAAAGACAACGTCAGTAAGTTCTCACACGTGGTATCAACCCTAACTACAGAATGGTGTACAATACTATAGAGGTTTTAGCCTCATTAACTTTTTTAATAATCTCATAAAACCTTGTTATCCAAATTCAAACTAATAATTTGATATCAAACACCATAAACACCAGTGTGGTTTATCTCACCTTAAGTATATTTGTTACTATCTATTTCAGAGCTATTTTGGAAGATGCCAATGAAGCAGTGACCTAATTCGTGGTCAGCCAAAGATGATGGGAGTTTTTGCAGAGGCTCAGAAACCAGGCCATGAAGCAGAAGCAATAACCCTTCAAAATAACGTAGATACATCTTCAAGATTTGTATTTATATTTTGGCTCTATAAATAGTTTTCCAAGGTGAATGGCTCAGGGTGCCACTCAAGGAGGCACTTGAGCATATTCAGGTTCATATTGGTTTCATAGCTCTTCTTCGTAGCCCCAGGCAAACCTCTGGTACCAGCACTGAGACCTCAGGGTCTGCTTTCCCCCATCACCACCAGAAAGGCCAAATGAACCAGGCACAACATGGACTCGCCACTCACAAAGGTTCATTTTTTCCCATAGAAACATACCTTATGTCAACAAACTCCTTGCCCTCTGAGACTGAGACTATCCTTTTCCTAGCAATAGGCAGAATTTGATCTTTCAGGACACATCTACAGAGAACACAGTGTTCATGGTACTGGCTGAAACAACCAGTCAATGCCAGTGCTTTACACTCTGTGCTCCAGAAGCRAGTAGGGGCTGCTGCTTGTGGGCAAAGCCAGTTTCAGTTCCTACCATGTAGCCAGTGAGTTCCAAAGGTCTGTACCTGGCAGGCAAAAGCGTGATGGTTTGGACTTTCAAATGCTCCCAAGAATGCTGAGATTTCAAACGTTTGATTCCCAGCATCCTGGAAGAAGCCAACCTCTGCCTACCTCCCTGGAGAGGACTCTTTGAGCACTATTATTATAATTAGGGCTTCTTCTTTGTTAAAGCCATGTTGGGGGGCACCTCTGCGGTGGGGAGGAGGCAGGAGAGCATGCCACCCCTGCGATGGGATGGCACAGCTCRGCTCGGCAGGCAGAAGCCTGAGCGGGTGAGGGAGCCAGCCGGGCTCTTTGGGTCCCGTGTTGGGTCTTCCTCCTCCTGGCTGCACCTCCTGGCCCTGGTTTCGCTTGGGAAGTGCAAAGCCCCATCTGAAGGGTGCAGCTGCGCACTGACGCCAGGACGTGGACCTCTGGCCAGCCACCCCGGGAGCCTCCGAGAGGGTGAGGGGCTCAGAGGCAGCGATTGCTGCTCTGCAGGATCCAGGACCCACGTATGGCCCCCCGGATCCCACGGGCAGGAAGAAATCGGGGTGTAAGAGAGCACTGGATGAAGAAGAACATCTTCTCTCCCACCTGTGCATGTGGAAAAGGAGAGATGGATCTTCGTGATTAAGTTGTGTCGCTCACACGACACAGCAAAGGAAGAAAAAGCTATTCGTGGACATCCATTGCTTGCCACTTTTCACTCAGTGAGACCATCTACTTACCAGCTTAGTAACCCCAGGCATCAGCTCATTTGCACAGACATCTTCATTTGAGTAGTTTTTGGCTTAACTGGAATACACATCTATCCTCCAAAGCTCCCCCCTTCCTTCCCTCCAGCATGCACTAAATTCCCTTATTATTCACTGATTTCCATCCTTGTAGGATTAGAGATCAGGGGAAAGAAATGCTCATAACACTTTATATTAATTTTATAACTCTAAAGATTCATTAGAAGATGCAGCTACAATGATAAATGTAATGGATATATCTATAAATAAATAATGCTACCTTTCTAATGACTTCCAAGGCACAATCATTTATAATAATTGCCTTACTTACCAATGTTTTTTTCCACTGCCTCACCATGGGAATATCAGAAAGAAAATTACCGCTGCTAGATAATATTGGAAGAGTCTAAAATTTACATTTCCTTTGCTAAAACTTCATCTGTTAATTAATAAAATGTTACCTAACAAAACCCCCACAGCCATGTTGCAGCTTTTGCCTGCTGTAAGTTTAGACAAAAATAAAAGCCTATTTGCAAGAGCACGTTTAAGTGCTACCGAAGTGATTTAATACATCACATATTAGGGAATGGGATTTGGTCTGCTTTGAAGGAGGGACTCAAATGACGGGGTGAGAAGTGCAGAAATAGGAAAGCAAAGGTTCACAGCCAGATCTGCAGCTAGAAGCCAGCTCTGCTGGCTCACACGTCCGCTCCCAGGCCCCGGGGGTTTGCTGCCTCTCTCTGCAGGCTGGCTGGGTTTCCAGCCTACGGGCGGATGGCAGGAGATGACAGACTCCACAGAGTTCTTCTAGATTAAGTGCAAGACCTTTGGAGATGATTTCTTCATTTGCCAAATAGGTTTTTAATCCCCGTCGATGGAGAGGAGGGCTCCAGAGCGTGGCCCCGCTGCCCTCGGATAGACGGGAGCTCACGTACGGCTTTTCYGCACAGCCTCCTGCCAGTGCCGGGGCTGTTTTCCCTGATGGATGGACTTGCCAAGCACCTCCCAGAGCCTCTTGAAAATGATGGTGTGTGCAAAAAGCTGGAAAAGCTGTCAAAATCCATGCAAGTAACTCTTCCCAATTCTCTTCCTTTTTCTCAGGGCTTTTACAGAGAGATGAAAGCCAGGCCGCGTTGCTCTGAAGAGCAGAAATCCCTGCCAGCGAGGGGCCAGGGCGGGCTGCTGGTGAGCAGGGTGAGGTGCTGTGCACTGAAATGGGGATTATGGGCAGGGGGGTGCAGCTCCTCCACAGCCGCCGAGGCTCGGGGGCCAGCATRCTGCACCTGCTCCACATGGTGCTGCCAGAGATGCTCGCATGGGCAACACGGTGGGCTCCAAATCCAAGGGACTTCTCCCTCAGAGAAAAGGAGGTGAAAGACCACCCTCTCCAGCATGTTTTCCCCCTTTTTAAAGCCCTTGCTCGCCCTAGGGAGCTCCCACACAAGCYGAAGGGCAGCGGTGGTGTTTGTGGGGGTGATGCAGGAGTCCTGGCTTCTGCGCATCACTCCCTCAGGGAATGCTCTGCTCTGCTTTGAGATTACCAGGTGGAAAAAACCCCTGCTGGTTATGTGGCTTTTGTGGAGTTTTACTTTTCTTCTCTCTGAAAAGCAACATGAGGCTCAGCCCTGAACCCCCACTCAGTCCATAGAGGTTTGAACGAGGATCTCACAGCCCAGCCCTCAGCCGAGCATCCCCGGCCACGGCGGCCATGAGCGGGGGAAGGCGGCCCAGGGTCTCAGCTGACAAGAGCTCCCTGAAGAAATCCCAGCAAACACCACCTGCACCACTGTGGCTGCCAGTCTGGCCTGTGAGCAAACAAACACGGGAATGGAACTACCCAACGCAAAAACTTCTCACACCATCTTCAGCGTCAGTCCACACCAGGCAAACACAAACCTTAAGGGACGAAACTCGGTTGGCAATGCAGTCACTCCTCAGGTAAGAAACACAGCCAGCTYTTTTTTCTAGGAACGTAAATTTAGTCGAAATGAGATAGATTTATTTTTTCCATTGGACGAAATACCTGTAGGCTGGTCCAGGGTAGGTGAAAACTTGTAACGCTCCCTCTGGGGCCGGTAGAGTTTCTGTTTCCCATACAATGACAGCTGAAAATGCAAACCCCACACAAGGTGACAAAGGCAGACCATGAAACGGCCTCTGCTCAAGTGATGTGGGGTCGAATGCTGACCAGGCAAAGACAGGGAGCTGGAGGGAGGCGGGGTGAGATAAAGACATGGGAGGACAGGTTAGGGTTATTCAAGAAGAAAGCCAGAAATAGATCTTGATTCTCCCTCCTCCAGCCTGTGCTGTTTCAGGGCTCAAACCAAGAAAGGCACACGAGGCGCGTGCTTGAATGCCTTTGGGGACCTGCAGGGATCTAAGTGACTTAGATCTAAGTGACTTAAGTGTAATGGTGTAACAGGCTTTAGAAAAGCAGCATAGGTGCTGCATCCAGCAACTCAGTATTTTGCAGTACTGGGCCACTTTTTTCCTGGTTTGTTAAGCTCATGTTACAAAGATAGAAAGGCATCTGCAGCAGTAGCAGCAAAGTCCACTTGCAAAGTGACTCTGACCGCCCTAATTCTTAGCAAGAGCTTATCTTTCATTTGTGCACACATGCTGTATCTGGTGGGGAGCGAGAAACCATTCTGCAATGCCACTGACCCGTCCTGAAGCACTCTGCAAGTGCAGCTTGGCTGCCTGCGAGGGCTTCTCGCCTTGGCCAGGGTTTGCTTCTCTGTTGCAGAGGAGTCCTCGCCATGCCTAACCCACCTCCCTGGAGGAGGCCCAGCCCAGCCCAGAGACACGCAACGCACAGAAGGGCCCAGCGGATGCCCAGATTTTTCCAATGCCACATTTCAGTCCCATTTTAAGGGTGTGCATCAAAAACAGGAGTGAGAATATTTTTTCCCCCAAAGCATAAGGCTAGGCTGCAAACCAAGCCCTCTGTAATAAGATCCATGCTTTATCTAAACAGTAGAGGGCATATTTACTCCAAGACAAGCAGCTCAGCATTTTATAAACACTTCATGGCACTTGTGTTCACTGAGTTAAAACAAAATATTGATGCATTTGCACATGCTGGTAGCAGAGTCAGCAGCATGTTCCTTGCTCCCTCACTCAAAAAAAAA